>JAUTXW010000407.1:0-199942 GCA_030620095.1 Kuschelorhynchus macadamiae | reverse complement strand
CGTCGTTTCCAAGAAGCGAGCTTCGCGTATTACAAGAGCCGAAAATGCCTCGCCGATTTCGAGAATTGTTTTTCTGTTAATTAAAATGAATATGTTCGACGTAAGACTAGAGGTCAGGTTCGCAGATAAGAAAAGGTCGAGTACCGAGAATTGTTTTTTGTTAATGTTCGACGTAAGACTAGAGGTCAGGTTCGCAGATAAGAAAAGGTCGAGGATGTAGATAAGGAGATGTTTGTGTAGTATTGAGATGAGCAATAAAAAGTGGTTTTATAGATAAGTTAAATATTTATTTCGAATAATAAACGATAAAAAACGTATAGCGCTTAAAATAATTAATATAACGAGATTTGTTTTCAACTATTTAAAATTAATGTGTTCGAGCCACAAGAGTTCGAGTCTGGTCTAATTTTCTATTAAGATAATGGAATAAAACTCAACTTTGAAATAATTTGGATTTATTTAAATTTTCAGATAGAAATATAAAAAAAAAGTCAATCCTTTCAAATAATATTTATTAAAACAATATTAATAAATACACTATTCTTGAAATTTTCTTTTCTTTCTTTCGTAAAAAGCAAATTGTGCAATATTGTACGAAGTTTCCATTTTAATTCGGGTCCAGTAATTTTGAGTCGAGTTGTCACTGATGTTAGCATAGAAATAATCTTCATCCATCTGTCGCCATCCCCAATCATCTTGTGGCTGTGCTTGATACAGATGAAAACATTTGTCCATTTTGTTTGTCACGAGGTTACTTTTGGTATCCAAAAACTGTTGTTTGGTGGGAATGGGACAGCTATGATGTGGCTATAACAAAAAAAAAACAATTCTGTGACTGGGGTATTGATTCCTTGCAGTAGAAGTCAAGTTCCGACGTCGTTCCAACAAATGACTGTGCTCTGTGAATGCGAATTGATTCCTGACAAAAGCAGAAATGTAGCTTACAGAGGTGACAGTAAATTGTAGCTAATGGTTCGTGTTTTCGTTGTGATCCGACATCTAATTTAATCCGTTTATTCTGTCTTGTAGTAGCAGCGGGAGTATATTTGACAGGGGTCAAGTTGTGAAATCTTTTGCGATCATTTGCCTCCAAATATTTGATATCAGTCGTGGTCTGAAATAATATTTTCAATTTAAATATTGCATTTATATTTAAAATATAACTATTTACCTCTTAACTGGATGAGACGGAATTTTTGAATATAGTAGATTACCCGTAACAAAAGAAGAATAAATGAAACTAAACATTGTTATATCCCCACGGTAGAGTGTCTGTATTTAACTGTTGATAATAGTTCGTGTAGTTAACTATTCGCTTGTCGTCAAAAGGACTCAAAGCGGTTTTAATTTGATTAATAGTAAATACGTTATGCTTTTTGGATCTAATAAAATTTTGCGCAACATCGATGGTAGTATTGTTAAAAAGACACTGATAATAATCATGAAAAGAAATTTGTTTCAATGCTGAAGATTGAATACCCTTAGCTTTTTTAACAATTTTTTCTTTGTTTGCAGCGCTGTCTTTATCACTAAAAGTTTTAAAACAATACATTTTAGAACGCAAGCCGATAAATTCAGTCATAACCTGACCACAACATTCATCCTTCATTAGCCCATAAACTTTTTTATTTTTTTGTTGAATATTGTATACGTTGTCTTTAGGGTAATCTGACGTATCAAACATATGTATATTTTCCCTAATGCAGTCATAAATATTATAATTTGAAAATAGATAAATAAGACTGTCAGTGTCAGTGTACATTAATTTAGCATTAGACTGGAATTTCGGTATAATAAAATTGTAATGAAAATCGTATATTATCGTTTTTGAAATATCTAAAATAGACATACCGATGTAAATTGGTTTATTAAATTTTATGTTTAATCGGTTCATTTCGATTAAGACTAGATTTTCTGTAAAAATTTCACAACTGTGAAAATTAGGTTGTGAAATGTAATAATTTGCACCATATCTGCCTGACCATTTCGAAACTAATTTTATATCACGATATTTGCGTACATTTTCAATTGTTTTTCCATATGGTGCGTTATTCATCAATTTAAAGAAATTTTTTTCAAACTCGTTTTTACTGTTTATTCTGAGAGTAGTATTTAGATCTATATATTTTTTTAGCCATGGAGATTGTTTAAATTTTAAACACCTATGAATTTTTCCAATTTTTAGACCCAATTTGGTGACTAGCTGCAAATTTTTGTGATGAATAACGTAACGTTTCTTATCATAAAGAGTTGTTAATAGTTTGGGAAGTGAAGTAGCTGAAGTTGGTGGTACTAAATGTTCAGGACAGAGTGGTAAATCCTTATGTGTTTCAAATAAATCTTTTGGATAATAAAGGTCCACTTCAAAAATATACCCATATTCACTATTATCGGCTACATCTAAAATATTTGTTTCCTGATAGATATCTTCAACCCACTGAAAGTCTCCAGTAGGCAGAGGATAACTCATAGCAGCACCATATAAATTTACAACATCGAAATACATGAGATAGTTAGATGGTTTGTCAGGGTTATATTCTGCCCCCATATATTTATTATTAGCCTTAGCGTATCTATTTGAGCATTGTGAAATTCCCCCTCTTATACCCTTTTCAATAAACATGACCATATCAATATCTGTTAAGAGGTCCAATTTTACTTCACTAATTTTTAACATGCTATCAAATGCTAATCCTGGTGCTGTATAATAATGTAGAGGGTCCAATTGATATGTTTCCAAACAGACTTTGCGAAAGTTTTCAAAGACATCAACTAAAAGTAGGACATCGGTTTTAAGATACAATTCAGCATATTCTTGAAGCCTTTTAATTTTAAACGTATCCCACACCGTAGAAGCATGTTGATACTCTTCGGTTGATATGTTTGAATTAGAAATAGAACTATAAAATAGCTGTATTGGAGGTAAACTGTTATCTTGCAGTTTTTCCCAAGAGTCTAGATATTCGTAAGGAAATACCCCCTTCCTGGTCATTAGTTTAAATTTAACATCATCCGGATAATAGTATCTGGTAACAGTTTTTTGGTGATCCTCTAAATAGGATGCTAGTTTTTCCAAGGAACTGGCCATAAAACGAAATGAATCGATAAATCTAAAGCTGATATCTGAATTTTCAATGTACTTGGTGAAAGATATATATTTTTCTTTATTAAGTGGAAGCAAACTAATTATACCTTTCACTTCTGTAGAAAGGGCCTTGATTAAGAAGTGACTATCGTATCCTGATAGATTATGAAATATTACAGGCACAGTTTTTTTTTTATCTGAAAATTTTAAATTACATGATTTATGTGCAGCTCCTCGGAATAACCCCGTTAAATGACAATGGTCTCTTACTTTATAGTTATCCCCTAAAAAAGGTTCATTACAAAAATGACATGTTTTTGCTTGACAATAAGCCTCATTTTCTTGTTTACTTAGAGGTATCATAGATTGTGGGTTTGAATATATTGAATTAACTTTATAAGCAATTTTGCCAAGTTCCCTGACAAACCATTCTTGACACTTTTCTCCAGTATATGAATGAAATTCCGATAGCGAATCATCATAAGAACATTTTAGAAAATATGAAATACTAAATGGTTCATGTTTTTGATATTTTTTTGATTTCTTAGTGCATTGCTTGTCTTCATACTTGACAAGCATGCTCTCTAAATCTGCGTAAATTGCAAAAGGAACCAATAATTTATTTGAGAAATTTTTAAAAGTTAAAATTTTTTCATTTTCCTTTGGCAATGTAATTTTACATTTATTCAATAATTGGCAATCTTTGGAATGTTTTTTCAAAATGGGTTCAGTTTTAAAATGATTGAGACAACGCTCGCAAAACCATTTTTTATGTTTTCTATTACCCATTTGGGTATTCAATAAACCACTTAATTTTTTTATGCATGCAAAATGAAATGTTGTGTTTGCAGGTTCGAGAAAATATTGTGTGTTTTCTAATTCAACGTTATTACAAGGTAGTATAAGTAAATTAACTGTATCTGTAAAATATTCTATTTTGCTTAATAATAAGGGTAAAATTTCTCTCTTTCTTAAACAAAAAACATTAATAGCTAAGTTGTTCATTCTTTCAAACTTGGAAATATCTTTTAGAGCAATTGGAAATAGAATTCCATCATATTTCAAATAGTGACTGAAATGATCATAAGATGACGTGCGTGAAACGTTTTTGCCTTTTCTGGGTCCACGTACAACACACATGATAGCCCACAAAAAACAATAAACGTCTTTATTTTTAATATTGATAACACTTTTAGTTTTTTTTATGAATTCAGGCAATTGCACATAAGTGGAAGACCCCACGCTTATTGGATTAAAAGAATTAATATTTACTTTCAAGTACCAAATTTCACACAAGGCCCAACCACTGTCTCTTTCTTGAAATTCTTCAAGTTGAACCAAAATCTTATCAGTAACGTGTATCTTATACCATTTAGTCAGATTCGTAGATGGTTCAATTAGTGAATTTTTCGTTGTAAAATGTTTAGCGGATTTTTCTAAATTTTGAGGTTTTATAAATAAACCTGAAAACACAACATTTACTTTAATCATAGAATTTTTAAGTTCAGTTTTAATCCTGTTTGAAAAAATACGAAAAGCACTATTTAAAAACTCTCTTGGTTCTTTCATCTTTAAATTGTTAATAATTCCCGTTTTTATTCTCCCTTTAAAACAAGAATCAACATCTTCCCAAACTAATTTTCTTTTTAATAGACCCTTGTTATTTTTTAAATGCAATTTAAAACGCAATAAAAAGTGTTTTAAAATTGACAAATTACTTTCCACTCTACTATAACTAGAAACACATGAACTATTTTTTAAACATTTTTTAATAATGGCAATTGATTTTTTTAGATAACGAATATGTGTTTGGTAATCTTCTTTTGTTTTAAGTAATCTACTTACCATTTCAGTTTTCTGGACCGCTTCACTTGAAAATGAATCTAGGACTTTGTTGCTGCTGGACGACATTTTGGTTTTTGTTTTCTTTTAGTGTAGTGGCAAGAAGGACTACAAAGACTGCAGTGTGAATAAGTTCGGTGTGTGTATGATAATTTATATACAAAACTCTTATCAATCATTCGCGTCATTTCTATTGACAACACACACACACGCAAAGTAGCATGGTATCATATCATGTATATGTAAAATTTTCCAGAAGATAAGTCACGTTGCACCAAAAACATGTTTTATCAAATATAGGTCACGTTGCATGACCTTTGCATTTTTATTTTCCGTTATCAAATACAAGTCACGTTGCACGACGTACATTGCATTTTGCTTTTTCGTTATCGAATACAATTCACGTTGCAAAATATTAGGAAAATTTCTGTTTTTGCTAGTAATTATGATAAAAGATAAAGAAACATTTACTGTGGACGTGGTGTTATAATATGTAACGGAGCAAATTTTGTTGAAAATTTCCTTTGAAATTAATGAATACTTTTATCGTCGTCTACGTCAAAATTGCTAATTTTTTCAATGATAAATTTGTATTTATACTCATCCAGAGTTTGCGTTTGGTATCAGTTCTATGTCTATCCGTTTTTTGGAAACAGCCAAACGAAAATATTCAAGATGGCAACAGTACCCAGTACACTTGTTGTATTTTCTGAAGATAAAATAAACTTTCCTGTGCGTCACGTCTTGGTTGTTATGAAACAGCTTTTTCCGTAAGTATTTGTTAAAGTGTTAGTGAACGTACCATTTATTACAATAACAGCTCCTTTTATTACATTTTGTGCAAGAATTTATTTAGCTAGGTGTTGTAGCTTATTTTATATATTCCATAAATTTATATAGCACATTTTTTTTTTAATTTTGAAAGCTTTTCAGTGAAGCAATATTTTTTATTTTTACAAAAATACTGAATATATAAAAATGATTACTATGAGGTGTTATAAAACCTGTATTTAGAGAAGTTTTTTGTTTCCTTTCAGATATGGTCTTGATAGGATTCTCGAAAGGGATGATAAGGTGTATATACACCTTACTTATAGTCCCCGGAGAGAAACCTTGAAAAGAAAATTTGGAAATCTCCCCGTACGCTATCTACGGACAAAAATCAATAATGATGAGGAATTTAGGATACTCGAAAGAGTGGTAAAACGGTTCAGATTTAATCTTGTGGACGAGGATGTGGAAACAACTGTTAGTGAGCAACAACGACGAACATTACCATCAACATCATCGTCGTCGTCGTCGTTGCCGTCGTCGTCGTCGTCGAAACGGCAAAAGTTGACTGTGGAGGAGGTCTATTCCTCCAGCGAGGATGAAGAGCAACAACAACAACAACAACAACTAGAACAAACAAATGTAAATTCATTTTAGTAATTTTAGTGTTCTTTTTTCAGATTTAAATATAGTTAGAATAGTATATTTATTCTTTTATTACAGAAAAATCAACTAACTTTGATAGAAGGTTATAATTACCTAAGCTTAAAAAAGTGTTGGACTTCAAAATCATTACATGATGTGATTGTTGCTGAGGTTCTGGATGAGGTAAAAATCATTAACCTATTACTAAAATCTTGTCCGTGCAGATCCTTTGTAGCCGGTGGTTATCCTAGTTATTTAGTAGGTCGAACCAAAACTTACGCAGATATTGACATGTTTATTGAACTTAGTCCTGTATGTGAAGCGGTATGTTTATTGATTTTAAATATACTGATAGAGAAACTTAAGGAAAATGGTTATAGAAGTGTACAAAGTATAACAACTGTAAATAATTACTCAACAAAATTTTTCTTACGAAATGTTGTCGTCAAAAAAGGTTTTTTATTACAATTGATATTTTTGAAAGAAAACTCTAACCATTTAACTTTTGAAGAACTAATTATACATACGATAACTAATTTTGATTTAGATATATGTAAAACTGCTTTATTTAGGCAAAATAATTCGTTACATACAATTCAAATTAATCAAATGAAGAAAATTGAAAATTGTATTCCAAGAAATCTTAATCGTCGTGATAAATATATAGAAAGACGCCTTGAAAATGGATTGAATGTAGACACCTTAGCAATGATATGTCTGAAAAAAATAACATGTCTAAAAGCAGGATAACGATTTGAATAAATACAATTTACATAATATTTTAGTTTTTTATTTCAATCTTCATTACAATTTCTACATTTAAATGTATTCCAATGATATAAATTAAATACGTTTTCCAAGGTACAATTTAATGTGTTACTATCATGTTGCTGACAACGATATGACTTGAATATATTTTGTAATTCGGCCAAGGGTGGACATCCTCTTGTTTCCAAATCAATAACGGTGTAATTTGTTTTGAACAATAATCGGGTCAACCACTCCAATTTCTGATTTCCCTTTACTGCAATGATATTGTCGGTGTAGTCGTTATTCCAAGAGTCCACAGTGTCATATCCATTTTCTTCATTAATAAAATCTTTTATAAACTCAGTCAGATTTTCATATTCCAAATTTTCAAAAGCATCGTTTGACCATTCCAAGCCATGTACGTTGTTGGTTAACCATTTCATGTGATTTCTAATTTGGTCTTTGCAAAAGTCCAATTCAAAAGGAAGTTTAACTGAAGCATGTTTATAATTTTTATTTGAGGTATTAAGAATTGCAATTTCCTTGCACAAAAAAGTTGAGCTGCCATATTGAAATCCTTGTATATCTATTACAAACATGACTCTTTACAAAACGTTCACTATACTGCTGCTGCTGCTGCTGAGACTACTCCACCTTTTACCGCGAACAATCGATGACTGACGTTTTACTTTTCACACTTTGAAATTTAATATACTTTAACTGTACTGGTTAAAGGATTGTATTTGACTAAACGATCGTGCAGAATCAAACAGAATGCTGAGGTATTGTTTGTTATTGTTTTAGTTGTTTCGAATTCAATGCGAATATCAACAGCTCCACCTTTTAGGATGTCTTCACCTTGACGTGAACAGTCAACAACAATTAATGCTGCTTTAGTCTTGTATGTTGTTGGGTCATAACACGGATCACTCTGATTTTTATAATAATAGGATTTTTGAAATTGTTGATACATTTCATACGCAAGCGCATATTTATTGTTATCAAAGTCCAAATTTAGATTATCGTATGGAAACATATCAGAGTTCAAATACACCTTCAAATTTAATAAACTGCAATGCTGAAAATGACTCGCATTTTTCGCAATATTATTTTTCACACCAGTTTGAAAACCAATGATGATAAAACGAGGCTTCTCCAATTGATTTGATGATTTCACTGCCCATGTGTGGTTTTTGCTTTGCTGCAGTTGTGGGTATTCATGTAGTTCCCAACTTCTGAAAGCAATCGTTAATTCCCTGTTACTTTCAAATTGTTTAAGTAAACGTAATTTTTGAGTATCACTAACGGTAACATGAGGCATTTTCCACAATATCTTACTCAGTGTAACTTTATAGGTTTCCTTTTTGTCATTTTTTTGCATGATTCCCTCTGTATCAGAATTGCTTCTAATTAATATTAATTCTTGACGAATATTCATGATTATCTTATGAAAATCCTCCGTAAAACCCATCAACATTTTTAGCGGAATACAAACATTAAAACTACCGTTACCATCCAAAATTTTTGGATTGTCTTCACAATCCCATCCTGCATTCTGAAGTGCAAAATATTCAGCTTTCGAAAATGATACGTAACCTTTCATTGTTGTTGCTATGCCGGGATTTCGAACCCGATCGATAACCACTCCTCCTAGTTCATAGCGAATTTCATCAAACAAATGAACAATTCCGTTATTGATAAAAGTTACATTATCACTATAGGTATTATCGTTTTTAAGCAACTTTCCTTCAATGTATAAAAAGCTTTGACTCGGTAACGTGTATAAATCTTGTGTTTGTATTGGTATTCTAATTTCATCGTTATTATTTAGAGTTGTTGAGGAATAAGGTTGATGTGTATGGTATTGATAATTTATGATTGAGTCATCATTTAGCACATTTTCTCCCACTTTTAACATGTTATAACTCATTGTCTTTGTGCCTATATCTACACTTGCAAACTAATATAATAAAAATTCTTTCCAAACTTGTAGTAATCCGTAATTTAAAACTACACCAAAATCTTTGTAATTTTCCAATTTTTAATTTTGATTTTTCTTCTTCTCGTCCTCCTGTAAACTGAATCCCAGTGAGAGTAGTACACGTTTGTTTTTAGATGTTAACTCCTTAAACGTTCTGGTGGAACTAATAGTTGTCTGTTCATCTAATTGGGTTTTATGACAATTTTCAAACGAGTCCTTTGGTATATTTAAAGAATTATGATTATACAGAAAAACCATTTTAAAGAATTCGCTTCAAATGTAACCTTATCGTTACTAGCTCGTTTCTGAAATTGACTAATTTCTTATCCTGATCAGTTATTTTAAGGATTATCTCATCGATATATCGTGTGCTGATTGGTAGATAAATAACATTCGATGGCTTCTCGACTATTTTGAAACCTGGTGGCACTGTTGGATAAAACAAATGGATAATATGAACTAAATCTCCGTTATTATAGGAATTTGTCACTAGATTACATTCTATACATATTGAATTCACTTTAAATATATTTACAGGATTATCGGAAATGTGTCTTTTATTGGGCTCGAGTTGCTTGCTACCGAATCCCAGTAAACTGCCAATTGAATTTTCTTTGCTGAAATCAATTTTACGATTACATTTGATTTCACACTGTAAAGTGTTATGGTTCGCTTCCAAACGGAGTGTGATTGGATCCTTTTCTTTTGAATGAAATCTCAGATACGTCGTCAAATATTTTTGAATATCGCTAATTTCGTAGGATCCTTCAGGTATAACAACGTGCTCATCTCCACAATGAAAATTGTTATTGCTACTATCAATGTTAGGAATTGAGTTGTAACTTTCAAAATTTATTAAACCCAAAACATAATTTTCGTTTTCATTCAAAACAATGGGTGGATAAATTTTGGTTGAAAGTACAGACTCCGTTCCCGATAAGGTAAACGTATAAGACATGTTTAACTACTTTTCGGATCAAAGTATTTACATTAAATAAAACAAAAACTATAGTTATATTGGTATTTATTCTAAATCTACAGAATGATACAAAAATTTCAGACATAAGTGACCATATATAAACGAGTCATAAGGTTGGTAACAACGATGATTATAAAATATGTTACAAATACCATTAGAGTTAAAATATTTACACACTTCCAGAGGAGGTTTTAAATTTCCAAAACTATCAAAATAATAAACATTATTTCTATGTTTCCAATAAGCAGTCCAATGAGTTCCCGGTCCAGAAAAATTGTCTAAATTGATAATACCAGATTCGTTTTGGTAAATTTTCTTCGGTAATCGATCCTTCATAAACACTCCTCGAAAATAGGGTATTTTCAATATCAAAGTTACTTAAGGCACGGTTAGGTAAGATTATCGGTATTTTTTTTTCCTGAGATGATTTCCTAAAAAAAGGCCTAAACCTGTTTTGTATGGTTTTAAAAAGAGACCTTTTCCCAATGCAATGGATTCCATCGTCTTGTTGTGGCGTTCGCTTTCTTGCAATTGTTGTTTGGCAGCACGAGCATCAGATACGGCCTTTGCGATGCCGGCAGCTCCTCCACTTAACGCACCTAATGCACTCAGTCCCGCAAAAATAGGGATCAAAGGAAGAAAACCTCCAGTTTTTGGAATTTTAATTATTCTTGGCCGTCTGATTTTGGTATTATTAACTGCTTTCATAGCTATCTTAACAGCATCGTAAATATTGGATGGTTTTTGATTTAAAATAGTACCTTTAATCTTTTTCATAACTGATTGAAAACTTTTTAATTTTGTACTGCTTCTTTTTTTCCCGCTAACTTTTGGTCTTTTTGCCTTTTTGCTTTTCTGCTTCCAAGGTTTACTTTTTTTAATTGCTGCCATGTTTACTACTTTCTGTTGGAAAAGTTTTTAATACACTAAACGTTGAAGCCAGATAAACGAAAATATATACTATTTTTTAACTTTTTTTTTCAATGGACCACTAGCAAATTCCTCATGAAAATTATCGTCGTCGTCATCATCGTTTAATTTCCGCTTATTGGATAAGTTTGCCGAATTTGTTTCAAATTTTAATTTTTTCCTATCCATTAAATTATCATCAGAGTTATCTATCTTTCGTTTGAGTGCCCTATTTTGATGTTGTTGTTGTTGCAAATCTTGTTCAATCTCGTTCTCTAAGTTCTTTCGTTTCCTATCATCATCATCATTCTCAATAAAATTAGAAGGGTATTTCATTTTTTCCTTTATTTTCTTCTCATGATAATTATCATATTTTTGTTGTTTAATTTTTGTTCCCTTTTTGACTTGTTTTCGATACACCTTTCCAGTTTGACCTTTTACTTTTTCGAGTTTGTTTAGCAAGAACTCCATCTTTTTCACATAATCACGCATAGCCTTCACACTGTGTTCCATTATTGTTTTAAGATACTTCTTATCATGGACTCTATTGTATGACTGATTTAAATTGGGGTTATTACTCAAACTTATATCCCCACTGGTAGTACCCATACCTAGCTTTATTTTAGTTTGCATTGCAGCTGAAATACCTGCAGCGGCTAATTTTTCTTTCCAGGATGCATTCGATGAATTTATTCTGCTTAAAGCGTGTTTAAGTAAAATTTTATCTGCCGCATTACGATCTGATATGTTTTGATATTGTGAATAGGCAATATCATGATTTTTACATGCTTCATCTAACGGGTTAATTCCTTTATCACCACGTCGTAAACGTTTCTCTAATTTAGTTCCTGGACCACAATAGTTATACCCTGGAAGATGTAATTCAAATGGAAGTTTGTTTATCATTGAGTTTAACAAACCTTCCCCATTAATCGTTCGTTGTTGTTGTTGTTGTCGATCAATCGAATAATACCTCATTTTAAAAGAAGTAAATAAAGACTGAATATAAATAACAGCGTCTTATGGCTTTATAATTAGTTTTACATCGGATATTTAACATGGAGGAGAAAAAGAAGAAACATATCAAAATTGTGAAACAAAGAACATATTTAACAGTAAATAATCATGATGTGAAAAAAAACAAAAATATTAAACACAGTATATTATTACCATCTACTGTACGATGCATCATATCGGGACCTTCAAACTGTGGAAAAACCAATATCATGCTAAGCCTTCTTGAACATCCCAATGGATTGAAATTTGAAAATGTCTACGTCTATTCAAAGTCTCTGTATCAACCTAAATATATGTATTTAGAGAAATTATTAAAACCAATAAAAGGAATCGGTTACTATGCATTCGATAATAGTGAACAAATATTATCTCCATCTGACGCTAAAGCAAATTCAATTTTCATATTTGATGACGTCGCGTGTGATAAACAGGATGTTATCAGAGAATATTTTAGTATGGGACGTCACAATAATATAGACTGTTTTTACTTGTGTCAAACATATGCAAAAATACCCAAACATTTGATAAGAGACAATGCTAACGTCTTAATATTATTTAAACAGGATGACTTAAATTTACATCATGTATACTCTGATCATATTGGTACTGATATGTCATTTGACAGCTTTAAAACCATATGTTCATTCTGTTGGAAAGAACCATTTGGTTTTCTATCTATATTTAAGGATAATAAAATTGATGAAGGTCGATATCGGTTATGTTTTGATAAATATATATATCTGTAGTATCGCTTTTATAAATTATTACATAGTTGAACGTTGAAAGTTCATCATCATTATCATCATGGCTCCTGCTCGTACCGCGAAAAATAAAAAGGAAAAAACTAAAGATCAATCAGTTAAGAAAAAAATAATTTCAAAGAGAAAAGATATAAAGAATAAACTAGATATCTTAAAACATGGACAAATAGCCCACCAGAATGTATTTCAGCCTATAACAAAACATTTGGAGGTGATTGAGAACAAATTGGATCGAAAGAAGCACACTCCTGAAAGTTTGATATCGGAACTTAAAAGAAGGGAACAATTTTCTGATGACGATAACTATGATGATGATGATGATGATAAAGATGACGAGGAGAAACTTTTTGGGGACCATAATAGTGAAGGGGAAAATGAGTCAGTGAAATCGGAACCTATACCCTCCACTTCTATCCCATTAGAGTTTAAGGATACTCCTACAGGAAACAAAATCACACATGCATATCAAACTGCACCAAAAATGAAAAGAAAATTATTTTCTTCCACAACAAAATCGTCGTCGTCGTCGTCACGGAAACCATATAATCTTAGAAAATTAATAATAAAAAACGTGCAGGATGAAATCGAAGAAGAGGAAATTAGGAAACAAAGGGAATATGAAAAAGCACTAAATCAAACTATAAGAGAAAATCATTTTCCGATTATTCTGATCAATATCATAGTTTACCTTTAAAGTACATCAAAAAGTTTGTAAAGGATCCAAATAGTAGTAATTCTGATGGAAAATTCCAAGTAAAGTTTGATAAGGATATCGAACGGTTTTCTATCGGTAACAAAACGATAGATTTCGATGGAGCTGATTTGATAATTGCAGGAAAAAAATATAAAGGCACTAATGGATTATATGGCTTGTTATTTAATCAGAATGTTCCCACCATCTATACAAATGATGACGCAAAAAACTATACTCACATATTATTTAAAACAAATGCTATCAAAAATGTAAAATCAAGTAAAAATAAGAAATTTAGAAAATTTATTGAACCAATAATAAATAAAACTGAGAGTAATTATACCAGTCCAACTGATGATGATGTTTTGAAACAGGGGGAGGGAATGTCTATGAAACTTTCAAACAATCCTATTGATTACGTTTTTTGGGATGATCCTAATGAATTGGTTGAGAGATTGGAGCTACTAGTTGCGTCTCAGGCTGCTGGTAATACAAATCACGTTAACGAGATTAATGTCATTATTGAAGAATTACGAGAAGCCAATATAATAGAATAAAAATATGTCTAAATTTGTAACCAAAGTAAAAAAAGATATTGTTGAAGAACTCCATAAACCATCAAGAGTAAATTTTAAAAGGAGGAAGGTTATTATCAAATCTCTATTGGACTTAATGCAAGCTGATTTGGTTGATATGAAAGAATACGTACAAGAAAACAAAGGATACAAATATATACTCGTCGTAATTAACTGTTTTTCTAAATACGTTTGGGCTTATCCGTTAAAAACAAAAACTGCCAAAGAGGTATCTAAAGCGATGGAAAATGTATTCAAAGAACAGACACCTATACATCTCTGTACAGACGCCGGTGGTGAATTTACTGGAAAAGAAATGATAATTTTAATGAAAAAATACAATGTCAAACATTATTTAGTTTACAGTGAGAAAAAAGCATCTATTGTTGAACGTGTAAATCGAACCCTTAAAGGAATGATGTGGAAAGAATTTAGTCTTCAAGGATCATACAAGTGGTTTGATATATTAAAACAAATCGTTTATTCCTATAATAATCGAGTACACACTACCATAGGTTTAAAACCGGCTGAAATTTCAAAAAAAGCATGAAAAACTGCTATTAAACACAGTTTATAATCAAATTAAAATGACATCGAAACCAAAATTCGAGATAGGTGACCATGTAAGAATTTCCAAATTTAGAGGAGTTTTTGATAAACAATACCAACCAAATTGGTCAACAGAAATTTTTAGCGTAAAAAAAGTTCAACTTACAAATCCAGTGACATACCTACTTCAAGATGCAGAAAAACAAGACATTAAAGGAGGATTCTATGAACTTCAATTGCAAAAAGTTAAATATCCAGACATTTATTTAGTGGAAAAAGTGTTAAAACGTAAAAATAATAAAGTATTTGTAAAATGGTTAGGTTTCAGTAATAAGCATAATAGTTGGATAGATAAAAATAATGTAGAGTGACTTAATAAAATAATTTTGTTTCATGTACGTTTTATTTATTATATATTATTTACATGTTTTCTACAAATAATTTATTTATCTTTAAACAGAAAAACAATATTTATAATTATATAACAACTTGGCGTTTGATAATGCACAGTGCCAAGTAGTGCCATATGGATCCTTGTGAAAGTGACATTCGGGAACTTTCTTAAACTTGCTTAGCTTCGGTTCACTCTCCAGAGGTATTTTAAAAATTTTTTCTGCACTTATAAATTTTCTTAGAAAATTCACCTTTTCATCTCCTTTGACGTATATTTTTGGGGCATGATATCTTTTCATCACATGTTCTAAGACATTTGCTATTTCGTTCAAGTCTACTAAACCAGACTCCCATATTAGACCATGATATGAGTTTTCGAGATAAGATATCGTTTTTAAATCCTGGCCTTTTAACATGCTTTTGTTATATGGTGGTTTAAAAAGAAAATTTGAACAACGTGTTCCATCATACACAGCTAGTTCTTTTGGAATAAATCCAGAGGTACAATTAAATCCCTGGATATCAAGACACAAAATTGAATTTTCTCCTGCCATAGTTCGAGTTACGAGACACTATTGACGCCTAGTTCAATCTACTTTCTTTTATAAATAAAACTCTACCACTTTTTTTAATTATTATTCTATTGCTTAGTAAAAATCACGTGAATTTACATCACACCCACTAAATAAAACTAAAAACAAATAAAATAAACCATAGTAGTTTTTATACATTTTAATTTCAATATTTTTGTACTGTTCTATTTTGACATTAAAATCATAGACCTAATACTATTTACACCAAATACATAATTCACTAAACAAGTATCACAAAATTTTAATAACTTTACTCTATGTTTTAAGTGTTTATTAATATTTTTTTCAACTAAACAATTACATATTTGACATAAAAATTGTATTCTTTCAAAATCCATTTTGTGTAACGTACAGGGTCTTATTATAATAAATATATAATTTGACATGTACTGTAAACAGTAGAATTTACACTAAAAATTTCTCCTAATTCTGTCTGACCAGTGCTGTAAACAGTGGAATGTGCACTAAAAATGTCTTTTAGTTCTACAGGCTTACAATCAAGATAAATATTTTTATTTCGAAAATATCTGGCAGTATACCAGTTACAATATATATCTGCAGGTTCATTAATATTCACAGGAACATATGTTAAGTTTGATACACTGTCTTTTAAGTGAGGCACTAGACCTATTTGCTGATTAGCCAAATTAAATATTTTATCGTTTGGCTTTACATTTTCATCAGGTTTTATTAAATCATAATGTATGTGAAACCATACATTATAACCAGTGTCTTGAAATGTTCTTAAACCAACATTTCTCAAAATATAATATCGTCTATTATTAATTAAAACAAAATTATAACTGCGCTCTTCTGGATAATATTTCTTTGTCGTCGTCGTCGCCGTCGTTGGTTGACTATTAGTTAGGACACAATAATTGAAAAGAATACCATAGAAAAGTAAAACAAATTTACTCATTATTTTGCAGCCTTCTCCTTCTTTCGTACTCTTCTTTTAAATAATACAAAACGGTATATCTATTAATACTCTTTTGTCCGTTAACCTCTTTGTGAATTTTTTCACAGCGGCAAAATGTGTTTGGAGATATTGAGTTCCCTTTACACTCTTGACACGTTCTGTTGACTGGAACAGGCATATATTACCACCAGTCTGGTTCGTGATCGACTGCTATTAAATCCTCTGTATTTTACATATATATTAATTACTTTAAGTGCTATACGTTTTTTATCCCCTAGTATAAGCTATTATTCGAAACAAATATTATTTATTATAACAACATTATTATTAATCATCTCAATACTACACAAGGATCTCCTTATCTACATCCTCGACCTTTTCTTATCTGCGAACCTGACCTCTAGTCTTACGTCGTCGAAAATTAAAACAAGCTATTCTCGCTATTTTTCCAAAAACTAATATTTTACGTATTTATTCAAACATTGCTCATCTCAATACTACACAAACATCTCCTTATCTACATCCTCGACCTTTTCTTATCTGCGAACCTGACCTCTAGTCTTACGTCGTCGAAAATTAAAACAAGCTATTCTCGCTATTTTTCCAAAAACTAATATTTTACGTATTTATTCAAACATTGCTCATCTCAATACTACACAAACATCTCCTTATCTACATCCTCGACCTTTTCTTATCTGCGAACCTGACCTCTAGTCTTACGTCGAACATTAACAGAAAAACAATTCTCGGTACTCGACCTTTTCTTATCTGCGAACCTGACCTCTAGTCTTACGTCGAACATATTCATTTTAATTAACAGAAAAACAATTCTGGGAATTCGGCGAGGCGAGGCTCGGCTCTTGTGATGACGCGAAGCTCGCTTCTTGGAAGTTTTTTTCAAAAATAACACCTACCTGTGCAAACCAGGTGGCACGCAAAAGACAGGTGCACAAAAGTGACAGGTAAACACTTCTTGCAGGCAGGTGAGCCGAAGAGCTCCTGGGACCGATCGGTGGTCAAGATGCCATCGAGGTGTCCCAGGACCGCCCCTGCTATACTACTATCGTCGTCAATATTTTTGTACTTCTCGACCCACTGAACCAGAGGTAAGTCATCGTCTGAATCAAACCCATCTACCGATTTTATCAGACCTGCATGTTGAAAGCAGTTTTTAATAGTGCTTGGCGTAACTTCATTCCAAGCTTGAGCAATTAATTTCATTGACTCTAGGATAGTTATGTTAAATGTCTCCTTATTGTCAAATGATTGGATCAGGCGATGCATAAAAGATCTACGATAATATGATTTAAGACACTTGATTATGCCCTGATCCATAGGCTGTACGACTGAGGTGCAATTTGGTGGCAAAAACTCTAATCTGATATTTGTAAGAATCAGGTTTTTTGGATGAGCTGCACAGTTGTCAACCAGAAGCAATATTTTTCTCTTCTGTCGTCTTAATTTTTCATCCCAATCCTTTAAATAATTTCCAAAAATTGCTGAAGT
Organism: Kuschelorhynchus macadamiae; assembly: GCA_030620095.1. Taxonomy (NCBI): domain Eukaryota; kingdom Metazoa; phylum Arthropoda; class Insecta; order Coleoptera; family Curculionidae; genus Kuschelorhynchus; species Kuschelorhynchus macadamiae. The sequence goes on along the minus strand of JAUTXW010000407.1, from coordinate 181,973 downwards.
CATCCATGCTCGATTGTTTGACTTGTAAATGACAGGCAGATTTTTTACATTTTTCATGCATCTGGGTCGTTCATATTTTCCAATAATAAGTAGTTTGCATTTTTCATTACCCGTCATATTTGCACAAACCCAAACGGTGTACCTCAACTTGGACTGCTTCCCTCTCACACACTTTTCCCCCACAAATTTAAGGGTACGATCTGGAGTCATCTTGTAAAATAGCCCAGTCTCGTCCCCATTGAAAATATCCTCACTGCTATAATGTTCTGAAATTTTGGGCCACTTATCTTCTAACCAGTTTAACACACTTTGCTTGTTAACATCTGCTGCTTCACCCGAAATCTTTCCGACCTTTATGCTGTGACGAGCTTTGAAACGTTCGAGCCAACCTGTAGAGCAACTGAAATCGTCACCTTGTAATTCTTTAGAAAAATCCTCGGCTTTTGCTTTTAAAATTGGACCACTTATTGCAATATTTTCGGATCTTCGAACCTCAAACCATCGTAGAAGAGCTTGATCGACATCATGGCGTATAGGATTTCTAATTTTTTTAACACTGTGTGACTTACTTTCACTTGCTTTCTTGATTTTTTCGCGATTACTCCAAATTGTAGACACTGTTGTTTTTGCTAAATTTTTTCGTCTAGCAATTTCCGTTTTGCTGATGCCACTTTCAATACTTTTAATAATCTCTACCTTTTCTTTCACAGTTATTGACTTGCGTCGATCCGCCATATTTATCACATATAAAAAATCTTACTAGCGTACCTTTTCGTAAAACAGTCGAATTAAAAATGCCGACTGTCATCGCAGTAAAGCGCTGCGCCGGTTCGACAAAAATCCCGCAAACGATTACTGGGGAATTCCCGACAATGTCGGGGAACACCCGACCGGTAGTCTGGTTTTAACGTACACTCGTACTTTATAACCGAAATTGGGCTACTGAAAATCGTACTTTATATCCGGAGTTCAAATTACATAGGGTACGTAATATCCGACTAAAAATCAAGAGTATTTTGGCCGGGGCAATCAAAAGTGTACGCAATAACCGGAAGTACGTTATATCCCGTGTACGTTATTCCCGGAGTATACTGTATATATATATATATATATATATATATATATATATATATATATATATATATATATATTATTATATAGCTTATTAGTTACATGCTGCTTAAAACGCAAGATGCAGTCAAGCTGTAGTCCCAAACTTTTGCAGGTGTCAACAAAGGGAATAAAAGCATTGTCCATTTGGATATCTAGATAGTCTTTGTCCAAATTGCATTGTGTTCGGTTGCCGAATAGAATTACGATGTATTTACTAGGGTTAATTTTTAGCATGTGATCGGTTGCGGTTTTAAATAAGGCATTAAGATCATTATTTATGTTGCGATTCGCCGTATTACTACGAACTGAATCGAAAGACAAGTAAATTTAGGTGTCATCAGCATAAAGATGATAATGGCAGTGTTTGATGTTTTTGTGAGTTTGTGAGGTATATAGAGTATAGAACAAAGGACCAAGTATACTTCTCTGTAGAACACCAGACGTTACTACTTGCCTTTCAGAAAATTTGCCATTCGAAACCACTTGTTGTGACCTATCGCGTAAATACGACAAAAAATTTTTTTGAGCACCATGTCCAAAGCCGAGATAGTTAATAAGAGAAACAAATACCTTATGGTTGAGCGTATCGAAAGCTTTGGTGAAGTCTAAAAGGACCAGAGCACTTATTTTGTTGTTATCATGTCCACGTAGAACGTCATCTGTTATGTCAGCAAGAGCGGTGGCATAGCTATGCATTGACTGAAATCCAGACTGCTTTTCGGGTAAAATATTGTTGATTTTGATTGAGATCTTATTTGGATTGCAATTATTTTTTCCAAGATTTTTGAGAAAGCTGGCAAAATACTGATAGATCTTAAATGACCATACTCAGTGGGTTGTCTTATCTTAGGAAAGGGGACTATAACTCCTCGATACATTTCTATGATATGAGTAAAAAATGGTAACAAGAATGGCATACACATTTGAATTAACAATGGCTCTGGATTTCTGTGATATTATTATTATTATAGTAGTTAAAAAGATTATCAGGTGGTTGATTTATGTCAATAGTCGAATTAACAAAAAAATTTTTATTTTATTTACATCAGACAAGGCCCCCAGAATTTGTTTTTGCTTATTAGGAAGTATAGAAAACTCCCGCCACTTTGTCACTTTTCTTGTGTATTTGGATTCGACATTTTTTGTCGTAAATATGCTTTTTTCTCAGGACGAGTTGCAGCAGTAGTATAATTACGAAGTTGTTTATAGTAATCGTAGTGAGTCAGAAGCTTACTCGATTTGTATCTTTTCAATGCATTATTACGCAGCTTTTGCATTAATTTGAGGTTATTTGTCAGCCAGGGGTTATATTTAAAGTTTTTCTTTTGGCGAAATGTTTTTACAAATAAAAGTAGAATAGATCGCAAACGTACGAAATTTTGTTATCAAAATTCGGAATATTATAAACAACCCTCCAGGGTAACCACTCCAAGTCTGCCTGAAAATATAATAACAAAATCCCTATATTATTTTATACCCTTATGCTACACCTCCAACGAAAATATAAAAAAAGAAAAAGATGTTCTTTGGAGTGAATCAAATTATTGCTTCTGTCAGCCCAAGCATTTTGTCGATTTTAATTCTAAAGAATAATTGTCAAAAATTATACAGTGGACCAACCTTATTAACAATATTTGAGGGTAAAATACATTTATTTATAAATACTATATACTCTCGTATGGTATGTAGCAAGTTGCTGTATGGACGCTATTAGTGTTTGAAAAACACCAAAAAGGAAACTCATGTTTCTGGATAACTTTAGTTAGCATGTACGTTTATGGATTTGGTCGAACGAACATATTGTTTCATGGTGACATGATGTAGAGAAGAGTTGCTTAATCGTCAAAGTTTTAAAGTTCTCTTTTAAAGTTGAACACAAAAATTTAGTACATTGGTCAGATGTAATGGATTTCGGGACGTGGATTCTTTATTCGGAATTGGGAACATTCTAATAATTTAGAAAGTTCGCATTGAAGTGTTAAATATATCGGCATTGACTACCATCATTATTATTTTCTTCTAACAGGTCTACTAGCTCGAAAAATACATTTTCAAATGCTGAATTTGACGTGGGTGTGATAGACACAGGTTGACCGGAAAGACTGGAGGGTTTACAATGTCGAAAATCGTCACAGAGCTTGGTCCAAATCTGTTAATAACAATTCAACGATTTAAAAAAATGCCATGTTAATAAATAAAATTCAGTCATGTCCAACTTTGTGCGTATGGTGTTATCTTCCATAGAGGGTCTGGAACAAAATTGTTGTAGTAAAAATTCCAGTTTGTGTCTGTGATAAATTATCATAAATCTATTCATTTTACTTTTTAGAACTTTCTGGTAATTCTCGTATACATCACGATCAACCAACTTTAGAAATTATTATATTGTTTTATATGTAGTAATACTGGAGAACTTCATATGCCTTTAATCAGCGTTTTGTTTTTTCTTAAAAGTGTTCTATTTTTTTTGAATTTTAAATATCTCTCAGTGTCAAAATCGTACATTTTCTTTAAATCACTTTTCGAATTGTTCTATATATCAGATCAAAGGTTAATTCACAATATTTATATTCGTCAAATTTACTTTTGTATACGAGAAGAGAAGAACTTTTCGATTGAGCGCCAATTGATCACGCGGGGAACGCTTCAGCGGCTACAGCTGCAAACTGCCGTATATGCTCAGTTCGCAGATAAAAACTAATTATCACATATTCTAGCCACAGATTTCCCGTTGCAAATTCATTTTAAGATATCAAAAAATAGTAATTTGTATTGAAACTATTTTTTTTTTGGTCCCGAGACCCGTTACCAATTTTGAGATTTTTCTTTTGACTGGAGATCTTAGAAACAAAATAGGATTTATCTCAGAAACAATCTGGTTTAGGAAACCAATCATCAGAGCCATTTTTTTGGGATATCCTCACCTTCATTTTTACTTTCTTCGTAAAAGGGAAGTACTGTAATCGTGAAAGATTCACCCTTCCGAGTTTTCACAGATCTTACATTTTAGACTCTAGGGACGCCAAAAAACATGTTTTTTTCTTCCTCGGTCTGACTGTACGCGGCACAGCTCAAAACCTACCTATCCAATTGACAAATTTTGTTCAAAAATCATGGGACACAAGGGGATGAAATGATAACATTTTAGTAAAAATCCAATATGGTAATAAATATCCTATTTACCTGAAATTTTGTATTATTTGGTGGATTATTTGGTAAAATTTTTGGTACGAATTCAAGATGGCGACCTGGTGAAATGTTAAAAATATATTACTAAAAAACTGCTTACCCAATTTACCTGAAATTCTACACACAAATCAAGAAATCAACTGGTAAAATTTAAGGGCGAATTCAAGATGGAGGAACAAACTGGCGGCTTAATCGATTTTTTAAAAATTAGCATGAAAAACTACTTATTGGATTGATTTCAAATTTTGTGCAAGAATTAATGTTTATTATCATGAAAAACAGTCCCCTCCACGGTTTTTTCAGAATTTCAAGTTCGAGCGTTTCTAAGTGTTCAAAAACATATTTTCTCAATTCCATTGGTCTGTTCACCGGTTTGCCTATCTGTCAAATTGGGCCATAGCTAAAAAACCGCTTACCCGATTGACTTCAAATTTTTGTTAAAAAATGAAAGGTCTCACGGGGATGACCTAGTGGGAAATATTTAGGTAAATATCCAATACGGCGAAACAAAATGCCGACCTGGTAAAGTGTTAAAAAAATTATCACTATGACACTAATTATTCAAATTACCTCAAATTTGTCACAAAAAACAAGTGTTACATAGAAATGAACTGGTAACATTTTGTTACGAATCCAAAATGGCGGCCTAATAAAATAGTTAAAAAATGAGCCTGAAAAACTGCTTATTAGATTAATTTCAAATGTTAAGGGCATTAAGTGTGATATAGAAATAAACTAATAACATTTTGGTAGGGATTCAATGTGGTGAAACAAAATGGAGCCCAAATAAAATGTTTAAAAAACCAACGTAAAAATATTTCTTATTCAATTGACTTGACCTTTTTCATAAAAATAAAATATCATATGAAAATAAACTGGTACGAATTGAACATGATGGAACAAAACGGCGGTCTTAAAGGGTTAGCGTAAACTCTACTTATTATTATATTGGTACGAATCCAATATGGTGGAACAAAATGGCGCCTAATAAAAATATTTGGAAAGACAGCATATGTATATGAAATAAAAAATCTATATTTGTTCATTATTTACAATCATACATTAGGCCATTAGGGCTTGGACTTGTCGCAATTCACTAATATTAAAAATATACAAAAACATCAAACAATAAAGCATTAGCTTATGTAAAGTAAAATAGAAAATATTAATACATTTAAAAATATTCAAGATGGTGTTTAGCGGGTTAGGGACATAAATCAAACCTCAGTTTTTTAAAAATTGGCCGACGTTTCGACGATTTATTTGTCGTCTTCTTCAAGGCTGAAAGAGATCATTTTTTTTTAATACAGTATGGCCGCTCATAGGATACAAACAAAAATTTAATAAAGTGCCACAAGGCTAACAACACTAACTAAATATTTTTAAATTAATCTAAAAAAACAATGTTTGTTTTAGTCTTAGGAAATATAATTATTCGATACTAAAGAGTTATTATTTTTTATTTTTAAATAGATTTTTTCTTAAATATAAACCATATACATATGGAAAACAAATAAATACGAACAAAATGGTAACCACAACAACATAAAAAGACAAATTAAATGACAATAATAAAAGGAAACCCAGAGTTCATAAGTATTATTATTTGTGACATTTCACTTACCTAATTCCTTAGAATTAGAGGCTCACGTAAAAAATACAACTAATATAATTATACTTCTCCATAGAACACAAATGATGATTACCACTGCAATACATTAAAACACAAGGTGGCAAACAAGTAAAAGAACAAAGGACATTTAGCAGATCTCGGAGTTTTAAAAAACATTCAAAAAGGATTATTCAGAAAAATAAAAAACACAAATAAACAACTCCGGAATCCACTGCGGAGTTTCGTAAATCACTTGTAGTTCAGATCGCAGTAACACTCGGTCGAAGAACTGGCCATAATGAGGAAGAAGAGATTTAAACGCATCTTCTGGAAAAGTTTTTCCTTTAAGTGCATCAAATATGCAGAGCTCGAGGAATTTAAAATCATTTAAATCGTTAAATCTATAGTTTATTTGTTGCTGAATTTGATAGATTATCTCATAAAAGAGGCGTCTGTATGATGTTTGAACATCTCCCACCGTGTCTGTTCGAAGACGCTTGGCTTGTGACTCTACATTTAACGTCATCGTTTTCTCCCAAAATAGGTCAAAGTCATCTCTTTTTTGGCTTAACATGGACTTAAAATCATCCACTTTTTTTAGGCAAAAAGCAATATCATTTGTTTTAGTTTTTAATATATTAAAAATATTGTCCGAGAATGGAAATATGTTCAACAAATAATTAAAATTTAAATCTCATTTCAAACAGTCCAAAACCCCCCTCGAACTATTTATTGCTTCTGAGTCCGACGTTTCATTATTTTCTATTATATTCTCAAATAGTTCAATTAGTGATTCACCATTTTCAGATACTGTTAACACAAGTCTTCGATTATAGTTCCACCTAGTAGGAGCTACTTTGGGCAATCGTTTGTGGACAATGGAGTACAAAGCTTGTGTACGTTTTGTTGACTTGGAAAAAAAAGCAGCCTTGCCACTTAAAGTAACGAAAAATACTTTACAGTCTTTAATGTGATTGATGGATCGGGATAAAACTAAATTTAATTTTTGAGCAAAATAATGGACAAACACAGCACTTGGGAAAGTTTCTCGAACTTTAGCTTGCAGACCCCCTAATTGTCCTGCCATCACTGCAGCTCCATCATAGCTTTGAGCAACTAATTTTTTTTCTCCATTAATTTCTTTAGTAACGTTATAAACTAGGGTATATAATGCATTTGCTGTACGATTTTCGGACACATTCTTAAAACGTAAAAATCGCTCTTGAATACTTCAGTCTGTTTTAACGTAGCGTATTACTATAAATAATTGGCTAAAATGAGTGATATCAGTTGTTTCGTCCAGAACAATAGTAATGAACCGCGCCTCGCCAATCTCCTGCTTAATTTTTTTTAGAATAATGGTTGCGACTGCGGAAATTAAATCATTCTGGATTCGATTCGATGTTCCGCGAAAAACGCTAGACTGCTCTAAATGATTTTTTAAGCAATCATCATATTTAGCCATTAAACTAAGTAAATCTTGAAAATTTCCTCTATTTGAAGAAACCCTTGTTTCGTCATGACCTCTAAATCCCAATTCGTGCTGTCCGAGAAAACAAACAACATCGATAAATCTTAATATTTGCCTATTTTTATCGACTAGTTCATTGTGTTGGCGGTGACTAATTTCCAACTGTTTATTAAGAGCGTGTTCAATTTTGGTTTTGCCGAAGACTTTTTCTTTTATGACGGCCAGGAAATGCGCTTTGGACATAATGTGTCTTTTAACAGCTTTATGGAAATTGTTTAAATCGGAAAAACCAGTTTTATTCTAGAGACCTTTTTCATTTTCAAAAAGTAAACATGGCCAACAAAATAATTTACTACTTCACACCCTGTTAACCATTTAAACTGTTCGTATTGTTTTTCCGGATAAAAATGTCTAATACAGTTTTTCATTTTTGTGGTTAAATTTTTCATAGGCGGTTTTGTTCTTCCTTTGGAAATTATTTGAAACTTATCAACGAAGTTTAATGTTGAAAATCCCTTTATTATTAAGACATACACCACACATTCACACACACTCTTTTTATTAAATTATCCAACATTTTTAACGTTATTACCGACAGCCGAAGTTGACGGTATTTGCATATCCACGTCCGTATTATTGTCTTGCACGACGCGATGTACGTATCACACAACACACAGATAGCCGTTCAAACAAAGAACCTACTCCAACGATAGCTTCCGCCACCACTTAAAGCACGCGACTGAAATGCAAGAATTGCAAACAGCCGGTGGAAAGTTCAATAACCTCAGGCTCGATTCACAGGAAATCAAGCATACAGAACTTGGCTGCAGAGAAGCTAGCGGCCCGTATAGGTTCTATTCGATATTCTATTGTGGTTGGGTCGGAGTCAAGGACGCATTTATTATGGGGTTGATAATTAAGATAATATTTTAGCATTTTTAATATAAACTAAATTAATGGTTTCCTATTTCAAAAATTACATTACATACATACACAGATGTTTTGTAATTTTTTTTTGGGGAAGCACTGCTTCCCTTGCTTCCATGGACTGCACGCCCCTGTTGAACAACTACAAATATATTAAAACAGTATCCTATCCTATATCTCGAAGTTATCAGTAAACAACTCATCCAGAGTGTATTAGGCCCTTGCCACTAATATAGTTTTTAGATATTTTTTAAGTACATTTACTTACTTACTTACTTACTTAACGGCTTTTATTTAAATAATTTTTTACAATGGTGTGGTATAGTACAAGATGATAAATAGATGTAAATGGCGAAGTTTAGCCTAAGGCTACTCTTACACTTAACCATGTTACTAGTAAAAATTATTAATAGTAAACTTACCTAAAATAATAAAATTATCTATAATATTAAAAAATAACAATATAAATAATGTAAAATAAATTATATTATATTATATTATATATGTATATATATACATATACATACATACACACATACATATATATACATATATACATACATACATAAATACATATATACATACATACGCACACATACACAGAATTTCAAATAGTAATGTTAGTTTAATGAATAATTAATATCAGATAAACAAACAAATAACCGGGTCGCATGATGGACAATAAGATAACTGGAGAAATGAAAAAAAAAAAATCAGAACAGAGTAATGAGTTGATTATGATGAAGGCCGATTTTGATATTTCGCCGAAACGCCAGAGGCGGAAGTGATTTATTGTGGGTGCTTAAGGAATTATACAATTTTACAGCGTTGAATGTAAAAGAGTTTTGAAAGAGGGCGGTGGAGTGAATCGGCATTGTGAGGGTGGTAGACGAGCGTATATTTAGATCATGTATTGCGCTTCTAGCTATAAGTTTTTCACGGAGATACATTGGTTCAGAATTTATAAACAACTTATGGAGAAATGCAAAGTAATGAAGGTGTACGATTTTATTAAATTTTAACCAATTTAGTTCGACAAATTTAGGGGAAATATGATCATACTTACGTAGTCGAAATACAAATCGACAGCATGTGTTTTGAATACTTTGAACTCTTTTTTTTGTTATGACATCAAGGCAAGGATAGTAAACAATGTTGCAATAATTAAGGACTGACATAACTAAACTTTCCGACAATTTTTTGCGCACTTTGAAATTTAAAATTAACTTGTTAGTATAAAGGACTCTGAACTTACAATATGCAATTCTAACTAAATTTGATATATGATCATAAAACTTTAACCTCTCATCTATTGTGACACCCAACACTTTTACCTTCTGCGCATATTTCAAGACAACGTTTTCTATTCTTATAATAAGATTATCCTGTACATGCTTTCTTCTACGTTCCGAAGAAAAAACTATTATGTTTGTTTTGTTAGCATTTAGTTTCAAATTATGAGTTCTTGAGTACTCAAGTATAGTTTCTAAATCACTATTAATGATAATTTGTACATTATCAATATCATTGTAGTCAAAAGGGAACAACATCTGGGTATCATCCGCATATGAACGGAGGCAACAATTTAAGTCTTGTTCGAAAAGATGCGCCGTATAAAGAGTAAATAGAAGGGGCCCTAAAATTGAACCCTGAGGGACACCCGAGATTACCTCTCGATACTCTGACCGTTCACCACTAAGTACTACACATTGTGAGCGCCCCGAGAGATAGCTTCCGAAAAAATTAACTGCGGCTTCATCAAAACCATAATAGTGCAATTTTCCACATAGAAGGTCGTGATCTATAGTGTCGAAAGCTTTTGAAAAGTCTAAAGCCACCAAGACCGCAGCCATACCCTTGTCAAGGCTACGAAAAATGTTGTCAGTCAAGTCTAAAAGGGCAGAGGTGGTGCTGAACATTTTTCTAAAACCACTTTGATACTTCGGGAGGATATTATTTTTAACCAAATAAGTTGTCATCTGCAAAGAGACTATCTTTTCCAGAATTTTGGATAGTGTCGGGATTAGGCTAATCGGACGAAGATCTCCGACAGACTGAGGATTGGATATCTTCGGCAAAGGACAAACAAGTGAGCGCTTCCAAGATGACGGGAAGTATCCCAACTCCAGGCAGCAGTTGATTATATGAGTTACATGATATAGGATTTTATGTTTGCAGAGTTTAATCATCGTTAGAGAAATGTTGTCGTTGCCACTACCATTTGACTTAATGGAGTCCACTGCTGCATTTACTGTTTGAAAATCGGTAAGTTGAAAATTGAAATTCAAACCATCTCGAAATCTATTATTCTGATAAAAATGTATTTTTTCAGTGGAATTGTTAGATTTGCAAAAAACACTGGTAAAGAAATTGTTTATGTTGTTCGGATTCATGAGATGTTGGGGTAATGAAGTATTTTTTATGGTTTGAATATTTAAATTCTTAAGTGCAGACCACAGTGATTTATCATTTTTCTGACGTTCCAAATGACACAGATAGGCAGCCTTTTCTTGCCGAATACATGAAAGTGAAAAATTTCTTAGCCTCCTATACTCAAGCCAATTAGTTTCGGTTTTCTGTGATTTATATTTAGACAAGGCTTTATCTTTATGTTTTAGAATAGCTTTAAGATTTGATGTTAGCCAGGGACAAGGGGGCTTGCTGACCCTCACTGTTCTATACGGCGCATGGTGTTCAAAAAGAATCAAAATATGGTGGGTTAAGAATTCAATTTTTACATCAATATTATTTATATAGTAAATGAAATCCCAATCGATTTGCTGCAGGTCATGTTCAAATGCCACCTGGTCAAAATTTTTAAAGTCGCGATAAGTAACAAACTTTTGTTTGAATTTAGTAACCTTTAATTTAAGGTTACAATAAACTAATTGGTGGTCCGAAAGACAACTGGTATCCAAAGTACCCGAGGCCGAAACTAGGTCAGACATATTCGTGCAGATTATATCAATGAGCGTCCCAGTTGTATGTGTTATGCGAGTGGGCTCCTTAATAACCTGCACAAGCCCATATGATTCAATACATCGTGACAAAATATTAGGTCCATTTCCGAGAAAATTAACATTAACGTCCCCTAAAAGAATTATTTTATTATACATTGGCGTAATTGTTGATAAGTTTTCATCAAGTGCTTCAACGATACTATTTAAGTTTGTATCAGGAGGGCGATAGATTACACCCACAATGATATTTTCCCGATTTTTTAGATTTATCTGGACCCAAAGAGATTCCAGGCCGGAGGCACTATTAATAAAGAAATTTTTAATTTCACATTTAAAATAATCTTTAACATACAATCCAATTCCACCGCCGCGGCGCAGTCGTCCAGCGTCTAGCTTTCTATCACATCTGTAAAAAAAGTAACCTGGTATCGCAACTGTGTCCTAGGAAATTCCGTCATTAAGCCACGTCTCAGTTACAGCGAATATCTCATAATCAACCACAAGCGCGCGACTCTCTGCAAAGCCACTGATCAGAGATCTAGTATTTAAATGAGCAACAGGCAGCTCGGACATTATTTATCTATATAAAAAAAAAAAAGTACGAAAATATGTTACTTATAAAATACAACAAAAAATGTTTTTGTAAAATTATACCTAGTTATAAATTATAGACACAAATGTATATTATAGAAGAAACGTGAAACAATTTATTAAACTGTCTATTTCTTGTTCCCCCTAGACCGAAGATTCAAATCTAACGCTCCTCCGGCGCGGTTATTTTCTGCAGTACGCGCATTAAACAAGCCAGACGAAGCCGGTGCTCTGCTACCATTCCCAGTACCACCAGAAACATCGATACGCTGCGATGACTGTGAGCCGACTGTTGTAGGTGTAGTACGTAAACTACGTGTATTATTTTGAAAAGACACTTTTCGTTGATGGTATGCGACTATATCATGTGGTTGTAGATGTTTTATTTCTTCAAAATTGTAAATATAGTTTTGCACCAACAATTTTTCGGCCCCAATAACTTTGGCGTCAATTTGGTTGGTTTTAAAATTTTTACCAAATTCCAATAATTGTTTCTTGTTATTGTAGTCTTCCCTTGTGTAATCATTCGTCACAAAAATTCCAGAATTTTTAAATAGTGTTGCATTTTTAAGTATTTCTGTCTTTTACATTTACACTCCGATTTTCAATGAAACCAGGAATTTTATTAAAAATCCTATTATCACTGATGATTATAATTAGATTTTAATTTATTCTTGTCTTGTGTTATAAATATCATTCCTGACAGAGTCCCGAAAGAGATCTGAATTCTCCCCGACAACAATGATAATATAAATATAAAGATATTTCTTACGCATCTCTTCTGAAGAAGATATAATATACGATTTGACTCGATCCCTCTTGCCCAAAAATAGTGCCGTATCTTCTGCGTGAATGTACATAAGCGTGATGGGCTATAATAGCTGTTTCCATATTAATATTTGTAGCAATGACTTTAAGTGCATAACAGCAACCGCTAAGTTTTTTAGCTAGAGCATTTGTGTGACACTTCCAATCTAATCATGGCCTATCTCAATCCGAAGGAAGGTCACAGACTCAGTGGTTTCCAATGCCTTGGTATTATGCTGAAAAGTGCTTTTATCATGGGCTAGTTGGTAATGGAAATTAATAAGTTGGGTTTTGTCTACATTTAAAAGAAGATTATTTTCTGAAAATCAGACCTCTAGCACTCAACACACTAAGTGTGTTAAAAATTTGTTCTGCTCTGTTGTGATTTTGATCAAAAAAAAAATAACCGAGGTATCATCTGTAAATTAAATGAGGTCCCAAAATTGATCCTTATGGGACCCCACCACGTACCTGGCCAATGACTGATGATAGCAGTGATCCCTCGCTTTCTATTACAACAAACTGTGTACGGTTTTGAAGATTGGACTTCAGGGTGTTTGCTGCTCTAATCACATATTTCTCCAATTTAAGAAGGGTACCGTGCTCTCGACAAAACGAGGCACATGGCCACTGTAGATCTGCTGTTTAATGATTCTGGAAAGGCTCCAGGATTCCAGGATAAGTCCCTGGTAAATCACCCTGATGGTGGACTTTTTTCGGCGAAAACCATTTTGACAGGGAATCAAAAGACCATTCCTTTCCAAAAAAAGAAACAATTCTATCATTAACAATGTTTTCAAAGATCTTTCTGAAGTTATTCAAGAAAGCAATGGGTCTATAGTTTTTTACACAATTTTTATTATTCTTTTTATAGATAGGCTTAATAACTGCGATTTTAAGTTCTTAATTTACATGTTTTATCACACAAATATGATTTCTTATTTTTTTAGCTGTTAATGATTTATTCTGATGCTTCGTGAATAGTTATAGGATGAAGAAAGCAGAAAGTTTTTATGGTGGAATTTAATATTTTTTGGCACCGATTCATGTTTAATATCTAAAGATCGAAAATAATTAATAGAAAAATAATTTATGGAGTTTATTGTTTTGTGGTCTGAGTCAGAGTTGTTTTATTTAAATAGTTCCAAATTAATTTGTTCATTTTTTTGTGATTTGCCAGTGTATTTTTCCACAAGGCGCCAGATTGCTCTGGCTGGATTTTTAGAGTTTTTCATGTAAAGATTCCCTGCTCTTTTCTGCTTAATGTATAACTGCCCGAAAAACCTTTGAATATAATTTGTAAATCTTTAACTGTTTGTCCAGACAATGATACATATAGCATTTGACCTACATGGTCCGAAAGAGCATTTGAAATAACTTTACCTTGCTGTAAATTTGTAAAATTAAGAAAAATATTATCCAGCAAGGTTGCTGTATTTTGGGTAATTCTGGTAAGTTCAAAGATGGTCTGTGTCAAATCAAAACTAGAAAAAAGATCCTTAAACTGTCGGAGTGTAAAAGTGTTTGTTAAAAAGTTTATATTAACATTGCCACATAATAAAACTTTAAATGAACTTAGTGCAAGGTTTAAAAGTCAGATAAAATGTTTTCCGTTTCTTGGGGAGGACGATAAATGCAAATTACTAATAATTTTAATAACCTACTCACAATGGCTGAGCATTGAATATGCCCTTCAATGCTCATGTTGACATATTCTTTAATCTCATCAGCCTGAAATGTGGGGGTCACCAAGATTGCCGAACCTCCATGGATCATAATTTTTCTTGCATATATGGATATTAGAAACATATATGATACTTGTATATTCATAATTGAACGAGTGTTCTGTGATACACAAAACGTCTGGGTTTTTGTCGAAACTATCTAAAAATTCCTCAAGTTCTAGCGTCTTGTTTTTAAGGCACTGCATATTCGGGTGAATGAAAGTCGCACTATTGTCCTTCGTTGATTTTTCGCTTAGAGTTCTATTTTCAGTGCATGATTTATTTTTGTAACTGGCTTTCCTGTTTATTCCTGATTCTGATGGTTGCTTGATCCCTTGCTACATGCTATGTGTTACTCAATGATTATATACAGAACTAAATTGGGTCACACTTCACTGCTCCTAAGAAAAGAAAATATTCATAATGGGGGAAGTTCCGAGTAAAGGATATTTACCGACTTTTTACATTAACATTGCTCTCTCTGCAATATTTTGGCAGAAAACTGAAAAACTCCGAAAAGCTAAAATTAAGAAAAGTCCATCTTCTTGCTAATGTTCCTGAGTTGAAAGAAACGGCTCTAGTAAGTAGAGCCAATACGGAACTGCTATTTTCGTAGATTAAATTATGTAAAAAACCAAAATATTTTTAGATTTTCGGGGACGTGCCTGATTACCTGATTACCAAAACAACTTCATATAACTTAGTTTGATACTAGAGGGCTTATTGCTTAGTATCAAACGTCAATGACCTAACCCACCATGACTGTAATGAAGTATAGAACAGCTGAGTATTGAGACAGCTAAATGACAGATTTACAATTTTTTTTGTGTTACTCTATCGCAGTTTTTTAGATTTACCGAAATGGAAAAAGAGAAGAAAAATTGGCCGATATTTGCTCCTTTTGAAGTAGTAATTCACAATACATCTGATGACTGTTGGGTGTCGTTTTTAGGCAAAGTTCTCGATATCACTCCGTTGATACATCAATATGAAGGTCAAAGATGCATTAGACCTCTACTGGCGATGGCTGGGAAGGATATAAGTCACTGGTTCGATGAGAAAACAGGAGATATTCAACATTACATTCAACCTGAAACTGGAGTAAGGGTACCATATTGTCCCCATGGACCATTACCGGATGTTTCTCCGGAGGTACCAGCTACTTCTTGGAAGGCTCTTGATCGACCTCCATGGTGGAAGGATGAAAAATACCAGGTACGGTTAAACATTAATGTATGGTCCTATATTTAGTAATTTATTGTCTTATATTTCCCAAACCAATTTTACACAAAATTATTACAGCAGATCAACCGCAATATTTAAATATTTTATGAGAACTTTCGAATAAATAACCCTTTAATTATTATTTCTCTCGTAGCCAAAATGTTTTAACTTTTTAGCGCAAAATAATTTAACTTCTGTAAGGCCCTCAGAATGTAACACAAATGAAATTCCTGCAAAAATTCGAAAATTTTATTTTATTTATTTATTTATTTTTCAACTTCTTCTTAACCGAAGTATGAAATGTTCAGAACATATTTTTTTGCTTATATAAGCGGAAATACGATATATTCAAAATTTTATTTTGCTTGTATAAAGCCGCCGGAATGAAGTGATATTCTACAGTAAGGCTTTTAGGGATCTTGTGACTGGGCAACAACAACTACATTTCAACTTTTTTTAGCTGAAATGTGATATATGTATTCACAAAATATTTTTATGTCTCTATAAAGTCCATAAAAAATCTTGAATATTACTTTTCATTATTTTCACCTTTCTTTTTATTAAAACTTAAACAGCTTAATACATTCACGCAATAACAATGAGTATAACATTGTTTAAATAACCTAAATTACTTCATTATTTTGGTGTCCGAATATAAAACTTGTTTTAGTTTAAAATGAAAATCTTATTCATACGCAAATGAAAAAATCGGTAAATTTCCTTTACCCGGAACTTCCACCGTTATTAATCTTTCCTTTTCTTAGGAATAGTGAAGTGTGATGCGGTTTAGTTCTGGGCATAGTCATTTAGTAACACATATATACTGTCTTTTCTTCTAACATTTTTATTGCTATTTTGATTCACCATATTGGGTTCGTATCAATATTTTATCAGTTTCTATCTATGAATAATATAATATATATAATAATTTACACTGAGTTTTAAAAATTTTGTTATACCGCCATTTTGTTCCATTATTTTAAATTTGTTCCAAAATTTTACAAGTACGTCTCTATACTACATCTCATTTTTATACAAAATTTAAAGTCAATTGAATAACAAGGTTTTTTCAAGTTGATTTTCTAAACATTTTATTTAACCGCCATTTTGTTTCGTCCTCTTGAATTCGTACCACAATTTTACCAGTTTATCTGTATATCACCCTTAATTCTTAGACCAAATTTAAAATAATTCTAATAAGTAGCTTCTTCATGCTGTTTTGTAAAATATTTCGAACTAGCTGTTTTTTTAATATTTTATCAGTTCATTTATATGTAAAACTCAATTTCAAAACAAAATTTGAGGTAAAATGTATGAGTAGTTTTTTAGTAATAATTTTTTTTACTATTTCAATAGGCGGCCATTTTGTTCCTCCATATTGGATTTTTACCAACATGTCACCATTTCATCCCCAAGACCTTTAATTTTTGACCAACATTTGATGACTGATAAAACTTTTTTACGATGTTTTATACATGTTTGCATTAATATTTAACAACCATTGCCATACTTTTATTTTCGCTTTAACGTGGTACTAATCCGGTCTAATTATTGATTTTGGAGGCAGACCTAGATGTATACGGCAAAACTACCGTTAGGTCTCTATTATGGCTTTAATGATAATCCACTCATTTTGACTTTTTAGTTATTAACAACTTTCTAGACACAAATAAAAACACAATTATTGTAAAATTTTTGACTTTCTAAATATAATTCGTTGGCGCTGCTTTAATTGATTGACACTTTCAGTTTATATTAACCACATAAAAATACAAATTACTGCATTTTCTGGTCAGAAATATCGAGTTTTTTTATTATTTAGCATTGCACCAAGTTCTTAATATAAAAAAGTAATTACATTAAATAGCATTTTTCAAACAATGTTGAAATATTTTCTACCGAGTCATTATAGAAATCACCTGGTCTAGAAATAAGGGTTTCCGCAGAAAGTTTCACATTCAGAAGGCTTTACAGAAGTCAAAAAAAATATGTTGAATGTATGACATTTCAGTTAAGAAAAACGTAAAAAATAAATAAATTAACTAAAAATTGGGAGATTCCTGCGAGAATTTCATTTATTACCGCATTCACAATTGTGACCTATCAAGATACACTAATTGAATTTTTTTTTGATCAGAATATAGTTTTTTCACTAGTTAATTTGAAATAGAAAATTTACGGGATATGCAGGAGTCAGTAGTTTATAGGAAAAATTTTTTTCAAATTTAATTTAAAAAAAAACCGTTGCCTGTAAACACGTATATTAAAAAAAGCATTACCATGCCTATTTTTAGCCGATCTAATAAGTACCCACTCTTCCAATATACAGAAATTGATCATTAAAGATAGATATCATCCATTAATTTTCGTTTAAACAGAAACAATTATTTTAAAATAAGTCAGGAGATGAAAAATAGAAAAGTTATATTGAAATGAAAAGAAAGTATAACATTTTTTAAACAATTTGTTTCAATAATACTATAAATATTCTACTATTATGCCAATCTTCTCACACCTGTAAATTTCTCTCGGAAAAGTAAAAACTATAATTTTAAGATAGTAAGAATTACAGTTAAAACCTCACATATTTAAATCCTGATTGGAAATTTTTACAATTCAGGGTGGCTATATGCTGAAAAGCATGTTTTTTTATATCCATCCCAATGGAAAAAAAATGATAGAAAAGCTTGTTTCACCAAAAAGACCAAAACAAACGTACAGGCGGCTGTACAGGAACTCTCTCGACAAACTTTAAGGAGCGATTCTTCAACAAAAGAAATAAGAAACAAATTTGTTATAAACATGGGTTCCAAAATGCGTCGTTACAAAAAAACTAAATAATGAGAAAACTCCCGGCATGTATTACCTTAATTTGTATCATCCCAAAAGTTGCATTTACCTGAAACTAACTTTTTTCTAATTTTTTTTAGTGTTTCTCACGGTTTCCAATGCTCCCATGTATCTCATCTTATTTTGGACATGCTGTATATATACCTACGTTTAAGAAGGAGAAAATGCAATTAAAATAGTATATATAAATTTAAACTGTTCATTATCTGTACCTTAATTTTAATACTTTCAGAAATATTCTCCCATACCTTACAAATTTTAGCAACAAACCACAATAGAATTTTCTTAAAAATACATCAACCCTTTATTATTATAATTAAAAAAACAAAATAAGAAAACATTTTATTACAAGAAGTTTAGAAGCAAATAGAATAATAAGATAAAAGCTGAGGTTTCGACAGGGAAATTTTTTTCAATACCACATTTAAAAGGTTTTTTAATAATTGTTTATTTTTAATTGGTCCACATTTACTAAGCGATAAGTATTATAAATAAGAATAATAAAGGGAGACATAAACACAATAAAAATGAGATGTTAATGTGGGAATGAAATATTTTCACTGCCACATGAAGGAGGCTTTATAATAGCCAAAAAAATATTTTATAAATATGAAGGAAAAGTCAGAAAACGAAGGAAGAAGTAAATAAAATCAAAATGAGAAGTTTTCGCAGGAATATATTTTTATAATTACATTCAGCAAGCTTTATGAAAGAAAAAAAAATACTTTCAAGTTTAAATCAGGACATCAATTTCTATGACAAAATCAACAGCTGTGCTAAGTATTAAATTTCAATTGCCTTTTCCAAAGTATGGCCTTTTATTTGTCTCTACTGATTGGTTCAAAACATATTTTAAAATTTTGTTTATTAATTTTAAATATTATTTGTATCGTTTTTAGTGAAAGAAGTTTAAAATTGTGACTTTAAAATTCGCATTTAGTATTTATTTTCCTGATTATTTAGAATATACCTACTTTAAATTTGTGGTAATTTTATGTATTATTACAGCTGGGTTCTATATTTATTTAATATATTTTAATAATTTTTTTGCAGCAGTACCTTATAATTTTAATGTCTTAGGAAGCTGTCGTCTTAATCTAACAATTGTATTATTTTTGTTAAGTAAATTAGAAACATTTAGTAGTTAAAGTGGATTTTTTTTTAACATTTTTCAAATATGTAAAAAAAAGATGTTTTATTTAATATAATAGTGCTAACGGTACTGAAAAAAAAAATTAAG
This sequence comes from Kuschelorhynchus macadamiae, assembly GCA_030620095.1. Classification (NCBI taxonomy): domain Eukaryota; kingdom Metazoa; phylum Arthropoda; class Insecta; order Coleoptera; family Curculionidae; genus Kuschelorhynchus; species Kuschelorhynchus macadamiae. The sequence goes on along the minus strand of JAUTXW010000407.1, from coordinate 162,265 downwards.
TTACAACAAATAATTTAAACTGGTAAATAGAATCAGCTACTGGATTTAAGAAGCTTATTTGTTCTTGTAAATGGCACACTAAATAAATATTAAAATTTCTGCTAGATTGGGCTTCTAAGCAAGAGGATAAGACCTATAAGAATCATAAACATGCTTACCCTTTCTGAAGTAACCATAAATGTTTGCTGCGAAGATACATTCCATCGAATTTTAGAGAGATATCTGTTGTTCAATAGCGATGCAAATAGTTATACCTGGAGATACTTAGATAACAATATCGATATGTCCAAAAATCTAGAGGAAAATGGAATTCCAGATGAGAGGGATAAATTTACGGAACTAGGATTGCCTCAAAATTTTTACTTGCCTAGTATTTTCTTGTATTACAAGGATGATCTTAAATGGGCAATGGAAGACGACGAAGACGAAGATTAATTGGGTATTGTACAACACGAATTAATTGCCTATCGGTATTTATTTTTTAACTTTAAATATATTTATTGCTTTAATTCTTATTCAATTCGGAATTCGAAAATTTTTGAGAGAGTCGATTTAGATTTACCCGACCTCAACGGAAACATACAAGGTAACCCAAACCCGATATTGGCGTAAATTTAACTAAACTATCGAGGCAAAATATGATTGATGCTCTGATACAAAATAGAAGCCACATTTCTATTTTATTTTATACAGGATTGCTCAAAAGTAATATCGGGTTAACAGATTTTCTTTTTACAGTAATTTCAGTTTTCAAATTAAATGCCTTGTATAATTGTTAAACATTATTTTCTCTAAAACATGCTCATTTTAGAAAGGTATATGCTTCGAAGTCCATTTTAAATGGTTTTCTAGATATTCGTGGTTTTGAGCGGGAATTTAATAAATGTACTTAAAATTTGGGGGTAGCTATATGCTGTCATGGCCTACCATGCCATGATAGCTATATATTACCTTGTTCAATCTTCGAAAATGGCGGCATAAAATCGGCTTTTCACTATGTTTTTCAAGCCAACTTTGTAGAGAAAAGGTTATATTGTTAAGCTTTTAAATGAGTACGATTGTTCTTGATATTTTTTTACTTGGATAATTCTAGTGCTATAAAATGGTGCCCAATTTTTTCTTGGCATTTTCCAATCTTAGCAGTATTCTAGTAATTTTTAAAATAATGTCTGCGTAGTTTTGACTAGAAGTTCGTACTGCATACTATACTACAACACAATCATGTATAAACATACTTAAATATAAAATTTTCCATTTTACGTGAAAAGATAAATTTTATCCAAACATTAAAAAAATATATGCATTAAATGGCGCCAGCGGCGTCACTTTTTGCACGTGCATAGTGTCAATCTATGATGTTTTTTCCACTCAGTAAAATATTTCAAGACTGAATAAATAATATAATTAAAATGGCGCTTATGGCGCCAATTTTTTTTCCTAAATAGTATGTTTTATTCACCTTCTGACATAATTTTTATACACCTTATATTCAATATATTAGATATATCTTACAGTATATATGAACTTAGAAATATCTCATTTACTAAAGATAACCATCCATAATTCCAAAACGTTGAACCATAACCCACTTATTGCAGTACAGGATGCTTTATTTAAAAAAATGTTAATTTGTGTTCGTAAAATTTGGCAATACTTATGAACTAGTCGGATTCTGAAGTTAGCAAACAATAAGTCTGAAGAGGTTCATCAGACTTAAGCAATCTTTAAACCCGCAATTTTTAATATTTATATTAAGTTTTGCGACATAGCCAAGAATATTTTATTTTTAAATAAGTTTAGGTTAAGTTAGGATAGGTTTTTATCTCACATTACTTTAGAGTGTAATTTTACAGGGGGTCTTCAAAAGGTCTGTTCAAAATAGTACCAAAAATTCCTTAAGCTAAAATATAATAATCTATCCCAACTTACCTTAGTATTGAAGCTGATATTCACAAAAATTGAGGGATTTTTAAATTTGAATTATCTGGCATAAGTTTGCTGTTTTCAAAGTATAGTTACGAAAATTGATATTTGGGGGTTTCTTCTAAGACGAGAAATAAAAATATGCCTAATTTTAATGCAGTTTCAAGAGGGTGCTACGTGCGGTAACTTTTATAGAATAAAACGTCGTAACCTCTTTGCACCTATGTGCATAAAGTTTTTAATTGATAAACATTTTTTTTTATTTTCTTAGTGAAAAATGCGTACCTTGTAAAAGTCGTTAAGTTACCTGTTTTCAAGATACTTGCTGTCTAAATTTTTGATGCAAGATATTTTGTATTCCTTATTATTTGCTTGTTAATAAAATAATTTTGTTGCATAATTTTTAAAATATTGTTGTATGGTCTACAAAAGTGGCGGCTCGTCAGGGTAGGCAAGGTAGGCGCCGCCTACCCTTGAATAATCGTGCCTAAATACTGCCCAAAAAATCTAATATCTCATATCAATTAAACAATATTTAACCGTTTAACATCACAAAAGCCAGCCAGCCCACGAAAACGCACATCGCCGACGACCAGCGACCGACATACAGAGAAAATCACGCGAAATAAACTACTACAGTAGGCGAAACGATCGTCCGCCTTCGGCAAATATTTGACGTCTTCGCATTGGATTCCAATATTGTTCATCTGGCAGTGTTGTCAAATTCTCGAATTTTCACCTGAACTGCTTTACGTTTTTAGAAAATATGCATATGCATAAGGCTACCAACTTTTTCATTTACGAATGCGGGACACAACAAATTTTAGTATGCGTTGTAGGCGCATTAACCATATTCTAAAATTCTTTATTTTCAGCATTAATTTTTTAATTAATTAAATTGATTATCCGAACATTCTGTTATATACTAAAGCAAAAAAATTAAAGACATTAAACATAAATGTTAGGTTAGGTGAGGTTTTTTTAATAATAATAAAATGAAACATGTTTCTACACTTTGGTATTTTTTTTAATTAAGGCTTATTTATAACACATAATTTAGTTTAATCAAATCTTCTTAAAATGGTACTTCTCTGTATTATTAAACCGATAAACATGGGAACTTAGAATATGATTTGTTGCAATTCGGGACTTGCGGGACATAATTAGAGAATGCGGGACGATTTCTAACCTTATTTGTAACGCGGGACCTTAAAAGATAATCCGGGACTGTCCCGCAGAATGCGGGACGGTTGGCAGCCTTACATATGCAAACATTGCAAACCATAAAAAAAAATAAAATAAGCAGTTTCAATGTTGTTAGGGTGGTTTTGAAAGGGTTTTTTAAACAAAATCTAGGTACATCTCAAGAAAAATAAAGAAATTCTTCTCAGGCTTGCGAAACCGTATTTAAAAATTTTGCGTTTGGCAAGGTTGGCCACCTGCTACTATTCTCATTAATCTCATTTATAATTCGTAAAAATCGTAAATAGTATGCATGATGCAATATTATCGTTCGTTCGGATTTCCGGTCAAGTGATTTGAAATTTTGTCAATTACATTCTGACCGCTCTCGTTTTCTGATATCGATCAATAAATAAAAACATTGGACGGTGATACGTGTGTGTTTTTTTGACTATTATTTTACGACCGCGTCTAGTTTTTCTGTGCTTTAATTTGTGATTTTGGTTGTTTATCGGCATTGGCCAGAAGAAAAACGAAGAAATCCTGATAAACGGATAAGTATTTTTGTTTTATTTGTTTCTAATAGACATATTTAGGTATTAAATATTTTGCTTTTAAGTGTAGTTTCGCTAGTTTTAGGGGTTGGACGGTTCATATTCGATGAATTTACCGTCGCGTCGACCGTAGGTTAAGTGCGTTTTTTCCGGTTTGTTCTATTTTATATAGGTACATTACGTTGCTTTGTTTTTTTTTATGGATTTTTAAAAAGTCATGGCGAATAATCCGGTGCATGATATTGTTTGCTCTTTGTGCGAGACACCATTTTCGCATCTAAACGAAAAAGATCGAAAAGATGTTATTTATTTTGGCCGCCCCACGTCACTTCTCAATATTTTAAAGCCTGATAAAAAACAGGGCCAAACTTTTTCACGATCGTTTAAAGCTCAATGGTACGAAAGTCATCAGTGGATATGTGGTAGCTATTTTAAACAGAATTTGTTTTGTTGGCCATGTTTACTTTTGGCAAAAGACAGAAACAATACTTGGGTGCGTCAGGGATTTTCTGATTTGAAAAATTTATCTGCGGCCATAAAAAAACACGAATCATCGAAAGAACATTTAAGCTGTTATCTTAGTTTAAAGCGGTTAGAAAAAAACAGTAGCACTATACAGGATGCGCTACAATTACAATCTTCTTTGTCTCTTAAATTATATAATGAGGAGGTGAGAAAAAACAGACTTCTAATGAGCTATTTGGTCAATGTTACGTGTCACCTAGCAAAGCAAGAATTCCGTTAGTGCGGGAAATTTTCGGGAAACTTTTAATCTGTTAATTAAACGTGATAACGAAATACAACAACATTTAAAAAAAATTGGAAATATTTTTTCTGGTTTATCAAAAACTATCCAGAATGATTTGATATCCTGTATTTCCGATTACCTTGCAGATACAATTCATAGGGAGATAAAAGAGTCGTTGTTTTTTGCAGTGCAAGCTGACGATACTACGGATATTTCTGAGAAGTCCCAATGTGCGATTTCAATTCGGTACGTTAATAAATACGGTGAAATCAAAGAAAGTTTCTTGGGTTTTCATGACGTTAGCGAAGACAGAACAGCGGACGCAATGTATAGATTAATTGTTACAGTCATAGGCAATTTCGATTATAAAACAAAATTAGTTGGGCAATGCTACGATGGTGCTAGTGTGATGGCAGGTTCATTGAATGGTTTGCAAAAAAAAGTTAAAGATGATGCTCCTTTTGCTTTGTTTACGCATTGTAGTGCGCACAGATTGAATTTGGTTTTACAAACTGGTTCAAAAAATATAAAAAATTGCCGAATTTTTTTCGCAAGTGCGTCCTCGATTCCCGGATTTTTTCATCAGTCTGCAAAATGGACATTTACTTTAGATTCGACGATAGGAAAGAGGATTTCTTCCAGTTCAGACACCAGGTGGGCTTCCCGTTCTAAAATCATTCAAATCTTGCACTCTGAATGGGAAGGCCTAAAATTAGTTTTTTCTAAAATTATTGACGACCAATCATCATCGGATGAGTCAATAAACGGGGCCAAGGGATATCTTAAATTTATGAACGATTTAGAATTTTCGTTTCTTACCGCTGTGTATAAACATATTTTTGACATAACTGACCCCCTTTTCAACATTCTACAGAAAAAATCATTGGACATCACCTATTGTAAAAAGCAAATATTTATGTCATGAGATCGTATCAAGTTATTGAGAAATGAGACAATGTTTAATACAATATTTGAACAAGCCCAAACAAGGATTTTTAATAATAGTTACTCAGGGCAATTGTCAAAAAGAATTAAGTTATCGGACACCATTAAAGGCGATGAGCAAAGTTCTTTACGCATTTTATTTTATGAGATAATTGACAATATTGTGACTCAAATAGAAGTTAGGTTTGCAGATATGTCTCAGTTATTATATTTTTCTTTAGCGGATTCCTCAAAATTCGAAGAATATAGCAAACATTTTCCGCTTGAATTTGTGACGAATGTGACCAACTTTTATAAAAATTTCTTTGACAAACAAAAATTAATTAATGAGCTTAGTGTAATATATCTCGATGAACAATTTGCATTGCTGAGCGTCGAGGAAATTTTAAAACATTTCGTAAAAAATGAACTTCAAGAAATATTTCCTGAAAGTTACAAACTTTTTGCGTTAATTGCTACCATACCTATTACAAGTACCTCAGTGGAAAGACATTTCTCTTGTTTAAAGCGAATAAAAACGTATTCTCGCAATACAATAAAAAATGAACGTTTATCGTCACTTGCGCTAATTTCAATAGAAAAAGAGTTGTTCTGCTCCTTACAGAAGGCTGATAACTTTACGGATGTCATAATAAGTAAATTCGCCCTTTTAAAAGATAGGCGGATAAATTTAATTTATAAAACTTAGTTGTCAGCTAAGTGTGTACGCGGCTTAACGTTTTCTTATAACGTCATTATTCTTGAAATTATTGTGGTTGTCGCCTACCCTAGCCTAAACACCACGAGCCGCCACTGGTCTACAACACATTTGGAATGCCCTATATTTCACACTCGTAAACCGTAGACTACAAACTTCTCACTCGTGTGGAATATGGGCCAATATACTATTCCTTTACACTTTCAGAGTATTCCAGTAATTTTAGTTTTTGCATAGTTTTGACCAGGAGTTCGTACTGCATACTATACTAGACTACTAGACCACAATCATGTATAAATATACTTAAATATCAAATTTTGCATCTTACATTAATAGATAAATTATTGTATCCAAACATTAAATAAATATATGCATTAAATTGCGCCTGCGTCGTCACTTTTTGCACGTGCATGGTATCGATTCGTGATGTTTTTTCATTCTGTAAAATATTTCAAGATTTGAAAAATAAATCTTATCCATACGTGAATAAAAAATATAATTACAATGGCGCTTACGGCGCCAATTTTTTTCCTGAATAGTATGACTTTGACATTCATTTTTTTTCAATATTAAAAAATTGAAAAATAGTTCTTATACAAACCTTTTAGGTTATTTAAGCAATATTCAATATATTCAGAAATATCTTACAGTCGGATTAAAATATAGTGATTTAAATTCGACAACACCCCAAAAAAATCCTAAAATGACGCAATTTTTAAATTTTTTTTTCCAAAAAAATATATCTTAACCTATATCTATATCTCACTCACTAAAAATAAGCATCCATAATTCCAAAAAGTAGAACCATAACCCACCATGGCCTTACAGGATGCTTTATTTAAAGAAATGGGAATTGTGGGTACATAAAATTTAGCAACATTATATGCATAAGCAAATTAGCCTGTTTCTGAAGTTAGCAGTCCGAAGCGGTTTGTCAGATTTAAGCGATCTTTAAACCCACAATTTTTAATTAATTAAATACAGAAATATTTTATTTTTAAATCAGATTAGCTTAAGTTAGTATAGGCTTTTATTCCATACTACTTTACAATGTAATTCTACAGGGTGTCTTCAAAAGGTCTGTACACAATAGTACCACACATTCCTGAGGCTAAAATATGATGATCTAACCCAACTTACCTTAGTATTAAAGCTTATTTTAACAGAGAGTAAAAATAAATTTTTAAATGTTAATTATTTGGCATAAGTTTGCTAAATTTCAAGGTATAGTGACAAATGTTGGAATTTAGGGGTTTCTTAAGAAAAGGAATTAAAATATGCTCCCGATTTTAACTTCAAGAGGACGCTACGTGCGGTAACTTTTACAGGTTACTCGCAGGTAAAACTCGCTTAAGTTATCCGTTTTCAAGATATTCGATGTCTAAGTTTTTGATGCAAGGTATTTTGTTTTCCTTATTATTTTCTCCTTAATAAGATTATTTTATTGCAGATTATCAGACCATGAGACTATTTTGGTAAAGGTTGGTTTTAGGATTAAAACAAAAAAAACGCGTGAAATATGGCAGAATATATAGGTCCCATAAATTTGCTAAATTTTGATTGTACTCTAAGGAATTTAAGGGCCAAATTAAATAATCACGTCCAAGAAATTTTAAGAAAAGTTTCCCTTTGTGCAAATTCAAAGTTAAATGTTAAAAAGTACGGATAGCAGCTGGAATTTGAATATCTTCAACAATTTTTTAATTATTTTAATAACTACAGAAATATTTACAGACGTGTGGTTAAAGCTGCCAAAAGTCTTTATTAATCAGAGCGAGCAATGATCTCAGAGATGGAACAAAAAATTCGATTGAGCTAAATATAGATGAAAACACTTTAAATAAATTTTACTGCTCTATTGGTGAGAATACGATTTTTTAGAGCTGGTATATAAAAAGTCTGTCCTTTTCGAGACTAGTCTCAAATTACATGACAATTATCTCTAATTTGACCTATCCCAAACTTTTCTTGAAACAATTTACTTCTCTAGAAAAGCCATTTCTTGTAGGAGACAAAGTAGTTCCCAGGAACAAAAGGCTCTAAAGCTTTCAGCGGGTAAACTCCTTACTTGTTTTATTAAGTTTTCGAGTTGTTCTCTGGCAAAGAGCGAAAACGCGCAGTTTTAATAAAATTGTTGGACTTGTTTCTGCTTTTAATGATCTCTTCAGTTACGTGGTGGAACTTTAACATCCTTAAGTGGAAAGAGTGATTCTGGAGTTTATATGAGAACTAAAAGCTCGCTTTGTGAAATTACTTAAAAGTTTCAGTGAACAATGTATGTTACCGCGAAATTGCGATGATTTTTTTTCTTGAGCATCAAGATCGGTTAAAATATTACTCTATTAAAAAAAACGGACACAGTAAAACGACGCCATTTTTTGAGTTTTAGACGTATCCGTTTGAAATTTGACACACTTATATAACTGGATACGATGCAAATTAATGATGTAAAACAATTAAAAACTGCTTTCTTATTCAGGGTTTTTCTATTTTAAATAGGACTTTGTTTATTTTTATAGACTATCGTATTAATCCGAACATTAGCTTTTTAACCATATATCACAAGTTAACTTTTGTTTTCAAAATGGCGGGTGAAGAAAGTACATTAACTTTTTGGAAACACTTATTTTAAACTGTCCCAAGTAAACTCATTTGTTCATTTTTTAGAGCACTTTAATAAAAAAAAATGATTTGGGTAGTATAATTTTTAAAAATTTCACTTGTTATATTAAAAGAGCAATTTAGTGCAGTATTTTAATGGCACCTTGTATATTCTTTTATAGATAGTTTTTTTTTCATATAATTACCGTTTTAAAGAGATACCACACCATAATTTTTATTTTAAAGATGACGATAAAGCAGTTATTTAAAAAGGTCTATATAGTCGCAACTTAAAATAAATGGCTGATTTATCGCCATCTTGAAAAATAAAATATATTTTAGAAGTTATTTTTTGCGAAGGAGTACAAGGGCCATTATATATATTATTTTATATTTCCGACTTCTATGTCAGGCAAGCTTTTATACCCGACTTAACTTCACCGAACCCTGACCATGTGTTAAGATCGGTTTCCACATGTGATTTAGACCGTAACTCTATTGAAGTTTTTTCTATATTTAAAAATTCCCAGCTAGCACTAGCACTGTTTCCACGACTACTCTTTAAGAGTTTTTACGTATTTATTACTAATAATCCTACTATATATCAACAAACACTTTGGCTTACACGTTTTTAAGTATTATATATGTATTTGTTACTGCGAATAATACTTTATAGTAATTTTCCATGTAAAGTAATTATATAATAACTACTTCCAAGCAACTACTTAAGAAATTGACTCCAAAGATGTCATTTCTTTTCCGTGACATAATAGTAATTATTCAAAGTTACTATTTCTAATCTGTTTACTAAATTACAACTTTTAAGTATCAGTATCTTCTTGAACTTTACAGACACGCTCCATTACGTTCAAATGTACTCCTATAACGTATCACTATAAAGTAAAACGAATCGTTGCAGAGTAGAAAAAGTTATCGCCTACGGCTACTTTAAATTGGCTATTACCAGTCGTTATTCTTCTGTTACAACTTAGAAGTAAGAATTACAGTAATTATTTACTAAAAGTAAACTATTACCTCTTCTACTTGAGGTCCGGAGATAGGGGGCGTTGGTACGAGATTCGGTCGGTGATTTTATAAGAACAGTGGTACCAATAGAGTAACCAATTTTTTATTGGTTCGGCCAAATTGCTGCCAAAATGGTTTTGTTTACTTCTCGACTACTCATTTTATTAGTTTTTGTGATTATTAAAATTAATATTGATTCAAATAAGAGGTTCTCAGGTGTTGGCCCTATGGAGAAATGTGTTTAAGCCTGGTTCACCTGTTTTTTGCTTGTAATTATAAAGTGTTTGTGATGAATGTGTAAGTGATTATGACCGCAAATGTCTTAAGTTTAAGTTTACTCCAAGAAAAGTTATTAAATATTGCACATTATTATATTTTGGTTTTATTTTGCCGAAAAAGACAATATTGTTTCATGTCTTAGTGTATCTTTTACTTCATTCAGCACCTCAATTTGACGTAGAATCTCTCTAAGATTAGCATAAAAGAAACTTTATTTTGTAGGCCTTCTTCAGTACATATTACATTACTAAATTCACTTGACAGACAACTCTCATTAATCGCTTGCACAAACATTGTTATTTGTTGAAAATCTAAATGAAAAAGTAAGTTTGTACCAGATAGTTAAATTAAAACATTAACATAACCCTAAATTTACAACTGATGCTGGCAGAGGTTGTCAATATAAAAGTAGATTAATTTAATCATATTTTGCGAAAAACTAACGATAATATGGGTGCCCCCATTTAAACCTTTAGAAATTTTGCATCAATTTGGCGGGTGGGCTTCTATTGTCGCCACTGCCCTTCTAAAGTCATTGTAATTCGGTCTACAGCTATTAATTAGTTGTGTATGTATTGTGTTATCGTCTAGAGTAACAAGTTAAAATGGTTCACAATGGCTTCACATACCATAAGAAAAAAGTAGCTTTCGTCATTCAGCCACATTTTATAGAAAATTAAAAATATCACAACTTGATTATGTCAAACCTGAACAAAACAACCTAAAGCGGTATTTTAGGGAAACAAAAAATAAAAACGAAACAAAGGGTTATGGTTATGATAGATGGCAGAATTATAGTAGTGACTCAAATACCGCAACTCTCAGCATGCTACGACACAGCGCATTAAATTTTAAAGAACCGGCGAAATGTTCCCAAATCGTAATCGCTTGGTAATAATATACAGTATAGGGTTAATAAGAACTTTGTAGATAACTTTATTCGGACCACCTTAGCGTTTAAGACTTCAGTGTAATTGGGTATAAGTGACAGTAACGTATTTAAAGAATCCAAAACTATAAAAGTGCATGGGAGCAGTCGTAGACACTTGATGTTAAGTAATTTTCTCAGTAAAGAAATGCAGCCAGCCTTAATGTAAAAGCCCAATAGAACGCCATTGTTTATTTTCGTTTCCCCTATAAATATTTAGCTATGATGTTTGTTTTTGTGAGTAAACAGATTAAAAATGCATACAAAATTAGACATTACTTTAAAAAAAGAATCACTCTTTATAATAAGATATTTAATGATAATTACTATTTAAACCAAAGTCCAAAATTAAATTTTTGAGATTTAAATTGGCCAATTTGACAAAAATGTAATGAAAATTAACGAATTTTAAAGGCGCGTAGTTTTTTTATCATCAGCATATTCACCAGAGATATTGCCTGCGTCTTAATTTTAGGTTCAATTTTAGGAAAACTAAGTTAAACGCACGTATCCTACCTCAAATACCAATAACGTATTCTATACGCTCTACACCATATTCCCAATTTGAGTGTTTTTAGTCGCCATAACTGTTGTTTGTATTAAAACGAACCATACATATTTTTAAAACGGATTAAATAAAGATAGAAATAAGGAAATAAGGAATAGGGTGATTTATTACTATTCGGCTACTTAAATGGAACTACACAATTCCGTACTATCTACGTAATAGTCAAAGTCACAGTTAAATGTTATTCACGAAACAGTTACCCTAAAATTGTTCCCCATTTTGGTAATGACTACGTAGTCTCAGCTTAAACAGAACGTGGCGACACCAAGTTCCGGTTATTTCAATGAAACTGCTTGTGATAACAATGACGTATTCATGACTAAAAGTGCTACTTGGGTTGGTTTCCTTTACTTTTATAATAGACTCGCATACATACAAATTAGGTAAATATTTTTCACATTTTCTTAATCCGTTTACAAAAACAGATTCTTTCATTAAAAAACTTCGCATATTCCGTGGAAAAAAAATTGGCAATCCAGTTGGAGCCCGAAGATATTTTGGTCAGTTTCGATGTAGTATCACTATGCACAAATGTTCCTGCCAACAACAAAATTTCCATTATATCAGATATATTGTATCATAATAATCTTGAAAAGAACTTAATAGGGCTGTACTTTCTAGTGGAAGCTTGTCTTGCATCTACTAATTTTATTTTTCAAGGAACTGTTTATCAACAAACTTCATGGGCAGCTATAGGATCTCCGCTGTCACATGTGTTAGCCAATATCTTTATGGAATCATTTAAGGATATTGCTCTAATATTCGCTTCACTAAAACAAAAACATTGGTTTAAATATGTAGATCATGCTTTTGTTGTTTGGCCTCATGAGCAGGATAATCTCCTTATATTTCTGGTTCACCTTAATCAACATCTTAATGTTATGTTCACAATGGAAATTGAATCTAATGGAACAATCCACTTTTCTAGATGTATTTGTTCAAAAGATGGATAATGGTACATTAGGACATTCTGTGTATAGAAAACAAATAGATACTTAAATGCAAATTCCCACCATCTTCTAGCACAAAAGAAATCGATTATTAACCCATTGCAATTCCTGATCAAGTTTCTCTAATATGGGAAACATCCAAACTGACCGAAGCTCTGAGAGGGCATGGCTACTGCACTCATGAAATTACGCTTTCAATTAAAGTACCTATATAGTAATCCGATTCCGCGAAAGGAGAATGAAAAGGAGCCACCGTTACGTACGATCTTCAATATATTTAAGAAGATTGGACAATGCTGGCGATATCCGAAAGTTATTGTACATTTTTAAACAGAAGGAGTATAACAAATTCCTTGCTCCTGTGGAGAATTGAATGTGCGAGAAACAGAACGCTCAATATAAACTAGGCTTAAGGAATATGAACGTTGTATTAAAAAAAAACACATTGTTCAATCTGATGTAGCTGAATACCAGCATACCACTGTCCATATTATAAATGTAAAACCAAAGTTCTAGAATCGGTTCCGGGATTTTATGAACGAAAAATATGAGAATATATTGAAATTCTCAAACATACAAAAAAATTCAATAGAGATACGGCTTGCGGTCTATATTAAACGTAGAAACCGATGTAAACACAGGGTCACGGTTCGGCGAGAACAAGTGGAGCATGTATAAAAGCTCGCCTGAATCTCTCCGAGTTCATTCAGTGTTCCGACCTCGTAGGGTAAGGATCTCTGTAGATGCCTCGTGCAATCGAAGACGAAACGTCGGATAGTACTTCCAATTTGTCACGGTCTAATCCTAAGAAACATGATTTCTTAATTCCGACTTGTAAATCAGAAATTCCGAGTTACAATTCGGAAATTCTGAGTTTGAAGTCGAAAAAACATAACCGACTTACAAGACGAAATTTACGAGTTGCAAGTCGGAAAAACAAAATTTCTATTTCTAAGTCGATAATTTCGAGTTTTAGGTCAGGTAATTTGAAATACAAGTCGAAATTTCTGAAAAACAAGTTCGAAAAGGTACATTCGTGTCAGTTAAATCTGTTATATAAGGAGGTACATGCATGACACTTCTTTTTATTACTGATTAGCCCGGTTAGAGAGAAACTAATATTTTCCTTTTTGCGGAGATTAATCACCTTTTAACTCCTCAGCTCTTTTCTGAGGTGTTGGGCAACTTACCACTTTATTAGTCCACCGGTGGCGTTGTGGGCCCTCTGGAAGCCCTCTACGGTGGCCTTGGCAATTTTTCAGCGCCCTGAATTTTATAACTTTCTTTCTAGGATGGGTCATGAAACATTTACAATCCAAATAACAGTTATAATTATCGAATTTAAATGCTTCGAAGTAAAAGTAATATATCTTGTCACTGTTTGTTAGACAGCTGTCTGCATTCTGACGCACCTATTATGCCTGTTCTTAAACCTGAAAATAATCTCTCCTAGGCTACCTTGCTTTCGCAATAGTCGTCATTTCTTAACACATCTAGAAAAGCTAAAATTTGAATTTGTGTCTAAACTTGGAGAAGGATAATATTCTCGGTTACAAACATTTTATTTTGCCATCTCTAAACCACATTTAATTCTTGCACCAAATTTAAAATCAATCTAATAAGTAGCTTTTTCAGGCTGATTTTTTAAATATTTTACTAGCCCCCTTTTTTTTTGGCATCTTGGATTCGTACCAAAATGTTACCGCGGGATTTTTATGTAATACTTGATTTTGTACAAAACTTCAGATAAGTTGGATAAGAAGTTTTTCAGTGGTAATTTTTTAACATTTCACTGGGCCACAATTTTGTTCCGCCATATTGGAGTTCTACCAAAATTTAAGCATTTTATCCTCTTATAACCCTTGATTTTTGACTAAAAAATTTGAAGTCAACCGGATAAGTAGTTTTTGAGCTATGCCGCGTAGAAGCAGAGTAAACTTGTTTTTTGGCATCTAAAGATCCTAAAACGTGAAGATCTGTAAAAATCTGGGAGGGTGATTTTTTCACGATTACTATACTTCCTCTTTATGAGGGGAGTAAAAAAACTAGTTTGCTTTTTATTTAGCTCTAGCGGTATTTGTGTTAATTTATCTCGAAGGAAAAACAGATATTTATTTTCGGCGTGATAGGTCCATCCATCATTCATTTTCCGAATTGAAATTAAATTACGTAATTAAAAGACAACGTGATTTTGAAATTAATCATATTTATATATTCATAATTTATTTGTTATGTAGAGGAAATATTAATTTTCGAAAATGTGATGCAAATTAGGGATTCAATAGATATGATAAATGGGACGGAGGGATTTGTGTTTTGTTTCCTTGTTCAAAGTAATTAAATAAATGGAAATTCAAGAAAAATTAAATTAGAATACATAAATCTAATATACGTATTTTGTGTAACAAAATTCTTAAATACTTAAGTTTTAATCGTAATTTGCAAATTTATTGAATTGTTGGACTTCTGCTTTTAATAATTTCGTCAGTTGTTTGGTAGAACTTTAACTTCCTTAAGTGGAAAGAGTGATTCTGGTGTTTATATGAGAATTAAAAGTTCGATTTGTGAAATTACTTAAAAATTTCAGCGTACAGGGGGGCTCATTTTGGTAGCAATTTCGGGGTATCTCGCTTATTTTTAAAGATAGAACCTTGCGGTTTCCGCGAACCTGAGCTACTTTTTTGTGAAATGAAAAATGCCTCAAACGAAATAGTCATAAACCTCTTAGTTTCCCAGCTGTAGGGCGATATTCAAACTATTGCATTTTCAGGTACCCCTTGTATCTCAGTTGCCTGACAACAAAAAGATAAAAACCAATACCTTTAGAAATTTTTAGTATAATCCAGTGGCGTAGTCAGTTTTCTCTCTAAATTTTACTGTTTTTGAAATATTGACCAGTGCTTGGCGTTTGTATATGGGACACCCTGTTTATTTTTCAAAGAATTGATTTGACTTTTTGCCAGCTTCTCAAAAATGTACAATATTATGGATCTATTATAATAAAAAACAATATAAATCCGGTAGGCCATGTAAAACAATGTTGTTTTTTATTTAAAGTCATTAACAGTATCTATATGCTAACAATAAATTAAGAAAATTATTTAACAACAGGTATTTATCAATATATCTAGGGATACTTTTGCACAAAAAAGTGCTACCTACCTAGATGTAACAGAAAAAACATTAATAAATAATTATTATTTATTAAGGCTATCAGCAAAAATGAACTTTGAAAGTCGTAACATAAGCACTACAGTAATCAAGTAATTCAAAATAGTTGCAGATATCTTCATAGAAAAAATCCAAAATCGACAAGTCTGAGGACTAGGAACCCATTTTATGGGCCCATTTGTTCTGATCCTTTGATTGGTAAAATTATTATCCAGAAATAACCTCGCCATTTGAGAATTGTGCGCACCAGCCCCGTTCTGAAACCTATCGATTTTTTTATGATATGTTTTTGAACGAGGTTTGTTAAATGATGCGTCATCAAGTAAATTCTTTTTTATTCGATAAAAAGTGAATATATTAGGTTGGTTGCCTCTTTTCTGGACATCTAAATAAGAATGAAACAATAGTATTTAAAGATACCTAAAAAGCATCTATTTACCTGTTAAAATACATCCCAGATGACTCTTCAACATTTTAAGTACTTAATATAAAACAAGGTAAGATATCGTATTTCTCAAAATGTACAAAAGTTTGGGTTTTTGCCATAATCGTAAATAATCTACACAATAAATAAATACAAAAAACTAGCAAAATTTAAAAATAAAACACAAAATTTATATAAATACGTAATAGAACAAAATTTGGGAACTATCACTTGCTTCAAAGTAAGTAATAAAAAATTTTGAATGCGAATTATTCAAATGTTTATTAAAATAGACCCATACTATTAGGTATATATTTTTGAGACGCTTGTAAAAAGATAAATATACAGGGTGTCTCACTTAAAAAAATCAAGTATTGGTCAATATTTCAAAAATAGTTATATTTAAAAAAAAGTGACAACGCCACTGGATTCAAAAAAGATCTTTTTGACAAGTTATTAGACCACTGATATACAAGGGGTACCTGAAAATGCCTCAGGTTCGCGAAAACCGCAAGGTTCTATCTTTAAAAATATGCCAGATACCTCGCAAGTGCAACCAAAATTGGACACCCTGTACATGGTATGTTTATGATATGATAAATTAATATTTAAATGTATTTTTGGAACAAGCTAAATTTAGATCCTCCGAAAGAGCCGATATTTTAAATAAAAACAAATGAAAAAACCTTTATTCAACATATGCACCAAAAAGAATGTAAATAAAAATCAGTCAATATATACAGTATTTTCCATTATATTTTGACATCTAATTACAAGTTTAACTATAGGTTTAAATACAATAGTTGTAGGGTTCATCTCGTATAATCTCTAAAGAATATCTAAAACTGAAAAAAAAATGTATAAAAGTAGAAATATACATATAGTATAGTAAAATAAAAAAACAGTTCTATGAACATAGGAAATGCTGCGTTTTCAAGATAAAGGATGTCCAAATTTTCAAATTTTTTACTTATTTTTTACATACTGTAAACATTTCTAGAGATAATTTATTTAAATTTGGTACAGAATACACTGTGAACAATCTCTATGAAACGAATATAATAAGTTTTGGAGAAATCTACAGGATGTTACTTTTTTCCAGGTCGTAGCCCTATTGTTCCCCCAAACTTTTTACTACTAAGTTACTGTCTGTATTCAATTAGAAAATAAAAATTGTTCTCTTCTAGAATTGTTTAATTATATCGCTTTAAATCGATATTTTTTATCGTTTAGAAGTTATCTAGCAGAATGCTCATTCGTGTACAGGAAAATTTACAGTTAAAATGCATTAACGCAACAATATTATCGAAGCTTTACTGTAGAGTTAAAAAATATATTTATGATTAAGTAGGTCATGACTATTGTTCTGTTTCGAAAGTGATTTTCCCATGGCCACTGTCTTTCGTTTTTTAATAATTTGCTTTTAATTCCTTGCTTCAAATTGTGTATGATTTAATCAGTTTCCATTATAAATGAAGATGAATTATTCAACAGCTGAATTAGCTGATATGCATTAAATGTACAGGTTGGCACACGAAAATAGCCAAGAGGCCCTTCGTTTAGATAAGGATCCCTATCCAAACCGAAGAGTTCTTTTTCATTCAGGATTTTTCATAGGATCCATCAACGCCTTAGGGATACCGATTCGTTTAAGCCCAGGAAAAACGATTGTGGGCGTAACAGAACTATTCTCTCTCCAGAAGTTTAAGAACGGATATTAAGAATTGTCAAAAATGAGCCTTCTTTTTCTGTAAGGAGTATAAGTGTAGGTGAAGGTGTAAACCGTCAAGCCTTATGTCATACATTTTGGCAACTTACGAAGCCGGATTCAACAGAGACGGAATCGTACATTTAATAATTATAATTATTAGTGGGCTGACATAAATCCTCATGCTATTTTTGAAGCCCGACATTAAGGTAGATTATCCCTGAACGTATAGAAAGGCATCTTAAGAGATAATGTTCTGGAACCAGTTTTTCCGCCAAATAGGTACGACACTATTTTTGTTGTATGCTTTATAACGGCACTTTAAAATTATTTTAGGTTGATTGGGGAAGATTATTTAATTTCTTTAAATGACGAGTTTCCCGCTTTATTGGAAGATATTCTCTCAGCAGACCGGAATAGAATATAGTTTGGTTTTCTAATTGGAAACAGCTAGAGACTTAGTAGTAAAAAATTCGGATGGTTAATATTATTATATCCGTTTCGTAGACATTAATCACCGTATATGGTGTGCTAAATTGTACCAGTCCGATTTTTTAATGTCGAGTATGTTTTAAGTAACAGAATTTTGATTTTTAAAACATTTATTATTTTTTGATAGCTTTTAAAAAAGAAGTAAAGAAATAACACTTTTTATTTTAGAGATCAAAAGTGATGTAAAAGAGGACATAAAATGTCATAATTTATGTCCCCTTGTGTGTGTGTGTGTGTGTGTGTGTGTGTGTGTTTCAAACTAAAATATCGCCCTGCATTCTTTCATATTTATCTGGACGTATTAGTAAATAGAAAATATTTAAATACCTGTTGATGTATGATTTTTAAAGATGTCAAAAAATTTAGAAAAACACGAAAAAGTTTCATTTATATATACCTACCTATACCTGGAGTTTATCGTTTATTTTATTTTGTACAAATCTCAAGTTTTGAATTAAAATTTCAACACGTCCAATTTTTTTTATTATATACAGGGTGTCTACTTGATGAAGGAAAGAAATGGGGATTTTTTCTTCTTAAACTATTACTATTCTTTTTAATATACGTACTAAGCTAACCAAATGAACACTAACTATTTTAATTTAAATCACTGGATTGCTATTTGTTGTGATAACGATTTGATGAATTAGTGTTTTTTAACATTATTTTCGATTTGGGAATAATCCACAAACCAAACAAAATACTGGCGTACAAGTTTCAACGATTTTTGCATGTGATTTGCAAGTGTATCAGTACACTACTAGAGGCTGATCTTAGTTGTCAAATTCGATTCGATTCAGACTTTTAGGGTATTTTACCCTATTGCGAAATCTTTTCCATACGTACTTTTAGCCTATCATTATTTGGAATTCGATTTAAAATATCAGTTTGCAGGTCACCCCGTTGTTGTCTTGTGTCTTGAAGATAATATACAAACTCTAATTGGTATGTGCGAAAACTAGGGTATATATTGTTCTTCTTAACTAAAAAGTCTACCATAACTTTGAACTAAATCTCTATTCTTTACTCTTTCTTTTAGCATATTAATTTCTGCAGCTTTCGACGACTAAGGCAGGTTTGATCAAATGATATTCCCTATGTACCCAATAAGTTTGTAGAAGTACCTGAAAGTTTTTATGTGTAAGAATTTCGCAGTAAGTAGGATCAACATTACATGCCTCCCAATAAATTGTCTTTGTATTATTGTACCCAACCTTATATTTTTTTCACCAAACTAGCAACCTGTCAGAATATTTATAAATAATTCTTAAAAAAGAAATGTTTATTTTTGCATAAAAATGCCAACAAAGCATTTTTACAAATGTGTCGTGATCGTATTGTTTCACACTAAATATACAGATTTCTAAATCGTTCTTTAGTAACCAGTGACATAGCTTTAAATCTTCCTCTGCAAAAGTTTCTTTGCTTTAAAATTCGTATCTATCAGTATTATAAATATTTCTCAAATACTTGAGGAAGTATTGACAGTTGTCCTTTAATTTCATACGATCTATTTACATAGTTTAAATCTGCCATTAATGGTCTAATCAGATAATCATTTCTATCAAGGTGGGGTGAACAAACACTGGCACTCGTCGACACATAGATGTTTCTAACATTAGTTAGATTCGGCTTTCTGTATAAGCCTTTAAAACTATTTATTATCAATATTACAAATCCCGTACGTTTTATTAGCTGTATGTTTAAATATATTTCCTGGCAAATGAGGAGAACCATTTAAGTAGTTTTCCTTCCTTCCAAAACTGAGAGATTCCAGTTTACGGACAGACGGCTAAAACTGTTTAAAGCCAAAGGTGGTGACCAAAACCTTATCTTCTATTTACAAAGATTTTGCTATGTATCAACATTAACATACGATCTTGACATTTGCTGAAGTAAGTGAGCTTTGTTGCAGACGTAGCAATGCAGCCTGGTTACTATATTCTTGCTTAGTATCAACTAAGCAAAAATATAAAAAACTTACCATCAAAGGAGCAGCACTAAGGAAGCAATAAACTTCAAAAAATATAAAATAATAAATAAACAAATAAAATAGAACCGACACATAAAATATAGAAAGAAGTTGTGAACCTTAGATTTTTTCACAAAATTTAATATATACGTTTATATATTAAGTTTATATATACGTTTTCTGGTATTTCTCAATTAAGAATGCAGAATGATATGTTCTTCCTGTATATAAAATGTAACAGGTTATGTCCCTTATAGAGCTTTCTAACCTGTAGAATAAATAAGTTGTTATTTCTCTTCTTTTAACTTAGAAGTTATTAAAAATAATACATTTTTGACAAATCTAGATTCTTTTCTTAAAAGATAATCCACAATAACAAATAACTCTGAGTAATGTTACTTATACCTACCTCATACACCTATTAAAGCTAAGAATAGTGTTTAAATCCTAATTTATAAAATGGAGATTCTAGAAAATAATATAAACTAGAGATTATATAATCACTGAAATTTTGACAAGTTCGCCTATGAGTCCCCGTAACTTGAAAATCTTTCCTCCTAAAATTTTTGTGAAAAATTAAACTTGAGATCATAAGCTACATTATATATAAAATTTACAAAATTTTAGGAAGCCACATTTCAATGCATTTTGTGTGTTGTCCTTTCAAAACTATAGGTTAATTTGCTTTTTATTTAGGTGTAGTGGCATTTGTTTCAATTTATTAGGAAGGAAAAACAGATATTTATTTTCGGCGTGATAGGTTCATCCATTATTCATTTTCCGAACTGAAATTTCATTACGTAATTAAAACATAACGTGGTTTTAAAATTAATCAAATATATATATTCATAATATAATAAAAATTCGTGGCCATTTTAGCTGCATTTGATATGTAGTTAATTTTGCAAAATGTGGTGTGAATTAGGGATTCAATAAATATGATAAATAGGAAGCAGGGGATTTGTGTTTTGTTTCCTTGTACAAAGTTAATAATCAGTGGAAAGCAAAGCACTAAAATTCATAAATCTAATTTATGTATATTATGTATTTCAAGTAACAGAAGTCTTAAACACTTAGATTCCTATCCTAATTTACAAATTCATTGAGAGCCGACCTCTTTTCTATTATGCATGTTATGTAATGAAGCTATGCTATTTCATACCATGCCATGATAAGCATACTACTTACCTCATTGACCGCTATACTGTCATACTAAGACAAGTTGTTCTATCTGCAAAAAATGAATTTTTTACCGTATTAATAAATAAACACATTTTGTGAACTTAACTCATGTATTATAATTTTGCAAAACAATTCAAAGAAACAGTACAGTGGACTAGCGTAATTGTGACACGGGTTTCTTCTTTTCCTAATAATATCGTATTTGCTGATATTTTTCCGTGATTAATATTTATTATGTATACTTATTCTTCGGTTATTCGGAACTGGTTATAAATAAATATTAATAATTGTAAAAAGATATTTTTCTTTTATTTGGGCTTTTTTAAAAACGCTGTTGGGTGTCACAATTGGGTATATTCACGTTTTCTAGAAAATCGATAAAATGAAAGTTGATATACTAAACTATATATTGATAACAACTAAACATCAGAATAAATCTAGCAAAAACAGCCGTTTAAAATTCTAATGCCAGAAATTGGGGCCTAAACGGGGTTTCCCAAGGTTATGGCCATCTAACGTCATACCGCATATAAACATTGTAACGGCATTCTTGTTTCTAGGATATTGTTGCCTTTTAAGTGAATTTAAATTTTATTACGGTGTTATTTACGTTGCTATAAGCAAGAATTTGAAAGCGAGAGTTGTAGCAGAAGCATTTGCATGTTTTTTAATGACTAAATATGTACGGATCACAGAATAAATGGTGTTTTGTGCCCCGTTGCTCGAACACATCTTTAAGTATACCAAACAAAAATTTTGAATGTGTGGCTCGGAAGGATTATAATTGTAAGAAACGATGGTTTACAGCAGCAAGATGTAACATGCTTAAATCAAAAACTAATTTTTCTGTTGTGAAGCACATTTTAATGTAAGTTCGAAATAAGAGTATGATTAGCAAATACATGCATACAATTATATTTTCTCTTATTTAGTTGGAAGAAGACATGGACAATTATGTACGTTTCAAACTGGGTAGAAAAATAACACAATAAATAATTAACCTTATTATTATGAAAATAGGGTGCTAACGATTATAACGTCAAATATTTTCCCAACCAGCATGATATAGATTCGGCTTTGTTTATATTCTATTCAAAACAATGCTGACGTTGGTCAAAATCAGACTTCACACATAAAATACTTACATTGCTGCTGTCGCCCCTTTGATTTCCGCTGAATTAAAATGTTCGTCATTTTAGATGTATTCCATCACCATAAATACACCCACAGAAGGTAAATTGTTTGTGGAAGCCTTGACAAAATCTTCGCTAGCCATAACTGAATCAAAAACACCTTTATTTCGCCACGCAGAACAAAAAAAAATCCTGTGTACGTAGAAACTTACAGCAACACAATGAAATCAGATAGAATCGATCTGTAAATGACCCCTATATATATGCGGAGTGACGTCACGACGAATGAGCAGTCGTTTCGCTATTCCTTTAAATTTTACCGCGAACCTGGTTTTCGTACCTTGGAAAATTTGGTACTGGGTCTGTTACTCGGTTCTGTAAGATTATAATATTTGTCTGGAGACTCGTCCCTACCATTTGATATGTATTTTGTTTCGTTTGAAACATATGGCAAATACCTAATTGCGCGAAAAAAACTGTAATTATGACACTGGGTGCGTCTAATTCTGACAATAAATCAATAATTTTCTCTATATAGGGCATAGTTTATTTGTGGCTAGTTTAATGCGTTCTAAAAACTATTTTAAAGTAATTTGAATAAAATCACAATTAAACCATACTTCATCAAATAAACGAAATAACTAGCAAAATATTTTAAACTCTGTTTTAATGAAATTTATAATACGCTTCATAGGAAATAACTCCGTATTTGTCATTAACATAACTATGAAAATATTAACTACATATTTCTAGATGACATAACAGCCCAAAACTAAACATATCTTTTAGCAAAAAAGTACATTACAGAAATTGCTTATTTATGTAACATTTAAACCGACAAATTTGACAGAAAATCAAATTTCTCCTCTTGTTCCAAGGGTTGATGGTGGAAGGGTTAGAAATATATCATTGATTGATACAGTGTCAGAAACGACAAACTGAGACCAAAGAAAATAATTCGTGATTTCTTTAACAAATTTTATGTTACCACAGTCATCTGCTGGTGCTACTTCAAGAACCTGGCATATAAATCGCTTAACAGGTAAGTGGTATAAGTCACAAGCACTCAATCATCTTTGTGCTTTAGCGGTCGTCCCAAAAAATTCTTTTTCTACTATATATATATATATATATATATATATATATATATATATATATATATATATATATATATATATATATATATATATATATATATATATATATATATATATATATATATATATATATATATATATATATATATATACGTATACATATACAGGTCGTAGACATATCTGTGCTGAATTAGAAAAAAAGGGAAATGCAAAAACACCGTATAGAACTAAAACTAATAAAAGAAGTTTTAAAGTACTATCAAATTAAATCTAATATCGAGACACATCTATGTACAACTTTTGAACTACAAAAGGTTTTAAATACCCCCAAGGAAAAAATAACGTATTGCTGTATTATAGGCGCAAGTATTCTTATTTCAATTTTAGTGTTTATGAAATGGAACAAGAAATTCTTACTGCTATCTTTAGGGAGAGTGTAACGAACATATTATCTAAATCTGATCACAAACGAATCGATAATAGTCAAATGCGAAACAAATTAGGTTAGGTAATTGAAAAATTGTGGAAGTCATTAGCGTAGTGTAGACTATCTTTTGTCTTTTTAGGGGGTCAAATCAAACAATTCAAGGAAATGTTGATAGCTAAAGTTACTTGATTTGTATGAGAGTGAATTAATACCCGTTTACCGGACCTTTGTTTCTCAGATCCAATACAGTATCAGTTTCGAAGCAAATTGCTAATTATAGGTAATAAGGGACAATATGTCATAAAGACATTCAATAACGTGTCATAGCGGGCGGCTTACATTATTTTTTATTTGGCCTCTAAGAACTCATTTTAATATTCCAAAGGGTACTTCTTATTACCAAAAAATACAGTCACAAATTTTTTTTTGATGTAGAATTTTTTGGCATGACGACGAAACTACAACAAAAAAATGCTGTACCTACACGTTATTGAGGCATAAAAAAGTTTAAAGACGCCGTAAAAGACGGTTGCTTTAAAATTCTTAAATCCCTGGATTAGTTTTAAAAATGTACTTTCTCAAACATGAGTCAAATTCTACTTAAGTCGTTTCAAGTGTCAGATATTATTTCTTATTATGCAATATATTTTTGGCCTTCAATCTTCATTGTACAGATGCTTAAAAGGCATAGATTGGTCAATCCAATTCGGAAATTTTTTACAGAATTTCAGTATTGAATGAAAAGATTTTGAGGAATCTTTTAATTTGCTTAAATATTATAAGATGATTTACTATCTGTTCTGTCTTTATCCAAAGAGAAGGTACATTTTAAAAACCGTTAAGAAAGATAATTAGTGAAATATCTCAAATTATAGCTCAAAGAAATTATCATTATAAGAAATTAAAGCGAGTTAACATTTAAGTAAGGTTCGCTTTATCATTTCATTTTCAGTAGTCAGATTTCAGCGTCCCTACATTTTAATTAATGAATTAATGTAGCTCGTCTCTTAAGCAGTGTTTATGTCACAATAATTACAAGAGTTTCCACCGGCAGATAATCTTTTTACAGGTCCGGAATATTTCAAATTATAATACGACATAGATTTTCTGTGAGTAAAGAAATTTAAATTTAATAGCGATAGTAGTTATTTTAATATTTCATTCAATATTCGATGTTTAATATTATATTTTTGGATGTTTAGTTAAAGTATAATTTAAAATCAAAAATGAAAAGTAAAAAGTAACTATTTAATTTATTGTCGTAATGCCAAAGTCATTAAAATGAAAAGGAAATTAGATGTCATATAACATACATGAGAATACGTAACTTTAATATGACTAATTTTTAAAAATTAAAGTTGAAAACATTATATAATTACAAACTGAATGAGCGATACTCAATAGAAAACTAAACAATTGAAAATATAGAAAAAATATTGTTATTTAAGGGTAATCATTACGGTCATTTAAGGCTATCATTTACGGTCTTATTAAAAACAAATATATATTTTAAAAAAGTTTCCAGGTAATAATATTATATAATAAAATAATAATTAAACTTTAAAAAGAAAAAGTAGATACACTTAAAGCAGCATTGGGAAATAATTAAGTATTCTAAATCACATCCTTATGATTTAATAGTACTATAAATAATAATTAATAATTAAAAGTGTATTAACCCGATAAATATAAATTTAGTTATTGATTTTTATTTAAAAAGTTGACAAAAACATGAGGTTAATTAGCCTGATTTCAGCGTTCCATATGAACTCTGATTTTTTCTTTTGTAAGGTTCTTTCATTACGAAATTTCATAAGAATAAGTAATATTTAAAATCGGTCAATTATGACGCCGGCTAAAAAAGATTAAAATCGAGAAACTTTTAAACAATGCCTATTATAAAAAATAAGGGTATATATTAGTAATTTAAATTATGTCCTTTATTGTTTGTCTTATTTATTATAATATAGTTTGTTTTTAAAATTGTAAACAATAATATTTTTATTCCATAAGACCAGATTTAATAATTCATGGCAACGTTAGGCACATTTTTTTAGAATATTGGTTTATTACGTTTTTGCCTGTTTTTATGTGGCATATTATAAAGACACCGAAGTAAGTTTAAGAAGACCTTGAAGTGGATCACAAAGTAAAAACATCCCATCAGGATAATTATCATTATTAATGAGAGAGAGAAACTGCAACGATAAGGTTGCAGTAATATTACTGATGCTACTGGCATCAGTAATATTACCGAGCATTCAGATACTTAAACTGTACATACGGGGGCTATTCATAACTCTTTGCTTTGAACGAATTTACTTGCTTAAATTGGATTGATTGGAAAACATAAGTACAAATGAGTGTTTTATATTTCGCAGATAATATTTTCAGAGGGTTCATGTATTTTATTTATTTGCTTTTTAGATATTTTATATATTTACATCGACCGATGAGACGTAGCTTTTAACATTTTAGATCTTACTGAAGCAACGTTGCGTTGGCTCGCTCACCTGGAGAATATAATAAAATGCATGAAATCAATTTAGCTCCAGCAAACTGTTTGTACTTAGCAGTAAAAAGATAAAAACAAACTTTATAGCTAATGCATAAAGTTAAGCACAGTTCCTAAATTACTTGCTTTTTGGAAAAAAGTAAAAAAAAGTTACCACCTTTAACGTAGAAAATATTTTGTATACCTTTAGAATGCACCTTTTTAAATTTAAATTTCGTCAGCATGGTTCTTGGGATTAGACCGTGTCAACTTGCAATTACTATCCGACGTTTCGTCTTCGAGGTTCACGAGGCATCTTCAGGTGTCTTTGCTTGTGACTTGTGCTCGCCGAACCGTGATCGGTTTCCACATGTGATTTAGACCATAACCCGGATCTCTATTGAAATGTTTGGTATATTTAAAAATTTCAATAGATTTTCTAATTATTCGTTTATAAAATCCTCGAACCGATGCTAGAACCTTGGTTTCCTTTACACTTATAATATGGCCAGTGGTAAGCTGGTGTTCAGCTACAGCAGATTGAACAAATTTGTTTATTTTTGATACATATTTCATGTTCTTTAAGTCTAGTTGATAGGAGCAAGGGATTTTATATACTCTTTCTGTTTGAAAAGATACAATATCTTTGGGGGATCGCAAACGTTGTCCAATCTTGTTATATGTATTGAAGATTATACGTATGCTGGACCGCCGAAGTAAACGTTTTGTATGTAAGGAAGAATAACACTACCTAACGGTGGCTCCTCATCATTCTCCTTTGTCGGAGTTGGATTACTATGCGAATAATCGTCCTTAATTAAGGTTAATACATATTTACTTTATATAAATCCCGCACTTATATGTACGATAAAAATAAAAAAATTGTTTAGTATTTAACTATTTCTATACGTATTCATTCATCTTAATGCAAGCAGTAGCTAAATGGATAAACTTATTAAAAAATGTACATGTAAAAACAAAATATTTAAAAGTCCTATTAAGTTTTAGTGTTTCATGCAAGCGATGTCAAAATTCAGCCGGTGGAGGGTAAAATAAAAATAGAGGATATTTAGGTTTGTTTTATTTTATACCACAATAAAAAACCAAACCGTTATCTTATATTTTTTTAATACAAACTGTGCTAAAATTTTAAACAGTAATTTAGGATCTAAATAAAACGATATACAGGGTTAGTCAGATGTCTAGAAACGGTCAAATATCTCAAAAACCACTCAATCGATCTGAACCATATGTGGTGATTAGGCATTACCGAATTCCCCCGACCCTTTGGCGCATATCGCAATACTGGCAGATTTTCAGTTTTTCGACAAACTAACCTAACTTTTTTTTTCAAATCAAATGATATGTTTTTTTTAAACGTGATTTATTCTTCGTATTATCCTTAGTATAACTCCAAAATTGCAAACTTTTATCTTTTCGTTAAATGTTAAATTTATTGAAAGTTTTTAAAAATACATCGACAATTTAGGAATTAAAAACCTAAAACTAAAATAATTTAATAATTAACAGGATGTTGAAAATGTTATCTTTCCACAGCTTGACAGTATCCTAAGCGGTCAATAAATTCTTGAATAGTATTTTCGAGCCATTCCGGGGGTATTCCTTCTATTTCAGCTCTAATCTTTCCCATTAGATCTTCAAGGTTCTCGGGCGTTGTTTTGTAGACGGTCGTTTTTGGTGACCCCAAAGGAAAAAATCAAGTGTATTTAAGTCTGGTGACCTTGGAGGTCACTCATTACCCATTACGAAAAATATTGTTTAATGCTGGAATAATTTGATTTTCCAACAGCTGTAGATAAAGTATCCCATTCATATTTCCTTGAATGAAAAAGGGTCCAATAATGCTATTACCTAATTATGCCAGCCCATACATGAAAATTTTCAGGAAATTGCGTATAAATCTCCATCATCCAATGTGGATTGTTGCCAGACCAATAACGATAATTATGGCGATTTATAAAACCGCTTAGACATACGCAATTTTCCGAAAAAGTCAATGCATGGGATGGCATTTTAGGTAGTCGCCTTATTGGATCCTTTTCCTTTCTGGGAAATATAAATATATGAATATGAAATATTAATTATCTGCAGCTGTTGATAAACCAAATTATTCCAGCATTAAATGATATTTTTCATAATGGTTTTGGCCACGTATAGTTCCAACACGATGCGGCTCCGCCGTATTTTGCAGTTGCTGTTATAAATTATTTAAAAACGACGTTTCCAGGACGCTGAATTGGGCAAAGGGGGGTTGTTCGCCGACCGTGTACAAAATGAAGCCCGAGAACCTTGAAGTTATAATGAGAAGGATTAGAGCTGAAATAGAAGGAATACCCACGGAAGGGCTCCAAAATACTATTCGAGAAACTATTGACCGTTTAGGATACCGTCTTGCTGTAGAAGGGCAACATTTTCAACATCCTATTAATCATTACATTATTTTAGTTTTAGTTTTTTTAATTCCTAATTTGTCAATGTATTTTTAAAAACATTTAATAAATTTAACATTTAACGGATCAAGATAAAAATTAGCAATTTTGGAGTTATACTAAAGATAATACGAGGAATAAATCATGCGTAAAAAAACAAATTAACCTAACAAAAAGTTAGGTTAATTTACCGAAAAACTGATAATCTAACGACATTGCGGTATGCACCAAAGGGTCGGGAGAACTCGGTAATGCCTAATCACCAAATATGGTTCACATCGGTTAAGTGGTTTTTTAGATATTTAACCGTTTCCAGACATCTGACTAACCCTGTATGTATTTGGAAAATAAATATTAATTACATTAATATTAAATTATTAATTTAAGTTTGTTCGACCACGCTCATACTGGAATTTTTTATTGATAATTTCCTATCAATTTTGACCAATCATTGACAAAATTTCTTGTCGGCAGTTTTTCCGAAAAAAAAATCGGAAAAATATTATTCAAGTCTGATAAGTTGAAATGAGTATGAAGTAATTATACTAGGTTTTTTTACTTTAACGAATATTGTTCTTAATGTTGTTTTAAATAAAAATATTGTTACATTAAATATTATTTATTGAACTCAAGAAATAATCTTACCAAATATCTCTCGTGCATCTAATTTTTTCTATGTGAAAAATTGGAATAACCGTTTCTAAGAAATTTCTTCAGCAGATAGTATTTGCGCAATTAAAACCATTAACGCTCATGCTATTTGTTACAAACATTTCTTAGAAACCAATTTTTCCGATTTTTTCGTGATAAATTAGATGCACGAGGGATATTATCCCCTAATATTTATGTGTTTATTAGTTGGTAGGTACCTTACTTTACATATAATATATGTAAAAAAGTACCTAACAAGCAAACGACTTTATCGGCTGGTTGCAGGTATCTTTTTCAAATGTTACGGGTAATCCAATAAAATATTAACTAATGGGGTAACAGAAGTGTTATATCAACATTATTCGGTCATAATAATTCTTTCACTTGTTCAAAATATTTTAACGCAAACATTGTTTTAAACGCTCGTAAAACTCCTTGGGCATGGGATTTCTCTCATTGACACAACAATGCCTCACCTGCCCGAAAGCAATTCTGATTTCGATTTTTTGTCAGTAAAAGGTGTAACCCTTTGTTTTTAGTGAATCCATAAGACAAAAACAGGCTGTATTGTAATTCTCTATCCGGAGAGAAAATGCAACGTATTGGTAAGGTTTTTCTCATTAGGGGTAACAACTTTACACTTAAAAAAAACTCTAGCCATATTGAATTTAAATATTGTAACAGTCCTATATAAAAACAGTAACACCAATAAAAATCCTAAAATCTGCCCAAATAAAGTAATAAAAATAGTAAATTCCAAGAGCAGTTAATCACCGAAATATATGTAAGGGCGTGACAGAAGTCCACCATCTGAAAACCAGCTAGTCGTAAGGCAGGGCGAAGGGGGGATTGATTTCACTCGTTACGTAGAGTTATTCTTTATAACTTTTTTATGTTCATTTTAGAGTTAATCAAATAAGTATCGTACAGTAGACACAACAAACACTGTTAAACATTACCTCCTGGGATGACATTCCCTTCGCCGTCCAGATAATATCTCTATAACTATTTCGCGTGTGTATTACAATCTGGGCAATTGCACATTGCCATGGTATATTAGTGTGAGTTGGCATTCCACTAAGATGAAAAGCTGACCTGCATGTATTCGAGGAAGTTGGCAAGTTTATGGGAATGAGATTATCACGAGGAAATTTTTCAATCTCTGTAATAAACTAGATCCTTATAGCCACACATAGAGCAGAGGTGATAACAAAGTGGCTCGAAAGAAAATCTGACATTTAAGCGAAAACGAATGCTCCTCCCTCCATATTCCTCAACCATATTAAGTACTTGGGATTTCCTCCAAACACACTAAAACAACCGCGAACCTATAGGCGGAGCGACGGTGGCAGAAAAACATGAGTCATAAGATGCACAGACAAAATAAATGTGAGAAGGTGCTTTTAAATAGTCAAACAAAATTACCATGTTTCTATGATATTTACGTGTCAGGTAAGAAGATATTAATATGGGTCATAAGAAAAACAAAAAAACAACAATAAACATTTGGTAAAACTAAAGTCCTTTTGTTTTAACATGTTAAAAAATCAAAAAAATTGCTTTACAAAAATGATTTTTTGCTTCGCTGGTTAGAGGGAATTATTGTAATCGTGAAAAAATTACCCTTCGAGATTTTGCCAGATCTTTGCGTTTTAGGGTCCCTAGATTCTGAAAAACATGTTCTCCTGTTTTCGTCGATCTATTGCGTTGGTTTGTCGTTCTGCCTGTGCACGGCATAGCTCAAAAACTACTTATCCGCTTGACAAATTTTGGTCAAAAATTAAAACTTTTATGAGGCTGACCTAGCAACATTTTGGAAAAAATTCAATATGGCGGAACAAAATGACAGACTAATGAAATGTTAAAAAAATTATTACTAAAAACGGCTTATCCAATTTACCTGAAATATTGCGTAAAAGTATTACGTTGAAATTAACTAGTAAAATGTTGGTACGAATCCAAATCCAATCGAAAAAAAATAAAGGCTTAATAAAATGTTCAGCCTGAAAAACTACTAGACATGAACTGGTAAAATTGTGGGACGAATGAAAGATGGCTGAATAAAATGGCGTACCAATTAAAATGTTTAAAAAATCATCTTAAAAAAAGAATCTTCTTATTCAGTTGACTTCAAATTTCTCACAAAAATTTAATGTATGTAGGAATAAACTACGTACAAACGGCGGGCTTGAAAACGTCATTGTAAAAACTACTTAATAAAGTCATTTTAAATTATGTTGAAAGACTGGTAAGATATTGATACGGATCCAATATGGTGGAACAGACTGGTGCTCATTATGTGTTACTAAATGACTGTATGCGGAACTAAAGTGGGTCATACTTCACTATTTCTAATAAAAAGAAAGATTCGTAACGAGGAAAGTCCCGGGTAAAGAAAATTTACCAATTTTTTATATTGTTATAATAAGCCGTTATTTTTTTACGATGTTGGATTCGTACCAATATTTTACATGTTTCTATCTGTCACTCTTGATTTTTAGAGACAATTTAAGATCATTCAAATAAGAAGTTTTTTAAAAAGACTTTTCAAAATTGTATTAGACCACCATTTGGTTTGTTATGGTGAATTTGTTTATTACCTTAACCTAATAGTAATAGTAGTAGTAGTTGGGGGGAGGTCTTGAAACCTGACTGGGAGGCCTATAAGATCCTTTTAGGCTATCCCACACCCTCCCTCAACCATCAC
Source organism: Kuschelorhynchus macadamiae (assembly GCA_030620095.1). Taxonomy (NCBI): domain Eukaryota; kingdom Metazoa; phylum Arthropoda; class Insecta; order Coleoptera; family Curculionidae; genus Kuschelorhynchus; species Kuschelorhynchus macadamiae. The sequence goes on along the minus strand of JAUTXW010000407.1, from coordinate 129,956 downwards.
CCGCCACCAGGTTTCCATTATTAAATCTACCTGTCCTTCCTATATAGGCCTGGATATCTTTCCAGGATAGATCATTGACTGCATCCCTATGCACGACCGTTGTGCCAGAAATAACCGGGCGTACCCTTGCTCATGCTTCACACATGCACAAGAAGTGAAGTGGAGTTTTTTCCTCCTCCTGACACTCTTTGCAGATAGAGTTCTCCTTAATACCTAAAACAGGGTCGACAGTGTTCTGTTACTATTCCTACGATTGAATTTAGGCTCTTCCTGTCCAGCGTTAACAGCCACTTTGTTCAGCCTTTATCTGGCTTCACAATGAAATCTTTAGCTTGCCTACCACCTTCAAACTGGTCTCACTCACGTTACAGTTCTTGGTTCTTGGTGATCCCAGCGTGGTGAGTTCAGCGCCTTAAGCGCTGTTTGACTGTCTGAGCAAATAACAATCTTTTCCTCAATTCCTTGTATGATTCCCTTCATCGTTGTCACTTCCATCACCATTAAAATGGTGTACAGCTCAACTTGAGACACCATAGAAAACTTTCCCGAAGGGAAGCTGGATCCGGTTTGTCCGGCCTTTATATAGACACCTGCATATTGCCTGCAGGATTGCAATGATTGCATATGTGAACCATTTGGATAACAAACAAGTGCTTCCTTCGAGAATTCTACACTGTTTCTCTCCCAATCCTCTGTTTCCGGGATTAAGAAAGTATAACCGCTATTTCACTTCAGTTTGCCTGAAGGACGTGGTATTCTATCGGGATTTCTCTTTCCAGAATATGTGAGATCCTTGCATGTGCATCCTTGCTGTGCACAACCTCCATTGGCGGCTATACAGGTGAAGTAAGTGAAGTCCTACTTCACCAGGAAAAATAAACAAGCAAACATCTAACTATATTTATTATATATCTCATAAAATTTAAGCTTTTACATTCATTTATTCACCTAATTGGCAAGAAATAAACTGTACATCTCGAATAAATATTTTACTTAACCGTTGGTGGCATATCTTTTTAAAACTTTCAATCGAACTTTATTATAACAACTACAACAGTGGCGCAAACCGCTTCGACTTTGCTGGAGGTGCTATGTTTAGTTTACGATTTTCCTACTACGTTGCCATGACAACGCGTTCGCGATGACGTCGAGCACATAGAAGAATAATGTTAACCAGCGCCATATAACGCTCTCGGTGAATTGTTAACCCAGGACACTACACCCACGTGTCGTTCAGTTTGGGGTGGTTGTTTACTTTTATTTTCGCGGATTTCGCTGCAACCGGTTACTTCCTTTGCAGTTTACTTGACTGTTTTGTGATATGTTTATTTATGGTGTTGTTACAACTTTATTTGGTGTCGGGTTTATTAATTTACGTTATATAACTCCATTTAATCGATGGAAGGAGCAAGATCAGAGTTTTAGTCGTCATCCTAGTTTTCGGCGTACAAATGGTTATGTAGTAGTCAAATATTACAAAAATTGTTTTGCTGGCTTTGTTTACTAGTTTCCAATAAATGTGTGGAATAAGGAAGGATTTGCAGGTATGTAATATATATTTAGGTCTTTAATGGAATGGAATTAATGCTAAAAACATTTGTAAAAAATCAAATCATTATAGCTGACACTTTAAAAGAAAATGCTAAACTATATAAAATACATTTTAACGGTTAAATAAACTATTTATGTGCTTGCTAATTGACTCAGTTTTGTACCTTGCAAAACAAGAGTTAGTCTTTCGTGGCCATGATGAGAGCAGCGAGTTAATAAATAGGAGGACTTTTAAAAAATTTTTAGGTTTATTAATATCGACAAGTTCCCAAGAAGTAAAAGGTCATCACGAAAAAATTAAAAATGTTTTTACTGGTGACTCGAAAACTATGCAAAACAAAATAATTAATTATTAATTGAATGCATTTCTGATTATTTTAATGATCATGTAAAAAATGAAATAATGAACACACAATTTTTTTCTGTGCAAGTGGATGACACCACTGATATTACGCAAACCTCCCAGTGCTCCATAATTTTAAGATACGTTAATTCAGAAGGTTCAGTAGTCGAGAGATTCTAGAACGTCGGAGAATTTATATTTTCTATGGGATCAAATTTTGGACCAATTTGACTATAAACATAAATTAATAGGGTAATGTTACGATGGCGTAAGTGTGATGTCTAGCCATCTAAATGGCCTTAAAAAAAACGAAAAAGCGCCGCAGGCTGTATTTGTCCATTGTCTTGCGCATCGTCTTAACCTTATGATGCAGCAAAGTTTAAAAATATTTCTAAATGTCGAATTTTTTTTTTGCAAGTGTTAGTGGTATTCCCTCATTTTTTCATCACTCAGGCAAACGAACGTATGCTCTTACATCTGCATCTACGAGGCGTATACCAACAATTACAGAAACTCGTTGGTCTTCAAATTCGAAGTTAGTAAATGTGATTGTTCGAGAGTGGAATAAATTAAAAGGCGTCTTTGAATTTATTACAAACTGTGACAAATCTGGTGAAAGATCAATCCGGCTTGCGAAAAGATTTTTAGGGGAGATGAACGATTTTGAATTCACGTTTCTGGTACTAGTGTTTAATGACATTTTTTTAATCAGGGACATACTATTTGCGTTCTTGAAAAAAAAAAATCGCTTGACATTCATTTTTGCATATCCAATATAAAACGCTGTCGTGAGGCGCTCTGTAAAAAAAGAAATGAACATTTTTTTAATACCATGTTTGATAAAGCAAGTTCTATTACAGAAATAAATCATTACAAAACGTGAGCTTGCTAAGCTTTAACCTGAAGAAATTAGGGCTAAGTATAGAACCCTTTTTTATGAAATATTAGACCATATTTTAATGGAAATGACACTAAACTTTCAAGACTGTGAAAAACTTACATTGTTATGTTTGGCAGATTCTGAAAATTTGTTACAGTCAACGACTTAAAAATGAGCTTGGTTTTAATTTTGCCAATGACAGTAATTGGAGTATATCGCTGCAAGAGCAAGTAAAAAAAATTAATGAAAATAAAGATATTTTAACCAAAGCATATAAAGTGTTTTCCCTTATTTTGACAATACCGTCAAAAAGTGCTTCAGTGGAAAGAAGTTTTTCTTGCCTCAAACGTGTAACAACTTATTTAAGAAATATAATATTTCATGAAAGACTTACTTCTCTAGGCAATATTTCAGTTCAAAACAAATTTCTGGAGGAGATTAGGGCAACTCATCCATTTTATGAAGATGTTATAAATAAATTTGCTGCTATTAAGGATAGGAAAATTGATTTAGTATACAAAATTTAGTCGTAAAAAATATTCTACCCCTTCCACATATAAAAAAATTCTGGAAAAAAATCATTGCGATATTTTCATGCTTTATTTGCACTTCACTTACTTTTTCATCCGCGAGCCGCCACTGATAACCTCCCATCTGGCATGCCATACTCCCACTTTATCTTCATATCACATCTAATTGAAGAATATTTTTTGACGCTGATTTTTTTAACATTTGATTTGGCCGTCATTTTGTTTCGTTAACTTGTGTTCGTACCAAATTTTATCAGTTATTCACTTAAATCTTGCGCAAAATTTAAAATCAATCGAATTTTTTCCAGACTGATTTTTTCAAACATTTTATTAGGAGGCAATTTTGTTTCGCTATCTTTGATTCGTACCAAAATTTTACCAGTTCCATTCTCATGTCATACTTGATTAAAGTATATAATACGCAACTTTTGATGGAAGTTGAGTAAGGAATTTTTTAGTGATATTTTTTTTAACTTTTTACTATGCCATTTTGTTCCACCATAATTGATTTTTACCAAAACGTTACTTCTTCGTAAATCACGCTGGAATTTAAACCGAAATTGAAATTAATGCGGTCGAATTAAATAAAAACTGATGCATATTGTGATTGAAATATGCACCAACTCGTTGAATCGCAAAGATTAAGTATTAGTATTATCTGTTTGCAGCTTGGAGAATCATAGAGTAAGTAAATATTTCTCGAGGGTCTCATAATACGGTCCTGCCTCCAATATTATTTCTGGGTTTCCTTCACATAAGCCAACTTTGCCGAAATTGCGCCCGAGGAGAAGTTAAAGTGTAAAAAGGGGCTTAGATCTTATTCCCATAAAAAGGGAGGAAGATCGCGGGGTGTAAAGCTTCTAATTAGAGATGTTGGGCTAATTATTATTTATTCGTTTGTCATGTCGTCCCTGCGAAAACAAAACATCGTTTTGTCTTTAGCCTTATAGCGTAAATAAGACTTTGTTAAAATGGATTAACGTCGGTGCTTTGAGTTAAGGTAATTACTAGCTGGAATATTTTTGTTAGGGTGGTATTTATACTGTAGTTAAGAAAATGAAGTAGATTTCTCGGCGTATAAAATTTTAGCGACTAGACTGTTGTTTAGTCGTATGTTAACGTTACGTGGAAGTATCAATGTACTATAAATATGCGAAAATAATATATAAAAACGCAGCTACGTGGGGGATATTCGACTTTATGTTGGTTTGCGTTAAAAATATCAAAAAAATCAAATATAAGAATTTCTGGGCAAGATCTAAATTTTTATATAAATAATTTTGTAGTATATGTGGTGTTCGAAATAAAACTTACTATCCAAACATTTATTTTGAGCATTTTGAATAAGAAAGAGATTGGATATAGGCAATTAATAATTAAAATTAAATATTTATTAGCATATTCTTTTCTATTCTTAAAGATCGGTTTGGTAACACTTATTGGTATCTGATATCTTCCAAAAAGTTAAGATAGAAAAGTAAAATTCATTTTCTCATCCCCAAACATTTTCTGTTTGATTTCCTTTTGTTCACAACTAATAAATAAGTTTATTAGCTTAGGAAGGAAATATTGTAATCGTGCAAAAATCGCCATCCCCGCCAGATTTTCGCGATTTAGGGTCCTTAGATGGAGAAAAACATATTTTCTGTCGGTCTCGTGTGTCTCTTCCCGGTATAGCTGAAATACTACTTACCCGATTAACTTTAAATTTTGGGCTTCCCATATAGGGATTGAACCGTAACATTTTGATAATAAACTAATATGGCAGAACTTAAGAGGCCTAATAAAATCTTAAAAAAGTGTAAAAAAATACTTATTTAATTGACCTCAAATATAGCACAAAATTCAGTGTGATATAGAAATTATATACGAATTCAGATTGACTTAATATTTTTCCACAAAAATCAAGTCTCACTTATAGTCATATAGATTTGAATTAGTAAAATTTTGGTGGGAATTCAAGATGGCGAAACAAAAATGGTGCCCTAAATTTTTTGTTCAAAATTAGGAATAAGGAAATTACTTGTTCGGATGATTTTAAATTTTGCTCAAAAAAATCAAGTCTGATACAAAAATATACTGGTAAAAATTTCGTACAAATCCAATATGGCTGCATAATGGCCTAATAAGATATTTAAAAAATCAGTGTAAGAAAATTACTTATTCAAAATTATGTCATATTTAGTACATGAATCAACTGTGACATAAAAATAAACTGGTGCGACTTCAGTACAAATGGAATATGGGTTAGTATTAAAAGTCGATTTATTATTATTGTTATTATAATTAATAATATAAAACCACTATTGACCATCTTTTTACAGTAATACAAATATTAGAAAAAAAAACTGTATCCAATTTATCAATGCATCTGCTCTACGAAGATTTAAAAAAGGCCTATGATAGCATCACTTTAATAAAACTCTAGGAAACATCACAACAAACCAAAATAAATTTAAAATTAATCAAGGCCACAAAATAATTGTATTTTAACTGTACATCAAAAGTTAAAGTATAAAATAGCTTAACAACAGGGATCAAAGTAACAAAGGGACTCAAACAGTATCGCTAGACGATACGACAACCCTATATTCTCTATCATTGGCGGATGATCAAATTAAATTTGCCCAAGACTATAATGTAATAAACTAAATGACGCACAAACTAATAGAGGAATATAAAGAGTGGGGACTGGAGGTGAATCTGCAAAAACTGAGTACATCTGCATTGGGCGAGAACAACAGATCTCATCTTTTCTCTCAAACGGCCAGACCATCGGGCACTGCAACATGTACATATATTTGGATGCGAAGATTTCAAATGACGGAACATTAGATAAAACAATTGTAGAAAGAAACATGCAAGGCAGAAAAGCAATCTCAATGAAGAATAGCAATTTGCGGGTCAAAGATATATTAAGAGATAGTAAGAAAAATATTTGCAGTATATATATATAAATATATATATATATATATATATATATATATATATATATATATATATATATATATATATATATATATATATATATATATATATATATATATATATATATATATATATATATATATATATATATATATATATATGTATATATATATATATATATATATATATATATATATATATATATATATATATATATATATATATATATATATATATATATAAATACTTAAAATTTTGAACAAAAATTAGATAAAAAAAACTGTAAAAATTTTGGTAGAATTCAACAGGACGGATTCTTCATTTTATTAAGGAAATTGAGGTATGAACCAGTTTAATTCAGAACGTTGTTTAAATGGAAAAACACTTAACCGAACTTATAACTAATCTTTCTATTTGCTAAGGAAATTAAAGATAACATAATTTGTATATCAACTACATAATATTACTAAATAATTAGGTCAGAGCTAAATTGGGTCATGCTTCAGTTTCCTAGATAAAAAAAAGGATTTGTATCGAGGGAAGTTTCGGATTTTTACGTTTTCTTAAATTAAAAAAAAGAGGAGGTGAAAATCTAACAAAACGTGTATATGAACAATTAATCTCCCTCAATGCGAGTATAAAATTTTTATGAACTGTTCCAGTAAATTAATTAAATGTGTAATATGTTTAAAAATTGGCTCTGGATCAGTAAACAGTAAACTTCCTAGCACAGCTGCAACTTATTTCATGTTCTTACTATGAGATTTGTAGTGCTTTAGATATAAAACTCGGTATGAAATAAATTGAACTGAATTAAACACTACTCGTGTTTAATTCACTTATGCTGCAATGATTAAATTTTAATATTTGGACTATTAGAGATTTTATCAATTTTGTAACATCACATAACATTAAATCCACAATTTTGCATATAAAAATAATATGGTTTTGTTATGAATTGAGCAAAGGTTTTTACTGTGACTGTGGCCTCAATAACTCCAAAAAATTAAATACTTAAGGATTAGGCGTATATTTCTATCACTGCTTAAATTTAAACAAAATATATTGCATGATAACGTGTCCCCGAACAAAGCGACTCAAATAGGGCTGCTGTATCACACCGACGCTATTTAAAGTTTACTTAGAACAGGCTTTAAAAAGATGGAAACCGAAGTGCTATAATATGGGCATACCGCTGGGATATACCCTATATTCTTTATCATTTGCAGATGACCAAACTGTCGTTGTCAAAGACAATGATATCATAAACTTTGACGCGTACACTAATAGAGGAAGAGAAAGGGTGGGAACTAGAGGCAAATCTACAAAAAATTGAGTACATGTGCATTGGGGAAGAGGAACAAGACTTCGTCCTAACAAACGGCCAGATTATCGGGCACTGCAACATCTACAAATATTTGGGTGCAAAGATTTTAAGTGACAGGACATTAGATGAAACAGTTTGAGAAAGAAATAGAAATGCAATCTCGATGTTGAATAATATTTTGTGGGACATATATCACGAGATAATAGATAGATATTGTTTTATTTATTTCTTCATAACAGTAGTTACAAAAAGAAGACCATGAGGACATGGAACAATGTCAACAAAAACAAAATGCCTATATCTAATGGATGGAAACTCAACCTAAACTTATTCTAACATATCACTTTTATCACAGGTATAAAATCCTTGTAATGAATAATTTCTACACAGGAACATTTTTAAAACAGACTTAAATCTTTGAATTGGGAAAACACGAACAGCTCCAGGAATCGAATAATATATTGTTGTTATTGAAAATTTAACATTTTTTTGCAGGTATGAAAAATTATATCTATCGCACACCAAGTATGATCGCTGTCTAGTAGGATATAGATGCTCGGTCACTGAGTTCACAAACAGATCAGGGTTTTCTACCATGAAACAAAGGAATCTAAAATATACATACTTATTACAGTTAACATATTGTTTTGAATAAAAACTGGTTTATAACTATCTTGTTATTTAATTCTAAAAATACTGCGCAGGCATCTTTTTTGCAATAATAAATTCTTTGAATTTCACACAAATTGCCTCAAAATATCAAGCCATACTCGTATCCTAAAAACTATAAATGCATATCAAGCCGTACTTTATCCTAGAACTAATAAATGCATGATATGCTGTTAATGCAGCATTTATACCAACCCTATCAGCTATTATCATTAAAGCAAAATAACACTATGCAACCTTTGACACAACTCCCCTAATATGCGCTCTCCAGTCTAACCTTCTATCGATGTCAAGTCCAAGAAAAGAAATATTTTCTGATGTTGCTATTGTCAAATTATTAACCTGAAAGTTACACTTTTCAGCATATCTATTTCCAAATACCAAACGTTAGGTTTTTGCAAGATTTAAAAGAAGATTATTGGATAGAAAGTACTCATCTAGGTTATCAGCGACTGCTTGGATCATCAATGAGAGTAACTCATTACTATTTTCATTAAAAATAAGCGAAGTACCATCAGCGTAGAATATAGTCTGCTCTCCAGAGACAGACACGGCAGTTCGTTGGTGTATAAAATGTTTAGTAGAGAACCTAGTATAAAGCGTTGGGGAACTCCCTTAGATACATCAATTTTATTTGATATATATTTGCTGCCCTGGAGATCAGACTCTACTACCTTCTGAATTCTACCACCTAAATATAAAGTTATTAAGTCTGATTCCACGTTTCGAATACTATATATTTCTAGCTTATCTACCACCTTTTTATGATCGACACTGTCGAAAGCCTTAGAAAGGTCAAGGCACATTGCCACTGTCAGTTTTTTGTTGTTCAAGGATTCCAATATATGGACCAGTGTTTGATAAATTGCCTATATAGTTTCCTGAAACCGTTCTGTGTATCTGATATAACATTATGTCCCTCCAAAAATGTCATAAGTCTGTCATTAACAACCTTCTCAAAAACCTTGCTCATGTTGAGCAGTAGAGAAATCTGTCTGTAGTTTTTTTCATCATCTTTATTACCTTTTTTATAAATTGCCTTAATATGTGAGTTTTTAACTTATTTGGAAAACAGCTAGTGGAAAGTGATAAGTTAATAATAAAAGATAACGGCTCTGCAATAATTTGTGCAGTCTCTTTTAAGAGTGACACCGGTATTTCGTCATCCCCCACCGCCTTTATATTCTTCAGATTTCTAATGATTCTAAAAGTTTCCTGAGCATTTGTCGGTGACAGATATATGGAAGATACCAGTCTGTTTGTGTTTTTTAAGTGGTCTAAGTTCTGTGAATTTAAATTAGGACATGAGTTTATGAAATAGTTATTAAGATTGTTTACTATAGAAATGGGATTGTTATATTTCTTTTGCAAAATTATTTAATACACTAGTGTTACTGTTGGATGGAGAAAGTATTTATTTAACAATTTGCCAAGTAGCCTTTATTTTATTTTCCGAATCTTCTATATATTTGATATTAGACATTTGCTTAGCTTCACAAATATATTTTTTAAATGCCGCAATATTTATTGTAATATTAAACTGAGATCAGACCCTTACTCTTCTTAAAATATAAAACACGTTTCTGTTTAAATGATTTTTTTATTCCACCAGTTATCCAGCTTCGAGATTTTAGTGTACATGTATATTTTTTCTTAATGAATATTTTATCCATGATTTCTGTAAACATATAAATAAAAATATTATATGCCTTATCAGATGATACCTCCACATATACCGGTAACCAATTAGTACTCGAAAGCTACTGCTCAAACTATATAGTCTTATTCTTTTTACAACAAAGTTGCTCTTTTTAGTAATGCTTAAATTCTGAATATACAATGCTTGAGCATGGTGATCGGACAGTGCTGTATTTAAAACATAGCTATTACGATTGCAATGTGAATTATACAAAATGTTATCTATTAGAGATGAAGTTGACTTAGTTACTCTTGTAGCCCGAAATATGCAGACAGGTTGTACGCACTAAGTAAATCTAAAAATATTTTCACTTGTTCATTTTTTTCGAACAAATTTAAATAGAAATCTCCTCCAACAACAACATTATATCTAATGAAGTTTTGAAATATATAGTCAAGAAAACTCTCGAGTCTGCCTAGAATTACATCTGAAGATCCCTGACCTCTTTTAAAAACACATAAAATGACAATTTTAAGTTTGCTTTCCATTGCGAATGCTAGCTCAATCTCCCCTTCTACACTTCTCTTACATAAAACTGTCACCTCCTGAAAATCACACCGTAAATCAGCATACAGACAAGCTCCTCCATGGGCCAATTGAGTTCTGGAGAAACGAGACACCATCTAATACCCCTCCAATTTCACACACGTAATTTCATGTTTCTTCATCCAGTGTTCCGTTAAGAGCAGAATGCGAGGTGTGTTTGTGAGACCTTCAATCAAGCATTTAATTTCAAGGGTTTTGTTGTTTATCGACTATAAAGAAAGAGCGGCGACGATGCTAAAAGCCAATGGATTTCTGGAGGACATCTGCGGTAAAGTCAGACAATGCTGCCATAAGAGAATTAATGGCAGTACAACACGATACTGTAGATTACATTAGAACTAAATAACTAGTCAGGTTCGGGCTTGTGCAGAGCAGGGATGGAGATTGGAAATCGAAAGACGTCGAATATATATTGATATATACATATATATATATATATATATATATATATATATATATATATATATATATATATATATATATATATATATATATATATATATATATATATATATATATATATATATATATATATATATATATATATATATATATATATATATATATATATATATATATATATATATATATATATATATATATATATATATATATATATATATATATATATATATATATATATATATATATATATATATATATATATATATATATATATATATATATATATATATATATATATATATATATATATATATATATATATATATATATATATATATATATATACGGAGATTAATTGTTCATATGTACGTTATCCTTCACCTCCATTTTTTGTTAATTTAAAAAAAGGTAAAAAAAATTGGCTTTATCCGAAATTTCTCACGTTACAAATCCTTTCTTTTATTTTATTTTAAAGATAACATAATTTGTGTATGAACTGTACATAATATAACTAAATAATTAGGTGCTGAACTAGATGGGTCATGATTGAGTTTCCTATATAAAAGAGAGGATTTGTAACGTGAGAAATTTCCGGATAAAGCTAATTTTTTTAATATACTTTTAATACATATCTTATTATAACTTTTATTTGGCATATCCCATATAGTCCTGAGTTTTACCTTTTTTTAAATTAACAAAAAATGGAGGTGAAGGATATCGTACATATGAACAATTAATCTCCCTAAATTCAAGTATAAAATGTTTATAAACAGTACCAGTAAATTAATTAAATGTGTAATACGTTTAAACAATGTGTTACCAAAGTCTGGTTCAGTTGATTGAGGATTAGTCCTATATTTCCTCCACTGTTTAAATTTAAGAAATCTATTGCATGATAACGAGTCACCTAATTTTTAATTAATAGCGACAAAATTGTATCTTAGTAATGTACAGGATGCTTTTTTTATTTTTTGACACGCTTTTTCGCCCTTTATCTTTTGAGATAAAAAAGTTTAAATACAAAACTTGTAGATTTTAACGAGGGATATCTTTTTGGTGGTATGAGAAAAAAACAAAAGAGGAATTCAAAGTTATACAGTTGATGTTTTTATTTAAATGGGACACCCTATATTTTTATGGAGGTTGGAAAATCTCTTCTTTCTAATTTCGGAAATATGCCATTTATTTTAATCGTTTTTCAAAGACTAAGCGTTAAGCATTTGTAAAAAGTAACATGATAAAAATCGAATTACTCATAGATAACGTTAAAAAAACAAAATCGATCTGTTTTGCTACCGTATAATTTCTATGTGTCAGAGCATACCCCTTTTTTTGTTTTAAAATTATCCATGGCTACATAATATATATATATATATATATATATATATATATATATATATATATATATATATATATATATATATATATATATATATTATATATTTCGCAGTTTTTCGATGTTTTTTTATTTTTTTTCTCACTAAAAAATATCTTACATCAAAATCTTCAAGTTTTGTATTTATATTTTTTGGAATCTCAAAAAAATAAAAGGCGAAAACGCATGTCAAAATATAAATAACACTTACATATTGAACCACTAAGAGAAAGTTCAAAAATATGTTTTAAAAATATATTTCCAACATTGAAATGAAAAATGTTCTAGGCCTAAGCTAGCCAATTTGTTTTATTTTAATGATACGAATCTCCTCCTGTAGGGGTGACACCAAAAAATTTAAGAAAATTGAACGATTTGTCTGTGCCAAATAGATTTTTACAAGGTAAAGTCTAATCTGCTTCTGGCATACAATTAACTATTTAACTTTACGTTCCACCTGTTTGGATCAAATGTTGTAAGTCGATTCTGAATCATTTCCACCTGACCTATTGAGATAAAAATGTTTACACTTTCTTAACTAAGCTCTAGTTTTTAAACGAATTGAGCGATTCCACCACCAAAAAGTCACCCTGTATATGATTGAATCGAAATTTAATAAAAAAAGAAACAATGAACATACGTCAAACTAAATCTGAAAATAGAATAATTCTAAGTGGTACGTTAGTTCCTTGAAGTCCTTGCCGCAGGAAAGAAATCAAAACGACTTGCCGCGCCGTTTCTATGATCGTAAGTATTCGAATCAAATCGACGAAACAAGGGGCGCAATATGGCAAAATTAATAAATGGCTGAAACTTAAAAAAAGCTTTTTCGTTAATGGGAACCGGGAGGGCTTATCCAGGCCGGCTAATGTAATTTGTTCATCTGAACATGTTTAGTGGGCGCTCGCGTGACTACTACTTTTTTCAAAAGGCTCCGCTTTTATTATTCCTCGCTCTCTTTTATCTTTTGTTAATTATTTTTATGAATCCTCGCTCTCAGGTTTTATGCTTTTTGTTACACGGGCACGCATATACGGGGATTAATACTTTCTCTATACGCTACGGTTTCGTGGCGGGATTTGAAAAGAAACAACTTAAAAATCTAAAAACGAATTTCGTTCTTCTGTGTTTATGTGTGACAACTTTCAATGGCAAAAAGTAAAAATTTTATTTTAAATAATTAAAAATATAAAATTTAATTCAGTTAGCTAGTACTTATAGATATGAAAATATATTTGTTAATAAAACGTCTATAATTTTCTGTACCAATTATTAATGTTCGGACACATCTTATTTGCATGTATTTTACACTTTAAATTTAAAGCTTTAAATTACTGACAAAAAGAGTATGAACTTAAAAACAACAGAACTAAATAAACTGCCTACGTATGAGTAGTGGCGAAGTTATGGCAAAGGAACGCAAACTAAGAACTTCGTCAGGAAACCTGATAAAGCCAAAACTATCTACTTCTCAAAGAAGTAGACGGATTATCAGCTCTCTCATAGGGGTGCTCAAAGGCCACTATCGATTGAAGAGAGACGGCTATGATAGACATAGAGAAAGACTCGACCGTGCATTGCATATGTCGTAAAATAAGAAACTCCGCTACACTACTTATGCAGATGTGAGTGGTTGAGGATGCGGCATTTTTCGGGCTACGGTCCTGCAGAGCATCGGGGCTAAGGATCACCTTTGGAAGGATACGTAGACAGGTCTAGCAGATTTAAGGAAGTTCTAGTGGTCATATAGCTAGGTTGGGATGAACTCTAGGGGAAGATCGCAAGGGCCAACTTGAACTTCTGGCCAGGCTTTAGCCTCGCCTCAACGATTACTATTACTTTAATAATACTAAAACGATTAGAAGTTGCGCAACAATGTGTCCGGATATGTTCCAGGTTCAATACAATTCTTTTTGTGTAAGATTTATTTTAAGAAAAGAAAAAGATACGTATGCAGGATACATTATACTTCGAATAGACGATTCGACAAATGGAAAATAACTCTCAACGACCAGAGTTGTCAGTCTGCGCCGTACAATTCGTTTATGTTTTGGTTTTGCCTAATTATCCGGCAATTTTATTAGTCTCTTTAAAGAAAAGTTTTTGTATCGTATTGATAAATAAGTAGACCGATATCACGCTACTCGCAACAGCACCCAAAATCTTGTTGCATGCGAGCTAGTATTAAAATTAAAGAGCGAGACGAGTGATCAAAATGACGAACTTGTGGCTTAATTAATGGAATTTTTATTCGAAGTAAAATGGGTCTTTAATTGCACATACCTTATTTAAAAAAATCAGTACTTTGCAAAAGTTGCGCTTGTCACTATACATTTTGTTTATAATTATGTGTATGCAAACTAACATTGTTTAAGTTAAAATCTACTTAAATCGTTAATAATTTAAGGAAAATGAAAAATTTTAAAATTCCAGAAGTTCAGTCAAAATTCATTTTTAAAAAAGAAGTAATTGAAGAATCAAATGGAGGAAAATTGGATGATTAAAAAAGTGAGAGGTGGAAAGCCTAACTGTAGAGTTTTCCTGACGCAGTTTACTTCCCATATTACAGCCACTATATCTATAGTTTATATAGGGATAGTAAAAATTTTCAAATAACATAAGTTGGGTTTATTCGACGATTTGTAGGTATGTATGTGCCTGTGTGTGTAAACAAAATTTTGTCCAAGATAACTTGAACGGTCCAACATATTCTAGTCAAATTTTTGTCTATGTGAGCGCCTCGCAGGTATTAGGTTTTTGGTCTCTAAGAGCTGTAGTAGATATTTTAAGGGGTAAGTATATAATTACAAAAAAGTCATAGTTTGAGAATGCACAAACCGATAAG
Source organism: Kuschelorhynchus macadamiae (assembly GCA_030620095.1). Taxonomy (NCBI): domain Eukaryota; kingdom Metazoa; phylum Arthropoda; class Insecta; order Coleoptera; family Curculionidae; genus Kuschelorhynchus; species Kuschelorhynchus macadamiae. The sequence goes on along the minus strand of JAUTXW010000407.1, from coordinate 114,858 downwards.
AATCAGACTGAAAAGAGAAATATTTGGGTAAATGTTCTGACATTGAAGAATTGTGGAAATCATTGACGTAGATACTTGTTATTTTTTTCGATTGTAAACAGCGTGTGTGTGGAATTGAAACATTTTTACTTGTGATTTTATGTCAAACAGTTATTCTTCATAAAAATTTTGCTTATCTGAAAAAAAAACTGATTTAAAAAAGAAATGCCATTTTATATGTACATGGTACCAAATAAATAAAAAAATAAAAGTTTGCAAAACCAAAACAATTTAATATTTCACCTTTTTTAAGCAGTTAAATTAAAGTGCCTGCAAACACAAGTCAAAGAGTTTTTTAATAATATGCTTAGTTTATGAGGAAATTCATGGTAAATATATAAAAATGACGAATTTTTCATATATTCGTTACTCATTTTCTCAAAAAAATGTATTATCAAAAAACTTCTAAAGGCTTTTGGACTTGTGTTTGCATGCACTTTAATTTAGCTGTTTCAAAAGTTGTAATTTAATTTTTTTGTGTTTTGTAAACTTCTATTTTTGTATTTATATCATAACCTGTATATAAAATGATATTTTTTAAAACAAGTGAAAATGATTTTAGAAATTGTTTGATAATATTCTTAATTTTTAAGGAAACTAATGATGAATATGTAAAAATGGCGCATTTTTTATATATTCGTTATTAATTTTCTCAAAAAAGTTTACTGTCAAAAAACTAAAATCTTTTGGAGTTGTATTTGAAGGCAATTTTAATTTAGCTGTTTCAAAAGTTGAAATTTCATGTTTTTGTTTTGTAAACTTCTATATTTGTATTTACATCGTAGCCTCTATACAAAATGATTTTTTTCAAATCAATTTTATTTTTTGAATATGCAAAGCTTTTTCGCCTAAAATTACAAATAATTACATATGTTACCCCTTTTCGATTTATTGATCATCAAATTATCTAAAAACTGGAGCTCCTACAAAAAACCTTTAATTGTATTTTTATCTCATATTTTTATTCCCTCCAATTTGCTCATCTTAGAAATTTTGATTTACCAAATTTTTTTTGTTTTACCTACTTTCTTTTGCAAAACATATATTGTATGGAAATTTTTTGTAGTGAAAGTTTTTTTTTAATAAGCAAAACTTTTATGTGGAATCACTTTTTTGATAAAATCAATAATAAATAAGTTCTTCATATGTTACCTTAATCTACGCACACGCTGTATACTAAAAAAATAAGTAAACAAAAACGAAAAAAATAATTAAAAAGTTCTAAAAGCCACCAAAAGCATTTACCTTGCTTAAAAAACTACGAAAGCGCATTCGGGCCACACCATTTCTTTTTTTATAATTCCCAGTTTAAAGTGGGAATTAAGACCAATTCACAGTTTAAAGTGGGAATTAAGGTTAATTTCCAGTTTAAAGTGGGAATTAACACTAATTCCCAGTTTAAAGTGGGAATTGAGCCTAATTCCCAGTTTAAAGGGGGAATTAAGACTAATTCCCAGTTAAAAGTGGGAATTAAGGCTAATTCCCAGTTTGAAGTGGTAATTAAGACTAATTCCCAGTTTAAAGTGGGAATTAAGACTAATTGCCAGTTTAAAGTGGGAATTAAACTTAATTCCCAGTTTACAGAGGGCGTAAACGTTATTCTTATCGGCTACGTAATATTTTGTGGTTTGTAGTAAATTTCCATTATTGATTTGAATATGGGTTTCGCCACAGGTGGCTTTATGCTGCTCCGTGGTAACAGAGTATCTAGTCCGGCGAAGATTTCGGATGTTCTTTTGGTAACCACAAATGTCAGTTTTGCTCCTGTTGGTGGCTCTGGTTTGGTTCTATGTTTTAAGTTGACTATACTGTTGAAGACCTTAAGTCAGAAACACGTGTCTATAGTTGGTCAAATTTTATTTTTGCTTTAGCGATCAACCCAAGAAATTCCTTTTTCTACTATATAATAGTTTGTGCCCCGTTAATCTCTTTCTACTATTGATTTGAATACTTTGGGTTTATACGTTTCGCCACAGGTGGCTTTATGCTACTTCGTCGTAATAGAGTATCTAGTCCGGCGAAGATTTCGGATGTTCTTTTGGTAACCACAAATGTCGGTTTTGCTCCTGTTGGTGGCTCTGGTGTGGTTTTGCGTGTTAAGTTTCGCGCTAGTTGTACTCGTCTCTCAACTAGTTGACTGTACTGATGAAGTCAGAAACACGTGTCTATAGTTGGCCAAATTTTATTTTTGCTTTAGCGATCATCCCAAATAAAATTATTATGGTTACTACATAAATTTGAAACACATATTTTAAATCATATATTTGTCAAAAACAGTCAGACAACGTTTCGACCGTATTTAGCAGTCTTTTTCAAAGCTAAAATGCAGAAAGACGTGCAATTTATTTATTTTTATTTTACCTTAGAACGTAAATTATTCATAAAAATTAAAACTTGTTCACGCATATTTTGGTCTCTTTTTTCTTTTTTTTAATCTAAACTGAAGAGATATATAAAATTTGAGTCTATTTTTATAAAACTAATTCTTTTATCTTACCTTAGATCACAAAGTTACCCAAAGGATTACAAATGTCACATTTTTAAATATATACGTTACAAATACAGTGGGGTCCAAAAAGTTTACAAACTTATGGGAAACTGGTTTATTCTTGATTTCTCCAGAAAATGTACTTTTTATTAAAGTTTCCGCAATAAAAATCTACGTATGATATACAGGGTGGTCAAAATATAGAAAAATGTTTATTTTAAAGATTTCAAAATATTATCTATTTTTGAGGAAACCACAAAAATTGGAAATTAAAGCTAAGTAAAACTTTAAAAAGCGTTTATTTATATTTAACTATACACATGAATGTTAGTTAGTTAGTTTGTATGTTGGGGTCAAATTTTGCAAGTAACTTTGGTCCCCGTTATCGGAATTGACCGAGATATACATATATAAACAATATTACGATGTCCAATCGTAAATATCTTATACAGGGTGCATCCAAAATAATGCTACAAAGTACAAAATAAAATAAATGTTAAATATATTTTTAAAAACCAGCTTTTATATATAAACTATTAAACTGAAAAGTAAAAAACAATTAAACTTACATAAACACAGAACTTTTAAAAATTTGAATATTTTCTTAAAAGCTTTGAGGCGTGACACATCATCACACTTGAAATAACACCTCAAGCTTTTAAGAAAATATTGAAATTTTTAAAAGTTCTTAGTTTATAGAAGTTTAATTATGTTTTACTATTCAGTTCAATAGTTTATAAATAAAAGCTTGCTTTTAAAAATACTTTTTTTGACTTTTTTTTTGACTGGTATATCCGATGTCCTTAATTTTAATAAAGTATAAATATAATAATAATGAAACCTATAGCTATATTGTAAGGTTTTTTGTGATATAATTAATTTGTTCAGTTTGATTGTCATTTTTGGTTATTTCACCGTTGCAATATCATTTTCCAAATAATACGTTACTTAATTTAGCGAGAAAAACAGCCGATTTTTTTGACAATATATTTTAATTTTACTTATTCATTAATTATACATCCTTTCTTACAAAACCCTTATGTGAAGTGCAAAATACAAGACGTGAAATAAAAATATTTATTGTTCCAACTCGTACATAAATGACAATATTTAGTTATTTTCAAATAAAACCGAGAACAGAACAGACTATTGAATTAATTGGACAATTAAAACAATTTTACATTTCTAAGTTTCTTGGTGTTTGATGGTAATAATTTACAATTAATCAGTAAGTATATATTATTATAAGATAACATTAATACTTAAATATGATTTTTTTATAACTCTTAATATAAACACCAACAAAATAGTCAATTTACGAATTGTATTCCAAAATTTTTTCTCTTAAGATCATGTAGATATCAACTGCTTTTTCAGTATTTGTTGGCAAATGTAATCCTTCTTCTTCTAGTACTATGCAGGCCAAGTGATATACATCTTCATCACATGAAATCGTATCTGGTAGCAAAAACAAACCTTGGCGGTTCTCTAGAACTCCTTCCTCTATATGGCATAAGTAATCTTCACAGTTATATACATGTGGCATATGATACATTACAAAAGGTCTACCTTTAGGTGATACACTATTTCTGGATGGCGAAATGCAATGTGTATCCCATTTTGTAATTACTTGCTCAAGTTCCTCCTAAAAACAATAAATGGTATATCTATAAGTGTTTTTATCTTCGAAAATGTATTCGAAAGCTACCGGTTGGTGTGTCGTTGTTAAAAGCATCACATATAAATATTAAACTGCCTAAATAGTTGCACCCTTATTTATTTTTTAGCAAAGTTGTAATAAGATTAATTAAAAATTTTTGAATTTATGTTATCGATATCCTGATAAAAAGCTTTTATGGACACAATGTAATCCTACGAATAGTTTCAGATATAGGATGTCCAACTTTGTTCAAACACCAAAATAATTATGCATTTTGTAAGGTGTTTTTATTTTAAACACAGTGTATAATTACAAATATACCAGTGCACAATGGGTTTAATTTAAACAAGCAAAAGTCTAATATTTAAAAATTAAATTTGATAATGACAAGTCATAGGTTTACAAGTTTAGTTATGCTGGTGAAGTGAAAGGCCTGTAAAAAAACTCATTAGAACTCTAAAACCAATTCGTAATCAAATATTTAAGCAGCTTCAAGTTTGCGTGCTTGTATGTTTTCAACAACAATGCACAACCCGGTGTGTAGATTATGTTCAAATAGAAATAGGAAAGCAAAAACAAATCGCATGATGTCTTAATAGGTAGGCATACTCCTTAACCACGATTTTTAAAGTCAAAATAGGACGCCTGAACTTAACTTTTACATTTAACAGAAAGTGATGTTATTTTGTGTTTTAGGTTTAGCCGTTTGGACGTTAGGAAACTTCAAAACACCAAAAATTTCTATTTTTAGACGCCATTTTCTAAAAAAGAGTTGAATTTAGAACTGACAACATGAAATGTGTTTCAGATACATTCTGGAAAACAAAAAATTCAATTGTACACCGGGCTCGATTTAGAAAACTAGATTGCATTATTGTCTGTACACTCGATCTATCATTATGTTCGTAATATCCTCTTACATTAAAGTATCAAATCTGGTTTTAATCAAACAACTTAAATAACCGCCGTACTAGGTAATGGTGACAAAGTTGCAATAAATACAGGGTGTCACTAATAGTTGTAAAGTAAATTTAAGGCTAGTTTCTACAACTGAAAATATGAAAAAAATGGCTTCGGAGATTCAGGGTGTTAAAGGATAAAAGAAATATTTTTTTTTAAGTAATTCCGAAACAGTAGGAGGCATTTGATTAAGATTTGGCATAACAGCATAGGTTTTTAAAGATTATATTTTGACAGTATTCGACAGTTTTAATTTCAACCATTTGTTAATAAAAAATGGTTCGTCAATGATTTAAAAAAAAATGCTAGCTTTATCGTTCAGGGCAAATAAAAATATGCAAAAAATGCCTCTTAGAATTTTGTGATCGGAGAAGTCGTTTTCGAGAAAAAAAAAAGAAATTCTATCTTGATGCACGCCTCTGGCATCTCTGGTCCAGTTTTAATTGGAGTCAGAATTGCTCACTCATTTTAGTCATTTTAAGAAAAAAGTTTTAATACATAAATATCAAAATATTTTTTTTCTCGAAAACGACTAGTCGTATTACAGAATACTAAGAGGCATTTTTACTTGCCCTAAACGAGAAGCTACGCCCATGGTTAAAATAAAAACTGTTAAATAATGTCAAAATACTGCTTTTAAATATCTCTAAGGTTTTGCCAAATCTCAAACAAATATAGCTTACTGTCTTGGAATTACTAAAAAAAAATATTTTTTTTTAAACTGTGTTAAAGTTTATGTTCTGTATCTCCAAAAATAAAACATTTGCCGGTACATATTCATAAAACTTTGTTTTTTAAAATGATTCAATATAATATATAAAATTAGATTTTATAATATTCCAGCTAATACTAATTTTTAACAAAATATTTGTTGTGTTTTACGCCAAACCACTACAATTAAGATTTTATATTTATATTGTAATTTTATTTGTATTTTAATTGTAGTAATTTGCATAAAATACAACAAGTATTTTGTTTAAATCATGAATGCGAAAAAACAATTTCCTAATTACATGGTAATACTAATTTATTACATTCACTCATCTGTATAATGTTTAAAAAGCAAAATTGAACAAGCGATTTGTCTATAAATGATCTTGAAAACATTCTTACATCTTTAAGTTTTTGGAACAAACTAATCCACATTTGTGAATGATTTTTTCACATAGTTGACCACCACCTTTCAATACGTTGATTTGCAGTGCTTCTTCCGTATAAAAACGCTGGCATATCTATTTCGTTTTCTACATCATATATCTCCCTTAAATATTTTTGAATCCGTTCAGGGCATCCGTTTTCAGTTCCCTGGTCAGCTCGTATTGATCGAGGTAATCCTCCAAGCTGTTTAACGGCTTTTATATACTAGTGTTAATTCCCACTTTAAACTATGAATTAGCCTTAATTCCCACTTTAAACTGGGAATTAGTGTTCATTTCCACTTTAAACTGAGAATTAGTGTTAATTCCCGCTTTAAACTGGGAATTAGTGTTAATTCCCACTTTAAACTGGGAATTAGGCTTAATTCCCACTTTAAACTGGGAATTAGGCTTAATTCCCACTTTAAACTGGGAATTAGTCTTAATTCCCACTTTAAACTGGGAATTATAAAAAAAGAAATGCTGTGGCCCGAATACGCTTTCGTAAAAAACAGTGAAGTACATTAAATTTATTGTATATAAAAAATATCTAAACAGGGTAAGCCTTGCATGATGAAACAGCCCTCTGAAAATAAAAAAATATATATATACTTCAAAACAATTTAGCTTGCAAAATAGTAAGACAGGTCTAACTTCTTTGTACTTTTGAATACAAAAGCATTTTTTCCGTTATATAAAATAGCCCTAGGAGGATAGCGAAACAAAAATTGATTTCAAGTGCGTTTAGCTGTTGTAACAAACGGTTATACACGTCATATTTCTTCTGTTTTTTTAATATAAATTATTATTTTTTCCATTATACAGAATAGCCCTAGCGATATAAATCAGCGCCCAAAAAACCAAAATATCTTTTGTTTTAAAGTGGTTAGTTAAAGAAACAAACGGGGAAACATGTCAAATTTCTTTTATTTCTGTACCTTTCTTCCACTATACAGAGTAGCCTTAGAGATGCAAAAGTCCGTTAAAATTGCGAATATTTTTTTATTTTCGTAACGCTAAGCTTAAAAAAAACCGTTAAACAAAGCAAATGTATATTATTTTTTTTGCATATATAAGTCATTTTTCCTTATATAGGTTTACTCTAAAAGGGAGAAACAACTCCCTATAAACAACATTTTAGTTTTAAAGGGCATAAAACGCTAAATTTTAATAAACCAATAATATTTTTAAAAAACGACAAAATAGGTCAACTTGTTTTTTTTTGCATATTAACCTCAACTCGAGAAAACTATTGTCGCCCATAGAATACGGGGAAGTACTATGTTCACCAAAACACATTTTTTTAAATTTAAGTATTGAAATTTTTAGAATCAGGAACCAGTGGCATTTTATTCATTTAAAATCAGGGCAATCATTACAGTGCTATTATTTGTAAGAGTCAAATAAATAAAATTTTTAAACCATCACGCTTTAATAGAAACAGTGGCGTAACAATCAAATTAATTTAAAATTGTTCTTTAAGTGGATCACAATTAACGCATTAAAAGATTATCAATTATTATCAAAAAAAAAAAATATATATATATATATATATATATATATATATATATATATATATATATATATATATATATATATATATATATATATATATATATATATATATATATATATATATATATATATATATATATATATATATATATATATATATATATAAATAATATAAATAATAAATATAAAATATATAATAAATATAAATACTAAATTACAACGAACTGGTAATTACAATGAATTAAGTTTTCCGCCTTGAAATTGTTCAAGATAAATCCGAATAAGTAAAGAATTATTCACATATCCTTTCATTGATCAAGAAATTGCCAGGATATGTCCAAATTATGATTATATGACCTAGTAGGAACTACTAGTCATATGACCATATGTATCTACATACCAAAAAAGGTAAGTAAAAAGAATATGCCCAAAGGCCTTTAAGTAGCTTTAATTTACAACGAATATTATAAAATTGGCCAGAAGGGCTTAGATTTTATTAGGTTCAAACAAGATATATTTAAATAATATTTAAAATTAAAGAAATCGCCTTAATCCTAAACCTGCTGGGATGAACTCTAAAGGATTTGGTGATCCTAGAATAACTACATCAAAAAGAGTGCTAGGCACAAGGCACAGACCCATGTTCAAGCAGACCATATGGGATATGGGTCCAATAAAAAAATAGCAGGTAAATGTTGGGTTAACTTTTCAATTTCGGTATTTCTTGAGAATTAAAAAAAAAGTGAAACAAGGTTTCAACCACCCGCTCTGTAAATAATATTTGCAATGAAGAATAAGGCCTTGAAAATTAGATATAAATCACTTACCTTAACCAAAGGGATCCGACAAATTTTGTCAGAACATTGTATTTTTTATCAACTAAACGTGCACTTATACCACATGGAGCATATTTCGAGATAAGTGATTAAAAAACTAATCATTTGGTTATTCTGTGTGTATTCAAATCAAATTATTAGAAAACCCTACATGGTTGAATTTATCTACTTGAACTAAGAGTACATTTTTTGTAAAAAATTAATCAGATAAATTGTCAAAGTTGCCAACACAAAAAAGTTATGAGCGAATAATGGTGTACATATTTGCCCTACATAGAGTTTTATTCTAACCATATAATCCAATTTGAATATACAGGGAAAAAATTATAACAAAAAAAATGTTCTTTAACACCCTAATCTCCAAATTGAGCCATTCTAGATCTAAACATGTTTGTTTTATTGTATGTCAAGGAATCATCTATTAAGCGATAGCCTCTGTGACAGTACTAAACTGCACACAAAAAACGGAACGTGTTATAGAAAACATCGTTATCCATACAAAAGCTGCTCAATCATTCCGACAAATAACAGAAGCAGCACATCCTTAAATCAAACCACGTATTATCTAAAGCCTGCGAGCGAAAATTGACAGTTTTAAATTAAGATACAGATCATCGGATGTGGCGAGAAAATATAAAAGTGCGACAGCCTGTCAACCCGAGGAGCGCATCCCGAATCCCTAGGGAAATATACCTGCCTCGGCGCCGGGGAAGGTGACGCCAAGACACGGAGTCGCTGAAATATTAGCCAACTTTTCGTATGGACGAGCGCAGTCATTTGTTTTATGTAAATACGTATCAAAAGTTTGTCGTTTGTTATTTCGCGGTGTCGCTTTCAGATTGGTTTTGTATAAAAATTTTCCACAGTGATGATTTTGAAGCTCTGCTGCGAAGAGAGGGGGAGGTAGAGGATCATCAAATTTTCCTCTTCGGCATCAGGATACCGAAAGTGAAAAGAAGTGACGGGACTCTCTAGACGCTACTATGTTATAACCGTTAGATTTTTATTGTCTCGTCTTTTTCCAGTTTTCTTTGTCCTAAACTAATATATATGTAAAGCTAACAATATATGTATATCTTAATCATTTACGATTCATAATTTACTAAATCACACCATAATTATTATAATTTTCGACAAAACTATTATCCTCGTTGCTTGCGGAAAAATAATCCTTGGACATGCTCAAATCAATGCAAGCAAGCGGGTTGCAGAGTTAAAAGAAGACAGGACTACATATTACTAAACACTAAACCTTTGAAACTGACCATGGCTCATCAATTTGTATTTTCAATATTAAAAATGCCACCAGACGCTTTCACTTTCTTGACTTGCCGTCATTCCTTTTAGGCAGTGACGTGCATATGCTTAATTTCGTAGTGAATTATCCTGTACACTTTAGGATTCGGTACCCTGTTGCATAAACTCCTGTTAAATCTTCCATTTATATACAGTCAAAATCCATTAAGTCTTTTCCAAGGCCGTTCAAACTCCCATAAACAATCTCCCATTTAACCAAAAATTGCAGAATCCATGCCTCCCCGTACTATTTACTGCTATAATTCTTCTGACTTTAAAGAGCTAAGGAAATTCTGTTTCTCCTCCTGATAATCTGTTTGTTTCTCTTCCACGGATCCATCCAAAATTCCCTTAAGTTTAATAAGTTTTCAATATAAAGCTCTTATATTACATTTACTAAGACTGCGAAGTCTCCCTTATATATTTTGGTTATGAGATTTCAGAGAATAGAAAATCCTGCGACAACGAAAGACCCGTATTCATTGCAATTTCTTCAAAAATCTTATTATTTTACGACGCTAAATATATCTTCAACTCTTTAACAAGCGCATACAAATTTTTGAGCAAATATATTCTTTTTGCTGATAAAAATAGTTTTTTGCTTATCAAAAGAGTTTATGATCTTCTATGGCCGAATCCAGTTTTCAAAGTAATCTATTTATTGGTTCTCCAGATACTTCTAATAGGCCACTGAGTTTGGATCGTCTTGTATATTTAATAACTTTTGTGACTGCTGCGTTCGATTGCAGAAGAGGCTACTCAAATATAAGTGCTAGCAAGATGATCATGATAGGTCACTGTTCTGAACGGAGAAGTTAATAACACTGCATTGTTTATTTATCTTAGAGGCAGTTTATGTCATACATCAAAAAACAAAAACTTTACTTTAACTAATGCTTTTTAAGTTAAGTATTAAATGTATTAACTACGTAATATAAATAAAATGCCATGGCAAGTATTATATTTTACATTAACAAAAGAACCATTTCTTTATAAAAGAAGGTGAGCTATTTACGTGCAGACCTTAAAAGTGCGGCTATTATTACTATCCGCGCATTTCTCTTTCTGGACCGGAAATTTTTGTTTTTTGACATTCTCCGTCCTCCAGCTCGGTAACGGTAAGTCGAAGAAAAACTCTTATTATGGATAGAGTATAAATGGGCGCTTCTTTTGTTGTTTGTGTTTTAAAATGCAGGTCGCTATTATTTTCAAAAAACCTCAAAGTTTATTAGTGGGCAATATCGTCTCGCCGGGTAGAAGCAATGGGGGTCATTACAGTAGTACCACCTGGTGAAAACCCCTTTAACGACGGTTATCTTTACATCCTTGCAGTAATTCCTCCAAATAAATTAGCTTTTCGAGAAGTTTACTATTTATTTTTAAGGCAACACGTCTGAAGGGAGATGTCAAGATGCTCTCATGTCATCATCATCACATGCTACCTACTAGCAACCTGAGAAAGGTAACAGGTAGGAAGTGTTCGCTCTGCGACATCCCCCCTTTAAAAAATACACACATTTGAATAAAGAATCTTCTCTTTCTTGCTCTATTTCTAGTCATAGGTCTCGACCAGGCCTCAACCCACTTGGTACACAAATCCGTGACTGTTATTAGATATTTCTTTCCTTTTCTGGCACGACGATAAGGTCCCATTATGTCAACATTTAAAAGTTGCCAAGGTCTTTCTGGAGGTCTAGGTTTCATTGGGGTCTGACACTGATATGGTATGGATTTAGTTGAAGCACATATTATACACGATTTGGCATAATTTCGAACATTTCTCCAAAGGCCGTTCCAATAAAAATGTTCTTTGATAGGTCTAAAAGTCGTCACTTCCAGAATGACATGCAGTGGGTGTATCATGGTATTCGTGCAGAACTCTGCTATAGAGGTCAGTTGGTACTACAAGTAAATCACCACCTGACCCTTTATAAAAAAGACATTGGTTTCGAGCAGCATATTTCGATATAAAGTTCTTTTCTTTTCTAGGAATATTTTTATATTGTCTGCTTTGTATGTTAATACATTTATTAATATATCTTTCTATTATATTGTCCTCATTTTGGTGGTCAATAATAGAGTGGTAATGTCCCTTATCTACATTGATCACGTTTATAGAGGGGGGGGGGGCAATAATCGGTCATCATAGTTGCACCTTGCATTTTTGTCTTCATCTTCTGAAGCATTTGTAGAAAGGAAATCAGCCAATTCGTTTTCTTTCCCTGGGCAGTGTTGAATTGTAAAATTAAACTCCTGTAGAAGTGACCAACGGGTTAATTTTGCTCTTTCGTCTTTAAACTTATTTAACCAGGTAAGAGCTCTGTTATCTGTAATTAAAGTAAATGGTTGATCTTCCAAATATAGCATGGATTTTTTACAAGCCCAAACAACTGCAAGGGTCTCTTGCTCATTAACATGATATTTTCTTTCAGCTTTGTTAAATTTTGAACTCGCGTAAGAAATAATATTTCGTTGATTTTCTGATCCCCATTGAAATAAAACAGCTCCTATTCCTTCCTGGCTCGCATCTGTTTGTAAAACATATGGCTTTTAAAATTTGGTCTATGTAGGCTGAGTTGACCTGACTGACGATTCCACAGAAACTTTTTCTATCCTGTAAGTTCTGTAAGAAGTGAAGCAATAATTGCAAAGTTTTGAGTGTATTCTCGAAGCCAGTTAGCAGCACCTAGAAATGATTGCAATTCTTTTCGAGTAGTAGATTTTTTATAATTTTTTACTTGAAATATGTGACATTCTTGTGGTGTGTTATTTTCACTAGTAATTTTATATCCAAGGTATTCTAATTCATTTACAGCAAATTTCCCCTTTTTTAAAGGACATCTAAGGTGTTGAATTTTCAGTCTTTCTGAAATTAAACATAAATGAACAATATGATCTAGATTTTCTGAATAAATAATTTCATCGTCTAAATATATTTTAACAAATCGATCAATGTAACCAGATAACACTTCAGTCATTAATTTTTGAAAAGTTGATGCAGCATTTTTTAATCCAAAAGGCATAACTAAAAATTCATACATGGCACCATCTGGAATTCCAAAGGCAGTGAAAGATATACTCACAGGATCCATATGTACTTGCCAGTATCCGCTTTTCAAATCAAGGCATGTAAATACTTTTGCATTACTGATATCTTTTATCGCATACTGTATAAGTGGTAGCTGTGATACTTCGGATTCTGTTTGCTGGTTTAGCTATTGGTAATCAACACAAAAACGAGGAGAACCATCTTTTTTTTACAATTGCGACAGGTGAAAAAAAACTAGAATGGCTTCTTTGTATTACTCCTGCAGCTAACATTTTTTTTACTTCATTTTGTATAATATGTGGCTTTTGTGGCGAATAGTGGTACCGTCTTATTTTGAAAGGATTGTCGTTCTTAAGTTTAATTTTATGTTGTACTAATTTTCTGGTAGGTTGTCTCAAAACTTCTTCAAAAACATCTTTAAAATAGTATAACATGTCTTCATATTTTAACTTTATTTTACCTGTCAGATGTCGGGTTTCAGTTTGAGGCTGTATTTGTGTTAAGTTACATATGTTCCAATAAACTGTTAATCTACATTGTGTTCTCAGGTAAACTCAACTTTGGACAAAATCTAAAATAGCATTATATTTTTGTAATCAATCTCGACCTAAAATTACATCTTGCGATAAGGTATCTACTACATGAAAATTTGTTTGAAACTCCTTTTCTTATAACAGGACACTTGTATTAAAAACTCCTAACGTTTTAACCGTAGAATTTTCATTTGCTAACCTAACCGTTGTTTTTTGATTTAAAATAAAATCTTGTTGTACAAAACGTTGGTATATAAATGAATCACTAGTAATTTGGATTCATGGTAACAGATTATCAAAACAATTATATTGAACATTGCTTAGGGACGGTTCTCCTAGCTGCCGACCCCCCATTATTTTTTCTGTAAATCTTGTCTTGAATTTTGATTCTCGGCTACGTGGTTGTGGACAATCTTTGTGATAATGCCAATCACCACAAAATCGGCAAGCTGATGGAGAACCTAAACTTCGCACTTTTTCTACATCAGATACTTTATTTTGTGCATCTTCGAGATCGTTTTCGAGAATAGTAGCAGCTTGAATTAGTTCCTCAAAATTCTTAAAATTTCTATTTCTTAAATAACTACGCAAAGTTGGTTTCATTAACTCAAAAATTCGAGTAATCATTATCTTTTCATCCAGATCAGTTTGACGCTGTATTTGTGTTAAGTTACATATGTTCCAATAAACTGTTAATATACGTTGTGTTCCCAGGTAAACACAACTTTGTACAAAATCTAAAATAGCATTATATTTTTGTAACCAATCTCGACTTAAAATTACATTTTCCGATAAGGCATCTACTACAGGAAAATTTGTTTTAAATTCCTTTTCTTGCAACGGGATGTTTTAATTCACAAATTCTATTTCTTAAATAACTCCGCAAAGTTGGTTTCATTAACTAAAAAATTCGAGTAATCATAATCATAACAACTTTAATTTTCTATTTAAATAAACTGCACTTTCCTCATATTGTTTTTCACTGTATAATTTGGAATATAATTTCCCTTTAACAGAATCTGAATTAAAACGCTCACAGAGCCTATTACAAAATGCATCAAATTGTATATTATCTAAATGATATGATGAAAACCATGTTTTCACGTGAATTTTGAATGATTTGAAACAGATTTTCGTAAGGAATATCTAAACTCCTTAAAATAATTTTTAAATACCTTGATAAATTTAGTAGGGCATTGCCAGTCCAAGCCAGCAAAAATTGGCAACTGTCCTGGAGGCTGCTTGAAACTTTTTATTTCTTTCCAAAGTTCGGAAGTTTAGGAAACAATTTTTTTTAATGCTTCGTCTGTTCTAGGGCGCCAAGAAATTTTTTTCAGAATTTCCAAACTGGAATGGTGATGTTGAAATCTCAGGGTCTTGATAGAATGGGTCAGAACTACCATCGAGTTGGGCGCCATGTTGCCGGGTGGAAGCAATGGGGGTCATTATAGCAGTATCACCTGGCGAAAACCCCTTTAAGAGAGGAGTATTACGACGGTTATCTTTACATCCTTGCAGTAATGATAATGAGGGCGGACACTTACACTCTTCACTTTTGCTGTTGCGATTGATTCCTCCAAATAAATTAGCTTTTCGATAAGTTTACTATTTTTAAGGTAACATGTCTAAAGGGAGATGTCAAGATGCTCTCATGTCATCATCATAACATGCCACCTACTAGCAACCTGAGAAAGGTAACAGGTAGGGAGTGTTCGCTCTGCGACAATCGGAGCACGCGACGTCGATTGAAAAATAAAAAAAGGGTTAAAAAACGGGCTAACTTTGAAAGCATTTTGAGGAGTTGAAACACTGGCCAAGACGGGGGTTCGATGGGGAATATAAAGGAGATTCAAAATCAATATGAGATGTCTATACCTCAAATGCCGAGAAAGTGGGCGGAATTCAAAAACTGTCCCGCCTAATAGGGACTAAAGAGTTCCAAGGGACTACACTGTATCTTAGCAACACATAATTAAAAAAGGGTTAAACTAAAGAAATTTATTTATTTATATTTAGATGAAATATTCATCATTAGTACAATTTACAATATTAAATAATCGATTTGTTTCGTGGACAGTATGTTCAATAACGCTACTTGTAGGAGTGCATGTGACAGTTCTAGATACTTCGTTAGAACCTTGTCTCTTGTTTCTTGAAGTTCCAATTTGGAATGTATTCACATCACCATGTTAAAACATTTCCATCCCCCATGCCTTTTTAAAACATCCACAGATTTGGTAGATTTAAGGGGTAGTTTTCCAAACGTATTTTTACCAACTGGTTGCGTACTACATTGATTGTTTTGGTAAGAAACGAAAAATTGCAAATCAAGAGTGTCATTTTTTTTAAGACCATATACTTGCGGCAGATTTCCTTAAAGTTGACAGTATTGCTACCTGAATTTTTAACAATGAAATTTCTATCAATTTTGTTTTTGATATTTTTAATAATAATCATAATTCAGTGATCCAAATAAGTTACATCTTCCACCGTCAACTCAACTAACTCCTTACTTCTACAGATACCTGCTACACCAAAAATAAGGGCTACCTTCATCATCAAAAACTGGTTGCCTAGAGCATCCAGTAAAAATATTAACCTGGTCACCAGTCAGGATCTTGGTTTTTTTTACTTACATCTTTCGTTTTTTCTTTTCAGCAGCAATTAGCTTGCGAAATTTGCTAATGCCAATATTAATTTTAACGTTGAGCATAGTCTTCAGAATAGAATAAAGCTTCGAATGTGATAAAGTCGTAGATTTCTCTGTAAAAAACACAAGTGGGCATCTTCGTTGAAATTTCCTTCGTTTCGCTCACAGCACTATCTTACAAATATCTGATATTGCGCTTCATATATTTTCCTTGATTTGGACGGCAAAATATCTTCTAGTGCCTCTTCAGCTGCTTTTTTTCAAATCAAAAGTTTCCATTTCGATTTATAATCACGAAATTAATGACATTGACATTTTGTTTATTTATGTTGTAACTACGAAATTTCTATATGTTAGCTGCAATAACTTGTTTCAATTATGTAGGGTAGCTTAGATGGATAAAACTGCCTAATAAAAACGAAAAAAAAATCATTGATATTTTTAACAAACGGGAAAACACGTCGAATTTGTTCTATTTTTTGTCCATATTTTTTTATACTGCAGTAGTCGCCCTATGAAGCAACCCCTAAAAAACGAAGAAAATTTTTATTGTAATGGGCCTAGTATTTTTATATTATCACATTTGTATGTATTTAATGTGAAGATTTAGTCATATCTTGAGAAATTTTAATCCCTCGTCAATATTAATGTGTTTAATGCATTTCTCAGCCCAAAATACCTATATAACTACATATTATCATAGCATTTTCCAAAAAAATTTCTCCGCCAAAATTTTACCTGAAAAAACCCTATTCATTACATGCAAAATTTTCGAACGTTTTTTGGGAAGTTGATTTTGCTAAAGCTTCGTTTATGTACTAATTTGATGCCATAAAAAGTGAAAAAAAAACATTTATTTGGTTTTAAAAAGCTGCGAAACATGTCAATTTCATTTATCTCTTTCTTCATTATACAGGGTAGCCTTGGAAATACAAGAATCAAGAATCCGCTAAACATACAAACGTTTTGTATATCCATAGCGCTTGGCTTTTTCAAGAAATGCTAAAAAGGGACGGATATTTTGTAAATAGGAGGTGAAACAGCTCACTAAAAGCAAAATGAAAATTTCAGGTTTTAATTTGAAGTGGTGGAAAATGTCAATCTGTTTTATATTTTGGATATGAAAAAGTTTTCGTCTACAGAGAGTTATTCTAGGGGGTAAAACAGCTCTTTATAAGT
Source organism: Kuschelorhynchus macadamiae (assembly GCA_030620095.1). NCBI lineage: Eukaryota > Metazoa > Arthropoda > Insecta > Coleoptera > Curculionidae > Kuschelorhynchus > Kuschelorhynchus macadamiae. Next base: position 97,517 of record JAUTXW010000407.1, on the reverse strand, counting down.
GAATATATATTTTTTACTTTAGTAACTACTAATATTTAAACAAAAAACACAAATATTTTATTATATATTTTTTGCATGTGGATTTTGGTTTTTCGTTATTAGATAAAAACTTTGGTGATTACAAAAAAAAACATCTAAGGGTTGTCAAAATAGGTAGTCTAATTTTTAAACGGTTAAAAACACCGTTTTTGGATTTTTAATTACAGATTGAATATATGATATTTTCTATAAAAATATATAATAGCTGTCAAAGCTAATTTTTAGTCCAAAACATTTAAACGATATTTTAAAACCTATGTATTTAGGATTTTACTTTCTACATAACATTGTGGATATACATGTTTTTACATCTTATTTAAAAGGCTAGTAAAACAAAAAGTGTTTACAAAGGTATAATAATATATACCTTATAGGTATAATATATAATCTTCTGATTATACTAATATGCTTTAACTATATCCTAACGCAACTTCTTTCGGGAATATCAACTGTTTATTTTGTTTTCGGCCTAGCGTAGTTTAAGCAAACATTTTGTGTTTATAGATATTGTATATTTTATTAATGCACATGTTTAAAAGTAAATGTTGCAAATTTTTAGTTTACATTTTAACGTTTTTTAAAGTTGCGTTATCAAAATGTTGTCAAAACGTCAAAAGACCTAATAAAATCCCATTAATGTAGATATTCATACCTGGACAGAATAGAATAAAAAGGCCTCATATCCGGGCTACGCAAAAAGCCTGCCCTTTGGCAATCAATCACACGTGTAAATCCGGGAAAATGTAAAATGGAGGCCGCATTGGCATCGCATCAAATAAAAAAGAGCAATAAAACGATGATAACTTGAATGCAACATCGATGAGAAACGAACAAGAGGCGGAACGTTGCGGAATTAATCACTTTTTGCGCTACTCATGCGTGGTTTTTCACCTCCTGTAAAATATTTCCAAAAGAAACAAACAAAGGCATCGGGATGCTTCTTTTTACTCTAGAATTCTAAAAATGTATTATGCCCATTTCGTAATTTTTCCCAAAAAGAAATGTGGGTGAATAATGTATGACTTTTTTCTTCCAGTTCTTTACATAGTTTGTTTTGTAGGTGTTATTTGTAGTACTGAAGACTAATAATTGTTTTAGACCTAAATTTTATAAATTGCAGTTGCCTATCCACGACCCAGTTTAAAGCTGGACAAAGTGGGTTTTAGCCCAGGGAGGCAAATATGGAAAACGACAGTTAATTGGTCGAGTCTTAAAAACTTAATAGTAAAGCGATATTTTCGTTTTTAGCTTTGCTGCCTACAAAAAATAAAAACAAGACATCATCATAACAGAATACTTATTAAAACATGTCGATTTAAGCAATATAATCCACAATATATTATTTTGCTTAAAATTATTAAAATATTTTGTGAACCAGAAAAGTAGAACATTAATTGTGATTAAAAATAAACTAAGAATGAGAACCTAGATATGTGGATTCTTTCTATGATTTTTTGTTCATTCTTTTAATTTTTAATTGTAGATGTAATATATATTAGGGCGTAAAACGTTCAGGATCAGGGTTGTATTTTGCATCTCTGTTAACATTCAACTTGATATATTTCTACATTAAGAAATTTTTAAATAAGGAAATAAATAGCGAATAGCCTTTTTCTTTAGTAGTTATAGATGGTATATTCTGGAACCTCCGTCGTCCTTCGGATGAGATTCTTACGTCGATATCTCTGACGACAGATATTTTTCGACCACGTGAATTAAATCATTATTTAGGTCTGCGCTAACTGACCACGTGATATTCGTTATCTGTCAACGTTATCTGTGAATGTCAAATATTACCCGACAACTGTCATCTGGCAAAAATGTTATTTTGGGTTGGGTCCGACGTAGATCAGATAAGCGATAAGGGACATATAGTTTTTTGCCATTATGACCTTAACGAATGACGTAACAGACCATCTTTAGCTAAGCGAAAAATATTTAAAAAACATGGCGATGTAGGTAGGATAAAATGAAAATTCGGAGGGCTCCATGCTTGATTAGAAAACAAATCCAATGTTTTTGAGCTATGTCTCAATTATTTTTGTTAAGACTAGACCTTTGATGTCTTTTATTTCATATATTTTGTCATTCCTAGGCGTTAGAAACTCGCGGAGGGAGGAGGATCAGGGGAATCAGGATAAGCGCGCGTCTTTTACCTTGATATCATATACAAATACCAAACACATATTTCTGTAATTTTAGGTATATAAATTTGTTCATAACAAGATATGACGTGTAACCACAAGTTTTTATTTTTCGCTGATTCTCAGAAAATATTATGTATAAGAGGATATGAGGAGCAATTGCAGGTTTTATTTTTCGCTGACTATCCTCCCAACATCCTCTGATATCAAGATACTGGTACCATAGCCGGATGTAGATATGGGGAATTGTAACGTACCTTCCAGATTTCGCTATATTAACCAATAAAAAAAGTTTTGTATTATAAAATGTACTACAAATTAGCAGAGGTTAACATAATATTAATAACACTTTCTTCAAAAATCTTTTTTGAAAAAAATTTGCCTTTTAATTTCCTTTAACGTAGATTTTGGGATTCTTGTAATCTACAAATATTGTATTTAAGATTTACCCGTTTCCTTTATCTCAACATCCCACTCCATCAAAAAGCGCTAATTCTTTGGGATATATTTAAAAGTACAAGTATATCTTTGAATATTATTGTAAATCTCTGAACTATATCCGACCATGTTTGTTTAGTAACTAGCTTAGGAACTTAATACTACATGATTAAAATCTCCCCCACTACTTATTTCTCAGGATTACGAGACGAGTTAAAGGTGACCATCTATGGTATGATGACGGAACCTGTATCAAGTTAAATAAAACACGATTTTTATAATAATTTCTTATTAAATCATAAGATACAATGGTTTTTACTGCACATCATAGAAGACTTATAATTTAATAATAAGGAAATCTTCACTGTTGTATAATTACACGGCCACATTTCATTTAATCGCTCAAAATTTTCTAATCTATACCTTTTTACCCGACTGCGCATGCAAAGGAGGGTAATTTGTTAAATAATCCTGCATTTTCGTACGTCTGTGTGTATCTATAGGTTGTTTGTTACCACCTACAGACCTCGCTACAGGCTAAACGCATGGCACCAAAATATTTGTCTATATTCCGCGAGTGTTCTTAGCAAATTAGTTTGCTTTAAAAAAGAAAATAGCATATGTATAGTGTATATGTATAAGTATTAATAATAGTAATAATAATAAACTTTATTGCCAGCGAAAATTACAACGAAGACAGCAATGTCACATAAAAGAAAGTAAACGTGCTGCATAAGATAATTAATTTAGTACAAATACCTACAAAGATACATGCATATACATTTAAAAATAAACAAACAAGGATTAAAATATGATTGTGATGTTACGTAATAAATATAACATTTCAAAAATTAATGTAATAAAACCTAAGTTATCACATATTTTTAAGCTCTTAATGTTAAGGAGTGATTGATAGGCCTTAACTTAAAACATAATTGCTCTCACACGACTTGGTCATAGACCATACAGCTGTATCGCTTGCATATTGACAAACCAACCTTTCATTAAAACCACGTAAGAGCTCATTTAGAAACAATATAAAGAAAAATGTCACATTTCAAGTTAACAGTTTCTGAAAAATATTTTGTGCTATTTTGTTTAATGCATAGCGTTTGAGTTATTTCCTCCAAGTAGGGGCTTATCAAAGCGTCCACGAACCATGAACCCCATAAAAATGCAATTTCTTTAACAACTCCCTGTGATCCAGAGCATCAGAGCTGTTTGAGAGGACACAGTAAAGATCTCCCCACTTTGTAGTTTTTATCAACATCTTCGTAAAAGTATACTAAGACGTGAAAAATGGTCAATTCAGCGGACTTTGTTGATTTATACCCAAATTACCTGTCGCTGCTACGGTCAAAATTTATAATAGTCCATTATACATTTTTGAAATGTATGGCAAGAGTGAGATGCGAGGATAGTTAGAAAGCTTTAGTTTATTATGTCTCGAGATTTTTTCAGATCTTCACGGTTCAGGGTCCCTGGATGCTGGAAAACATGTTATCTCAATTCTGTCGGTCTGTCTGATCACTGAATAGCCAAAAAATATTCAAATTGTGTTTAAAAATTAAGGGTCATATGGGAATGACTAGATAACATTTTGATGAAAATCGAATATGGCTAAACAAAATAGTTGAAAATGAAATTTAAAAAAAATTCCACAAAATTACTTATCCAAATTACCTTAAATTTTGCACAAAAATCAACACAGTTTCTATATATATATATATATATATATATATATATATATATATATATATATATATATATATATATATATATATATATATATATATATATATATATATATATATATATATATATATATATATATATATATATATATATATATATATATATATATATATATATATATATATATATATATATATATATATATATATATATATATATATATATATATATATATATATATATATATATATATATATATATATATATATATATATATATATATATATATATATATATATATATATATATATATATATATATATATATATATAAAACAATGAAATTTGGCCAACTATAGACACGTGCAGTGCGAACGGCAGAACAAAACAAAAAATTTCACCCTGAAAAAGGTACTTAATGGATTGATTTTAAATTGTATGCTATAGCTAACTGTGGTGTAGAGATGAACTAGTAAAATTTTGGTACTAACTCAAGATAGCGGAACAAAACGACGGCCAAATATATTCGCAATCGTGAAAATATCACCCTTTCAGGTTTTACATAACTTCAACGTTCCTAGGTGACAAAAATAAGTTTTATCAACTCAGTCGTTAGTTTGTCTTTCTGAGTGTCAGTTCGCGGCATAGCTTAAAAACTACTTATCAGATTAACTTAAAATTTAAGGCAAAAATTAAGGCTCATATGGGTCAACCTGGTATTATTTTGGTAAAAATCTAATAAGCCGGAGCAAGATGTAAAAAAATTGTTACTAAAAAAACTAATCAATTTGCCTCAAATTTTGCACAAAAATCAAGTGTTACATAGGAATAAGCTAGTAGGATTTTGGTATAAATATATAAGAGAGCAAAATAAAATGGCGACTTAATAAATTATTTTAAAAATTAGCCTGAAAAACTACTTATTAGATTAATTTCAAATTTTGGGCAAGCATAAGGTCTGTTATAGAGATAAACTGGTAAAGTTGTGATACCAATTCAAGATGGCGGCCAAATAAAATGTTTGTAATCGTAAAACAAGTTGCGCGTTTTACATATATTTAAGTTTTAGCGTCTCTACATGCCAAAAAATCGGTAAATTTCCTTTACCTGGAAAAATTTTTTTTCCATTAGTTAGGAATAGTGAAGTGTGACTCAATTTAGTTCAGTACATAGTCACAGTATATATATATATATAATATGTCACATATTCTGTCTTTTCAAACATTTTTTTCCGTCATATTGGATTCCTACCATTTTTTTACCAGTTTCTTTCTACCTATGCCACATTTGACTTTTGAACATAATTTAAAATAAATTCAATAAGTAGTTTTTACATTGACACCTACCGCCATTTTGTTGCATCATGCGTTATTTTGAATTCGTACCAGTTTATTCCATTTTCACATTGAATTTTGCTGCACAATTTAAAGTCAATTAAACAAGATTTTTTACATTGATTTAAATTTTATTTGGTCGCCATTTTAAATTCGTACCACAACTTTACCAGTTTATCTTTATATCACACTTAATCCTTGCACTAAAATTGAAATAATTTAATTATATATCTATAAATGTAATAAATAGTATTTTCATGCTGATTTTTTAAGATTTTAGTAGGCCGCTATTTTGTTGTGCTATCTTAGATTCATATCAAAGTGTTACCAGTTTATTCTTATGTATCACTTGATATCTGTGCAAAATTTGAGGTAAATTGGATAATTAGTTTTTTTAGTAATAATTTTTTAACTTTCTAAATGGTTCATCTTTAACGATCCTCTTGTTGTTATATAAGGGTGGCGTATTATTTGGGGTTAGGATCCAGTAAAAAACAAAAGTTTTAAAAATTATCCAATTGTTCGCAACTTTTTTGTTGCATCATCAGGACATACATATAGAATCTATATCCTGAATGAAATCTATACTATCAGTATTTACCTAATCCGTTGGTCCGCAGATATTTCCCAGATATTAAGTTTTAAATAGTTTTCGTTAATGATCCTCTAGTGGTTATGTTAACGTGGTTTTTGTTTTGCCATACTGGATTTTTACCAAAATATTACCCGATCATCTCCATATAATTCCTAATTTTTGGTCAATCGGGTAAGTAGTATTTAAGCTATGCCGCGAACTGACAGACGGACAAAGAGACCGACGGAATTGAGAAAACATGTTTTTCTGCATCTAGGGACGCTAAAAATGTTAAAAACCTAGGGTAATTTTTTCACGACTTTGTTCGGCCATCTTGAATTAGTACCACAATTTTACTGGTTGATCCCTATACCACAGTTAGTTATGACACGCAATTTGAAATCAAACCATTAAGCAGTTTTTCAGGCTGAATTTTTAAATAATTTTGTTGCGCCATCTTGGATTCGTACTCAAATTTTATCAATTGATTCCAGCATAATTCTGCATTGCAAAATTTGAGTTATATTGGATAAGTAGTTTTTTAATAATATTTTTTTTAACATTTCACTAGGCCGCCATTTTGTTTCGCAATACTGGATTTTTACCAAAATGTTACCAGGTCATTCCCATACCACCCTTACTTTTTGAAGTCAATCGGAAAAGATATTTTTTAGCTACATCGCGAAAAGAGAGACAGACATATAGACAGAATTGAGAAACCATGTTTTTCGTCATTTAGAGACTATAAAATGTAAAGATCTGAAAAAATCTCGAGGGATGTAAAAAGGCAATACATTAAGATGAACTTTCCCTTGATACACATACTTTTTCACTTTATTTAAAAGGATAAAAATGACACCATTAAATTGACATTTAATGACATTCTATCAGGAATTTTCCATTTCGGTTAAACTTGTGATATTAAAAATACCGTTCTTAATATTTTATTTTCTAGTTGCTGAAGACGGAGGTACACTTTTCCCCGAACACTAAATATTTTTCAATCTCAAGAACTCAAGACTACATCCTAGGATTTAAAGGTTATTTTGTTTATTGTTCTTATTATAAGTATTTTCTCATATGATGTAATAACAATCATAAATTTCTTCTTAACGACTTATGTCTAGCTTATTAAAGTACCCTGAGTATCTTCCACTTTAGAAAAAGCCTAAAATAACTTTTATCTCGAAAAATATAATGGCAAAAATCTGAAGATGCATTTGCACTGAAAATGAAAAATACGGGTGCATTTGTGTTGTCTCGTTACTAGTCATTTTTATTCATTTAAGTACACAAAAAATTCCATATAACTATTTTTTCACAATGAACATAAACTCGGTTAATAAAAAAATGTTCGTAAAACATTTTTGATGTAGATTCATATCTCCAAAACAAACGATTAAGTCCATTAAATTTATTTGTAAGGTTAAATTGATAAGAACAACCACAAATAAGTAGATACTAAAAAATTCTGCAATTTAATAAAAAAATCAGTAATAGATTGTTTAATATCAGTGCTTGGCTGAGGTTTTTACCAAGACGTAAGTGTTTCCGCTCTTCATTAATGTATATCGTAACTGGTAATTTTTTTTTGCATTTTAATATTATAGTCAGTGGCCGGCAGACTGCAAAATTTTCATCAAATTCAATGTTATATTAACATGGCTGTCACTTTGAGATTCTAAAATATACCATTATTATTATTGAAAAATAACAATGGCAGGCAGATCTAGCGACTTCAAGGTCATGGCAAACAATTGTGAAAAACTAAAAAAAATTAACAATTTTCAGTACTTTATAACATTTATATATGTTATCAATAATAATAATTATTAACATCAAAATATGTATTTAATATTAATATTAACATTAAAATATTCGGACAACTGTTCAGAAAAACATTTTTTCCTGCAAAATCTGAACTGGTACTTAAAATTTTTAGATGGGGGTTTTGCAGCTCCATTTAACATTTAATGGCTTAATTTATTTTGGCAGTTGTCCAAAAAACATATTGTCTTAATAATTTTTGAAGTGCTAAGTTTTTTAAAATGAAAATTTTACAGATATATACTAGATTTTGACAGATGTCAAAAAATAGTTTTGCCCCGTGATTTATTACTTTCCTATTATATCATTGAAAAACTGATTTATGTGCATATCGTATTCGGCATATAGGTAGTAATATAATATACAAATAATATGAGTTAATGGAGGCTATTTAAATGATAGCCGTTAGGTCATCATCTACATACTGGCAAAATTGATGGGTAAAGCCATTTATGCTATGATTTTAATAACCTCTGTCGACCTATTATCTCATTTTATATAGTTTTTATATTATTGAGAAGTGACTATGGTAACCAGTTTGAGTCCTATAGGTCGACTAGAATATGCACATAAAGCAGTTTTTCAATATTATAATGAAAAAGTGCTAAATCACGAGTCAAAATTATTTTTTGACAGCTGTTCAAAATTTAGATTGTAGATTCTTAAAATTATCTGCCACGATCTTGGAATCGCCATAGCTGTCTACCATTAATATTTTCTAGAATAATAATGGTATTTTTTAAAATATCAAAGTGGCAGCCTTGTTGATATGACACTGCTCGTGAAAATTTTACACCTTTCGCAATTTTTGTTAAGTGTTTGGCTTATTAGAGTACCTCGATCCATCATTATCTTCCACTTAAAAAAAATCCAAAAATTAAACAAATGCACCAAAATTGCATTTGTGATGTTTCACTTACTATCAGTTTTTATCATTTTTATTCATTTAAGGACAAAAAATTCCATAGTAACTATTTTTTTGCAATAAACTTAAACTCGGCAAATAAAAAAATGTCTGTAAAAGATTTTTGATGTAGATCATTATTCACCAATTTTTGAAAATACACAAAAGACATGGATGAGATTCGGATGAATGGTTCGCCGAAGTCAAAGCTTACTTGATTATTGCTCAAGAGACAGTATCGCCGCGCACTATTCGGTTCATCATTGAATCGATTCGTCCATTCATATAAATGAACGAATGGGCAAATCATGAATTTTTATGATGAATGTTTCATCCACACTGTTATTCAATTTTTCTTTAATACTCTCGCATGGATTCATGAGTTTCAATGTTTGATAAAAACACAAAAAACAAAAGTTTCGACTCGGACAAATGGTTCGCCGAGATCAAAGCATACTTGATTATTCGCCCGTCCAAAAGACAAAAGACAAAAGGATCGGTTCGATTCGTCCGTTCATATGAATGGAAGAATATTTCACCTCCATATTCATCAATTTTTATTTAATACATTCACATGGATTTCATGTGTCATCACTGTTTAAAAATACATAGAAAACAGAAGATATAATTCGGACGAATGGGTCGCCGAAGGCAATCCACATTATGCGGACGAATGGACGAATGGACTATTTCTTAAACTACCTACCCCTAACACAAAATGTACAAACTACATTTAGAACTCTGCATCCGGGCACAAAAATTCCTTAAGCCAGCCCAGAATATTTTTAGATATACACGATGGCTCCCAAATACAAGCTGACTTACTTCGACTTCACTGGAATAGGGGAACCTATCCGACTTCTTTTTCACTATGCAGGAATTGACTTCATAGACAATCGCATTACCCAAAAAGATTGGCCTTCAATTAAATCAAGTAAGTTTTTTGCAAGAAACTCATTAATCTGTTGAAAACAAAACGAGATAAAACATTTAACAGAAATACATTCTATATCTGGAATTTTTTTTATAATTTGGAACAACTTTTTTGGCCCTCCAATTGATTTCTTCGAATTCAGATCTTCAGATAATACCGATTATATTGTGACTTATTTTATCAAATGAATCACCCTGTATAATAATTTTTTGGATCATTCTAACATACGCCTTATACCTAAATACAACGGTTTCTAATGTAATGGCATCTCAAAATTATTTTCTGTCATTTAGAGCTCTCTATCGGCAGAATTGTTAAGCTCGAAATGATATTATTATGATTTGCGCTTTCCTATTTTAACTCTTTAAAATAGATTAGATCATCTGCCAGCTTAACCGGAATTGTCAAAACTGGACGTTATGTCTCCTACTCCAGTTTGAACGAAAGTGTCGCCTTTTGAGCAGAAATTGCTATCATCTCAAAGATTTCAAAAAGTTCAGATAGAAAATTGCAAGTGCAAGTCATTTAGTCCGAAGTTTAAGCTTTTGGCCTTTAGAGTGTTGTAGGTGGTCCAAAATGACAGTTTCAGGACTCCATTTTTTAAAAAACATTTATTAAATTTAGGTATTGGACACGAATCGGAAAATATGTCGATTTTACCAAAACATCCTTAGTCAAAGATGTTAATTTGACGGGTAAAACAGTTTTTCCAAATCATGAAAAATTCTCACATTAAAGAATTTTCTAGCTAAGTGTTCCACCGTATATGTATATGGCAGGTAATATGAATAGATTACATCTGCAAAACATTATGTTTTGTTTTAAGCAATGCCTCTACAGAAAATGCCGGTACTTGAAATTGAAGGAATACCAAAGAAGTTCCACCAAAGCACAGCTATCACTAGATACATTGCCAAACTAGTTGGCTTAGCAGGGGAAAGTGATCTGGAAGCATTGAATATTGATGCTTCTGTTGAATCTCTTAGTGACCTTAGATTAAGTGAGTATCTGCATTTTAACTAAATATTTTTTTAATAGCGAAATATTTTTATAGTCTTAAAAAAAATGAAAGATTAGTAAGCATATATAAGTAGAAAGAATAGGCTAGGTTACATTATGTTGTCGAACTCTTCTGCTTGTCTTATTATCATATAAAGGGACAACATTCCTACAAAATATACATAAAAATATGATTCTGGTAACGACGACATTCTGGTATTTGTTCAAGGCTCATTCTGTGCAGGTGATATCTTGTATACTTTGTACTACTACGCACTTCTCAGCTTAACTCTACTCATATTTAAAAGGTGCTACAAACATTTCCCAAAGTGTGCAAAATCCCCTGCATATATATTTGTGCTAATGCTAGTTCAGAGCCCAGAAGCTCATTTCTTAAGCAGGAAATCTATTGTCCTGTTATCCAGAGTTTGTTAATTCTCATACCAGTGTGAAGCTACTATTTTGAAGATACAACTATGTTTTAGTGTCGACTATTGTTTTTTTTAACGAAATATCGGCTTTTCAAACTCACTAAACTTCCTAAGATGGCTAAAAGTGAGGCAAAGGCTAGAAGTTATTTCGAGAATTAAAAATTCCAATACCCTTTAAAGTTGCCGTACTTAGATGTTTATTTTAGGCATTGGCCGATACGTTTTTGAAAAAGACCCAAAAAGAAAACGAGAAATCAAAGAGCAGCTTGATGAGACATTGCCATTTTTACTATCAAGGATTGACACTTGGGCAAAAGAAAATAATGGTTACTTAGCCAATGGAAAAGTGAGTATTCAAAAATACAGCAATTTTTGTTAATAACTAACATAATGTTTTTTGCTGCTTTAATGCTTATCTTGTTTAAAGTTAATATAAACTGGGAGAAAAAGTTAGGGACTTTAAAGTGTAGATTTAAACTCAAACACTTATAATTTTTTGTAAAACACTAAAACATTTACAATTTGTTGTAAAGTTGGTAAAAATATAAAGTTGGTAAGAGCAACGTTCCGGTTAGATGGAAAATGTGGCTTCGAATCCCACTCGAGGGCGGACTTTTTCCATTTTTCACTGCCTCTAATTTCATACATTTACTAACTTTCTCACTGGTTCCGGTTTTCATAACCCACAAAAACTCTCCTATCCTACTTGCAATTGCAGCTTACGTCGCTTGGTGAACATATATGAAATTTTAACACACACGGATGAACCCTGCAAGAGCGTCGAAAATGTTCTTCGAAGGAGGACTGATGCCGAATCGTGGGGCGTTGAAAAGTGGGGCATGTCTGCGGCGGGTGGGAGGAATTATATGCTTTGCCACTTTGCCTCGGAATCCTCGATAGCTTAGTAGGTAAGAGCTACATTCCGGTAAGACGCAGGTTGTGGGTTCGAATCCCACTCGAGGGCAAACTTTTTCGAAAAATTAAAAAAAACGGTTTTTATTTTTTTTCGTTTGATAGCTCAAAAATTATTGTGACTTAACATAATATGAAAATATATAATTCCAACATGAACCATTGTCAATCTTCCAAGCTAGTTTTGAATTATTTCAGAGCAATAAATGATAATTTTTTTTTAATTAATTTTGGGCACGCCAATACTTTCTTTCAGGTAGATTTATTATGAATATCGTTTACCTTATTGCTCATATTCTTTTCTATTTAAAAGCATATATCAATGTAGTAAAGGATAAAAACCATAATTACCAAACCAGTATACAAGCCCTTGTACAGTTAACTTTTAGATACCTTGTGAATAAAACACGCTTGGGTTATTTGTCTTCTTCAGGTCATTATCTAGCTTAAACGTCATCGTTTTACTCAGAACTAAGTTACTTATTACTTTTTAACTTAAGTCACCCCAGAGAACTAAAGAAGTTGCGTTAGAGCTTAGAGTACTACTGTCCCTAAACAAATAGTTGGTGGGAAACTGTTGTCTCTTCAAGAGAAAAACAAATTATAATAGTTGTCCACAACAAAAAAATTGACAGTTACTTTATATTTAATATTTTTAATCGCAATGGAAAAAATAAAAAGTAATTTGCAAAAACAAACAAATCATATAAAAATGAAGCGCTTATGACACAAAGAATGTATAGAAACAGCAAAATAAGTTTGTTTTTAATATCATTATTGATGCCTATTTAAAAAAGGGCCTTGGATTCTGATAGTGCATCAGTATACGAACAAATACCATTTACTAAAATAAATACACCAATTAATAGATTTGCTGCTTACACACGCACGACAGAGTGATTTGGCTGATCCTGTTATTGTTTTTGAAAGTGTCGTTTTTTGGCTTAAATATGGTTCGATTGAAAACCACCAAGGAAAGCTACTAAGGCTAACAGATTCCAGAAAAGACAATAAAAACTACAAGATACTGCGGTCTTTCGATTTTTTGTTTCTTAAACCAAACTAGATTTTGTTTTTTTAGGGTAATAAAATAAAAAAAAATTGGTAAATTTACTTGTATATGACCCAAATTAGTTCTGCACATAGTCATTTAGTAACAGATATTAATATAGACTGTCTCCATTGAAATTTTCATGGTGATTGATAATTTCAATTAATTCTCTAACTTTTTCATTATATCCAAGAACCTTGCATTAATCATGTGTCCTGTTGTATTCTGGTGTTCAGCGACGGCGGATTGGACAGTTTATTTCTTACTTATATATTCTTTCATGTTTCAGACACAGACCGTCCAGTCTCACCTATTGATTTATTACTAATTTGAGATTAAATACAGTCCAGAAGGATAGTAGCTCGGAACTTTTATGAATTTATGTGGATATCTGCACTTTCCACGATTTTAACGATAATTTTAAGAAAATGTAATAACATTCCACTTGTAACCTGTGTAGTAGCAAACCAATGTGATGTTTGAATGCATACTCTTGTAAAGTTTTATAAGATAACTTATCTGAAACGTGTTGTTCTTTTCTATCACCTTTTACTTAGATTTTTATGTACAAAGTTCTCAAAAAGTATTATTTTACTAAATCAACTGAATAAACAGTCAGGTTTTAATTTAAAGAAGGAAAAATAATTACAAGTTATTATTTGTTAGAGCCACTACCGATTCCAGTGTGCTCTTAAAATTCTACTAGCCATGCTTTGTATTATTTCATAACTCATTAATAATATAATCGGAAGTAAATTTTTCTTTATGACGATTCGTACTTTGCAAAAAGGATGTATTTATTATTGCAGTTGCCTGTAAAATTATTATTTTTTGGTGATTTGTTTTTTGTGATATTCAATAATTCGTCAATGAACCGAAGTTCTTTTTCTTAGGTCATTTGATTCTTTGCAAAAAATATATATTATTGTTACTCTTAGTCTGAAGATAAAATAATAATTTTTACATGTCATATTTTGGTTTCAGTTGTCTTGGGCTGACATGTATTTTTTTAGCATAGTTGGTTTTCTTAAGGACTACCTTGGCAGAGAGTTATTAACAGGTTACTCCAATCTACAAGCTGTTCGAGAAAACGTACAATCAATTCCAGTCATTGCGGCGTGGATCAAGAAACGTCCCGCAGAAAATTTTGATGTTAATCTGCTCTAATTTTTTACTGTTTATGTGAAGATGTGTGTAAATTAACTCTAAGTATATCAAATGTCTTTCTTACAGCTGAAATATAGTTGAAAGTAAACATTTTAAATAAAATAATTCACATAGAATTCAATTATTACGCCAATAAAAGATTATTGCACTTCACCTTACCCCAAATAAATAATTTTTTTAAATAAATCTCGTATAGGCTAAAAATGAAAAACATTTCAATAGCTTTTTTAAACGTCAGATCAATATAAGACTTTTATATTGCAGGAAGATTATCACATTTTGGGAGTTACGGAGACCTGGCTAACAAGTAACATTCCTGATCAAAACATTGAAATAAATTGGTACAACTTTGTTAGGGAAGATAGAGGATCTAGGGGTGGCAGGGTTGGCATCTATTTACAGGGCGGTTTGGAATATGAAACGTTAGCGGCTAATACAAAACAGTATATTGAGCAGATATGGCTCAAAATTAATATTAATAAATCAGTGTACGTTATAGAAAACTTGTACAGAGTTCGAGGAGACAGTAGCAGAATATTCCCCAGTATGTGTGGAAATTATATGTGGAGGAGACCTTAATACGTTTTAATAGAGCAACTGATTGTTCTAATCTTAAACAGGTAATAAATTCTCCGATTCGTTTAGCTAATCCTCCTCTACTTTAATAGATCTAATCTTAATTTCAAATGAAAATAATTTCTATAATTCCGGCGTAAAAGACGTTTTTAACATTTCAGACCACTTCTTGGTATATTGTGAATTCTCCTTAAAAAAGTATGAACAAAGTCCAAGATATATTCAATTGATAAGAATCTATTAAATGATTTGTTAAACGTTACAACTGGACAACATACTTTATATACTAGATATATATTTAAAAGTTAGTTATTTCAATGCAGTTTTGATAGAAATGTTTGACACTATAGCCCCACTCAAAAATATCACTTTTTGTAAAAAGCAGGCTCCTTGGCTGACTGATAATATTAAACAGAAGTAATAAGTTGTGACTAAAAGACAAGGCTCTTAGAAGATACAAAAAAATCTAGACAAGAAGCATACTGGAAATACTATAAAGACATGAAAAGCCAAGTAACTTACGGTATAAAACGCGAAACGAAATCATATTTAGAGTACTGCTTGAGTGATAATGAAATAAACAATGCGAACACTTAACATTTCAGCAAAAAATAAGGGTTTGGATTTACCCACAAGCCAAGTGAACTAAATATTTTTTTTGCAACTCTCAAATGCAGTTGAACCTGATAGGGAACTAATATTTTTTACTCATCCGGTTTACTTACAGATTTCGAAGATAAGTTTGACTTTACCTTGGTTGAGAAATTTACAGTATATAGATGTCTCAATTGCAAATATATACAATTCTGGTTTATTAAACTGGATTTTACCTGATGAATGCAAGGTGTCTATTCTAAAATAATATCAGTAGTTTCTCAGATTTGAGGTCTATTTCTATTTTATCGCCACTTTCTAAGGTACTGGAAAAAATAATGTGCACTTAAATGAGAGAGCATATCGAAAAATTTAATACATTCGGGGTTTAGTCCGAATTTTAGTTGCACAACTGCATTACTTGATGCGGTGGACGACATTTTACATGATATTGATTATGTTAGGACGTCTACTCTTGTTTTACTCGATTACTCAAAGGCATTTGATAAAATAAACCACAAGCTTTTAGTGTCGATTTTACATCATATAGGTTTGTCACAGTCTGCCTTAAATTTGATAAAAAAACTATTTGTACAATAGATATCAATTTGTTAAAACTAGTGAAGGTATTTCTGATAAGCATGTGGTGTTCCGCAAGACTCAGTGTTTGACTCTTTATAATTCTGTATGTATACTTTTAATATAATCAAGTCTCTTGAACATTGTCAGGCCTATCAATACGCAGATAATACACAGTTAAGGTATTCTTTTTATCCTAGTGACGTTGAAAACGCAAGTAGACTAATAAATAAAGATCTGATAAATATAATAGATGCTTCCGACAAACATCAGCTGTTTATTAATCCAGTAAAGTCACCAAGGTATGGCCTTTGTCAAAAACAGAAAACTAGTCATTGGTACTTTAAAAGTATAAATAATAATAACTTAACGTGTGTCACATCTGCAAGATACTTAGGACTTGAAATGGATACTTTTTTCTGGGCATGTTACTAACAGTTTAAAACAGGCCTAGGCTAGTTCAAAAATGTTATATCCTCACAGAAATATTTTGTCTCAGAGAGTAAAAGTGATGTTGACTGATCTTAGTTTTAACTCACTCTAATTTTTTAGATGCAGTTAACGGACCGTGTCTTAGCAAAATTGATAAAGATTGTATACAGAGTATACAAAAATCATGCCTTAGATACGTCTTTAGAATAAAAAAATATGAACCTGTCAGTCATACAATGCAACTTGTAAACTGGCTTCCTATGCATTTAAGACGACAGTTACTTTGCAGTTGCCTCTTCCATTCTATTATTATTACCCGACCATCACTATATTTGTATAACAAAATAAAATTCCGTACCGACATGCATGCCTTGAATCTCTGTTTTAGGAATCTTATTTCTCCAGCTCCACACCGTACCCCCATCTCTAATAGATCATTTTCTTATAATATTTACAGCATTTATAATAACGTGCCTTTATCGCTTAAGCACCTTAAAGCTCCAGTTTTCCTATCTTCCCTCAGACGTATCCTTGAAACTAGGTACACAATTAAGTAGTATACTTTTTGATCCTTATTTAATAAACTAGTTTTATTTTTTTTTGTTTAATTGGACATATGGATTAGGTATGCATAATATTCTAAGGATTGCAATATAAATATCAGTTTTTACTGCCTTGTAGTTCTTTTTTGTAGTAAGTACTATTTTTTTGACTACATATAATCTATTTGAACATTATGTAATGTAACAATTCATACTGCAAATAAATAAATATTATTATTATTAAATGGTCACTTCGTTATTTTTAGGACTCATCAGGCCTCCGTAGACTAGCGAGCCCATTAAGAGCAAATAGAATAAATCGGTAAATTTCCTTTACCCGGAAATTCGCTCGTTATGATTTTTTTCCATTTGTTAGGAATAGTGAAGTGTGACCCAATTTAGTTCAGTACATGGTCACAGTATACATGTGTTACATACACTGTCTTTTCAGACATTTTTTTGGGCGCCATTTTGTTCAATTGAACAAGATTTTTTTACGTTGATTTTTTAAAAATTTTATTTGGCCGCTATTTTGTTTCACCATCTTAAATTCGAACCACAACTTTACCAGTTTATCTCTATATCACACTTAATTGAAATTAATTTCAGGCTGATTTTTAAATACTTTATTAGGCCACTATTTTGTTTGCTATTTTGGATTCATATCACAATGACCCTTAATATTCAAGTCAATCTGGTACGTAGTTTTAAAACGGAATTGATAAAACATATTTTTTGGCATCTAGGGACGTCAAAACGTGAAGATATGTAAAACCTTAGAGGGTGATATTTTTCAGGATTACAAACATTATATTTCGCTGCCATTTTATTCCACCATTTTGAATTAGTAACACAATTGTACTAGTTAATCCCTATATCACAATTAATTATGGCACACAATTTGGAATCAATCCATTAAGGAGTTTTTTCAGGCGGAATTTTTAAATATTTTATTATGCCACCATTTTGTTCTGCCATCTTCGATCGATAAATTGGATAAATAGTTTTTTTTTCGTCATATAGTAATTTTTAAGCTATGTCTCGAATCAGGCTGACAGACAGAGAGACTGACAGACCGACCGACGAAATTTATAAAACATATTTTTTTGGCATTTAATGGCGTTAAAACTTGAAGATATATAAAATCTGAGTGGGTGATTTTTTACGATTACAAACATTTTATTTGGCCGCCATTTTGTTCGGCTATTTTGAATTAGTGCCACAATTTCGCTAGTTGATCCCTATACCACAGTTAGTTATGGCACACAATTTGAAATCAATTCATTATGCAGCTTTTTCAGACTGAATTCTTTAATGATTTATTAAGCCGCCATTTTGTTTCGCCATCTTGGATTCGTACCAATGTATTACAGGTTCATTCTAACATAATACTTAAATTTTGTTTCGCCATATTGGATTTTTACCAAAATGTTACCAGGTCATACGGGGCCCTTACTTTTTGACCAAACTTTGTCAAAATCAATCGGGTAAACAGTTTCTTAGCTATGCCGCGAACAGACAGACAGACAAACCGAAGGAATTGAGAAAACATGTTTTTCGGCATCTAGGGACCCTGAAACGTGAAGATCTGAGAAAATATCGATTACAATACTTCCCCCTTTATAGGGAATTAAAAAAATGGGATAAATTTGGATGGATCAGCTATGATTTAAAGGTAAGTGGATTTGGAATCTATAAAAGATACTAAACAAAAGAGCGTATTCGGATTTTTTTCACCAGTTTTTCTAATAAATATTCTCGTTAAAATTGTTGTGTTTTTGTTTTACAGATTTTATTAGAGATAGTCTAGATCGATAACAGCAACATTTTTTTTATATCGTGGCACAAGAAAATGTTGTATAAACTCTTTTTGTTCGGATTTTTTTCTGCACGGGATTCATGAAAGAAGATATCTTTGCAATTATTTTCGTTCATTTAAAGATTAGATATGGACCGGGTTTTTAGTATCGTTCTGATTCACCGTCCATCTTAGTCATCGTATTAAAAATATTAATTTAGATAATAGCATAAAATTCCATTGAAGAAGAAAATATTAATTAAAATCAACCGAGAAACAAATTTCACTTTATTTCTTACATTAGGCACTAGTTTTTGTTAATTTTACTAGTTCTTAAATAGTTGAAATGGAATGCTTAAGTAATTGTAATCTATTTATTTTTTTGATTTACAAGCATGGCAAACGCCTTCTCGCTATTGTAAAATAGTATTTACTAATTCATTAATATTAACACAAACATCGATATAGCTTTATATTTTCGGCTACTCACATAAAGTGGCAGATGTGCTTGATTTTTATAGATCATCCTAATTTCATAAATGTCTTTATTTATGAACAATTCGGGTATCTAGCATAGCAGCAAGTAAGAAATAAGCTAGTGTCGATAACAAAAACATTCTCCGCTTGATTGACTTCTAAAGAGAGATCGCTCATCAATGGCCCTATACCGGCTCTTTGATTCCACGAAACAGTAGTGGATCTTCTCATTGTTGCCGCCCCATTTTGTGTCGCTATTGACATTGTAAACAGACACCCCATAGTGCCTTAATCGCGACTAAGTATACCAGCACTAATCAGCTTTGCCATTTTCATTCGAGGCTTTTATTTGGTTCAGTTCTTTGGCATAATGAAGCGACTACGTGTTATTTTTTTGGTTGAGAGCGATTACATAACAGATTATGTAATCCATATATGGGATACCTTTAAAGTTTGCTCAACAACTTATTGAGGTTTTTTAAACCGATTTATCAGTATTTATGTGTGAGTGAGAGGCCAATGATAAAGAGCTTCTTGTATGAAATACATTTTAAAAAGATGATAGACCCAATTCTAAAATCATTTGTTGTGTAATAATTTTAAGCAATACCTAGGGATGCAAAACATTATATTGTACACCAATATGGAAAGTGTGCACGAACAGGAAGTAAATGGCAAATGGTGACTCCTTAGGCTTGTTACAAAAGAGTAATGTAATACTTGCCTCTTTAGGGCATTTATAAAACGAAAGTCGGATTTATTAGAGTGACCTGAGTAGTTTGGAGCTAATAGTGCTCTGCAGCAAATAGAGGTAATGAAATATATGTACAGGGTCATTGAAAATCAAAGTCAAAAATAAGCTTTATTGTCTAAGATACAATGATCTTGTTGACAAAGCATAATACAATAATTATTTGGCTAGCAATAAAATTATTAAATACATATAGAATATAAAAAACTGAAAAATGTTTTAAAAATAATAAAAAGCATCCAAATGGCATTAAAAAAATGTGTTTAACCAATAAGTTTAACCAAGTAATGCTCTCTTTCCATCGAAATCAAAATAAGCTATATTAACTAGGTCACACATCTTGCTGTCAAATCATTATATAATTTGTCTAGAGATAAAATTACTTATTAAAAATATAAAAAAAATCCCAATTTTTGAAAACCAGGCTGTTTTTCAGTATAAGCAGTGATGGCAAAGTTAGGATCTTTTTGGGACATTCAGGGAAACACAGTTGCTATTACACTATTCTTTAACCCTGCAGAGACCCGTCGAAATATTATTAAGCAACGACTCTTTATCACAGTTGTGCTACAGCATAGTGATGTCGTCCGCAAGGAGCGTGAACTCTCCCTGGATGTCGAAAAA
Source organism: Kuschelorhynchus macadamiae (assembly GCA_030620095.1). Classification (NCBI taxonomy): domain Eukaryota; kingdom Metazoa; phylum Arthropoda; class Insecta; order Coleoptera; family Curculionidae; genus Kuschelorhynchus; species Kuschelorhynchus macadamiae. The sequence goes on along the minus strand of JAUTXW010000407.1, from coordinate 76,696 downwards.
GACCAAATCACTGATATACAGGAAAATAGAGAATAGAGCCTTGTGGCACACCAGACGTTATCCTCCCCCTCAGACCTAATAGTTTCAATACAGACTGTCTACTTTCGTTCTTCCAGATATAACTTAAACCTTTCCAGTGGTGATCCCCTAAAGCCATATTTTTAAGGCTTAAGCAGCAGTAGTCGAAAGGCAAAAACTTTGGATAAGTCTCAAAATACCGCTGCCATAGCATGACCAATATTAAGGCTCTGATAAAATTTGTCCAAAAATGCAAACATGGCATCACCTTATTACACCTATTTGCTTGAAACCTAAACTGATTACCAGTTAGGATTTCGCGGCGATTCAGAAAGGAGAGTATTCTACTCTTGGTGAGTCTTCTAACAATTGTAAAAAGGGTGGAAATAAAAGATATAAGCCTAAAATAGGAAGGATCCCCAGTGTCGCCCCCCTTATGAATTGGAATCACTCTCGCTAATTTGAGACAAGAGGGAAACATCCCCGTTGCCCAAGGCTCGTTAATTGCTGCCGCCAAGGATTCTACAACATGTTGCGTCAAATTAAATAGTGAGGCAAACATCCCCTTGATAACATTTTTAAGTTCATTAGCATCGGTATAAAAAAAGTGAAAGATTGGGATATTTTAACATTTGAGAGGTAACCAAGAATATGCTGGTAAAAGTATTACACGCAATTTCGGCGGTCAGTTTATCCGCAATAGTGCAATAACAAGTTTTTAGGGTGTGAACAACCAATTCTACGGGAGTCCTTCCCACTTTCTGTCGGATCTCACTGACCATAGACCAGCATTGTTGTGGTTATTACCAACATTATGAATTCTTTCCGAATAATAGTTTCAACATATATCCAGGAATAGTTGTTATGAGTAAACTCCGTATATAATATAAGCTTCGCAAATTGGTAGCCAAAATCCTAAGCCTGAGGGTCAGCCCCAGTTTCTTCTTAATTTGCGTCAGAGGAAAATGTTCTCTAAATTTATCAGTGATTAGATTATGAAAGGCTTCTAATAGAACTTATTTTTAAAAAATAACATTCCAGTTTATTCGATTGCATGCTTGGTAAAACCTACTATAATTAGTCCTACTATAAATTCTCCCTACTCTTCCCTCCCTCTTAGGAAAATCTGCGCACAATTCTATATCACAGAAAATATCTTCATGGTCCAACAGACCATCGTTTATCACAAAACAAACTATTTCATTATCACTAAAATTTGAACAGATATAATCTATTAGAGAAGAGGAATGTTTAGTAATATGTCTTATGAAAAAGTGATTTTCTTAGTGGAACTACCTATATTTAAATACATTTTTAAAAAACCCTAATTATTCTCATTTCTAATATATATAGACTGTGTGTGGATTTAGGGAACATATGAAACACTTTTTTGTTATGGATTTTATCAAAAAATGTATTCAAACTATTCAAAAATTTGTTTGTAAAAAAGTTAGTTTGGCTATAAAGAAATATGCCTATTTATATATATGTATATATATATATATATAAATATATATATATATATATATATATATATATATATATATATATATATATATATATATATATATATATATATATACTATATATATATATATATAAATATATATATATATATATATATATATATATATATATATATATATATATATATATATATATATATTGCCTATTTCCCTCGTCGACTTTCAAAGTCGAATGACATGACACCTTGTTTGTTTCAGGGTTTGGGTATTTCGGTTTTAATACCGATACCCCCAAGGAAACTGCCTGATGAGCCTTGCCGGGGCAGATACCACGGTAGCAGATTGGCACCTTGGCCCTGGAAACAAACATAGCGTCATGTTTTGGTCTATTCTCGACAAAATGGTGAAGGAGTAATCCTTACCGTTACTGGTTTCGTTTTGTATAATTTTTTACGACCAAAAACCGCACAGAAATTGAAATTTCTCTCTCTTCTCTCTCTCTCTCTATATATATATATATATATATATATATATATATATATATATATATATATATATATATATATATATATATATATATATATATATATATATATATATATATATATATATATATATATATATATATATATATATATATATATATATATATATATATATATATATATATATATATATATATATATATATATATATATATATAAGTACAGTAAGTAAAATTAAATTTAAATGTATTCTCTAACGTATAAAAAATTGCGGAGCAGGTCCACTCCATGGTCAACATAACTGTTTTCAGTATTAGCTCCAATTGAAAAAATTACAGTTTCTTTCAAAAGTTGGAACTATAAGCTCTTAGTAAACGGTTCACTAATAATAGAACGAAAGCTTTCACGGCTGTGGTCAAGTAAGAAATCATGGTTCTTGGGATTATACCGTGAAATCACTTTCCGACGTTTCGCCTTCACTGCACGAGATCGAGACACTGAATGAGCTCGGAGAGACCCAGGTTGGCTATTTATAGTCGACTTGTGTTTACCAAAGCATGAATGGGTGTAACCATCGGTTTTCAAGTAAGATATAGACTGAAGCCCCTATCTCTATTAAAATTGTTAGGATGCTTATAAATTTCAATAGATTCTCTAATTTTGCATTTATAGATCTCGAAACCGACTTTGGTTTCTTTTACATTTATGACATGTCCAGTGGAATGTTTGTGTTCGGATACAGCAGATTGAACAATTTGTTTCTTTCTGATACATCGTTCATGTTCCTTAAGCCTAGTGGATATGGATCGTCCAGTTTCTCCAATATAGACATCACCACAGGAACAAGGAATTGCATATACTCCTGTATGAAAAGGAATAATGTCCTTTGACGATCGCAAACATTGTCCAATTTTCTTGTGTGTTTCTTGTATTATATTTTCTAATTGATCGCCTAATGTCAATATCCATTCCCTCTTAAAGCTTAAGTCAGTTTCTCTGTTTCCGGTTGAAAAGAATTTTGCTGAGATGATCAAGAACCCTAGGGAGGTTTTCTGGACCATGAGGCCATATTACAAAAGTGTCGTCTACATATCTGAACCATGATTTTGGTTTTAGCAGACCCGACTAATAAAATTAAAAGGCGGATAACCAACCTTATAAACGCATCCAACCTACCAGCAGAGGAGAAGAAGATATTAAGGCCAAGCAGCTCAAGGACCCCGCGGTTCTTCGGACTATCTAAAATACACAAGGTTAATGTATCACTTCGACCTATCGTCAGAGCAATAGGATCTCCTACTTACAAAATTGGTAAATATGTTTCAAATAATCTTAATAATTTTTCAGGAAAAACACATTCATATATTAGAAACTCTACGCATTTTGTAGAAAAGCTTAAATCATTCCAATTAGATCCCAAAGATATCTTAGTCAGTTTCAGTCAGTAGAATAGCTGTATACGAATGTGCCTATAAATGATTCAATTTCCATAATATCAGACTTATTTCACCATAATAGTATAGACAACTCATTTTTAGATCTAATTGAAGCATGTATTACATCAACGTATTTTGTCTTTTAAGGAATTTTCTATTCTTCTACTTCAAAATTAGAGAATCTATTAAATTTATAAGCATCCTAACAATTTTAATAGAGATACGGGCTTCAGTCTACATCATACGTGGAAACCGATTGTTACACCAAGTCACGCTTCAGTAAACACAGGTCGACTATAAACGGCCTCTGTCTCTCCGAGCTCACTCAGTGTTCCGATCTCGTGAAGTGAATATCCCCCAAGATGCCTCGTGATTTCATTTTGACACGGTCTAATCCCAAGAGGCATGATTTCTTAATTGGTTCACTAATAAAACAAAACAAATTATTTAAACAAACTCTAAGCTGAGGCCTTATGTATTACTAACACCCTATATAGTATATGTGCATATGTATACTTATATTTTAGAGCTCTTTAATTTGATACCCATTATGATGGAAAAATAATATTTTTTCTTTGTATAATTAGGGATACTGGCGAGAACAATTTTTCAACTTTTTTAAAGCAAACATAGCTAATAGGGGATACGGACGAATCATGAAAATTGGTCCTGGCGTTTAGATAGTAGATGCGAATCAAAAATGATAGGTTACATGGATACATGACTGTTACGCGCGTTATCCTTCTTTGCATTCGCATTTGTGTAAAAAGGTTTATTCATCTCGTTTGCAATAGTTTGGTTGTGTTTAAATTCAATAAATATTATTTATCAAGTTCTTGAATAAGGTCATAAGTGTAATAATGTTTTTTAATTTTGTAAACTGTTAAGATTTATCCAAAACCTACATCAGCAGCTATTACTCCAACTAGTTGCTTCGGTTAAATAGCAAATGTACGAACTTAAATTTACAGCCTGAGTTGAGGAGCGTCTTTAATTCTAAAACTGGTTACGAATTTGCAAATTACACTTTTCACATAATTTGGAGAAATTAGGGGATAATATTTTCTATTAAAGGTACTTTTTATATTAGTTCAAACCATAATAAAATGAAAAATAAATCAGATGATTTGAAAGAAAAAATAACAGAATAAACACAAATACAGTTAGAAAGACAAATAGTTTGTTGTGTTGTTTATTAAACTGACATTGTCACTGTATCCGGGTAGAATAAGACAGATAAATGTCTCTCTATATTTTTGAATGTGGTTAATTTTGTTATTTATGATAATTGCTTAAAGTAAGACTGCTTTATTCAATGAAATAACATGTTTTCCGTTTAAATGAATATTTTTTTCTATTTATAATTTTTTTCAGTAATAATTATCAGCCAATAATCCGCGTGTTAGTACAGATGACTGGGATCCTTACGCTATGTCACAACAACCAAGTTAAAAAGCAAAACGATATTACGTAGCCATAGGCAGCTAAAACGTTATCGAATTACTCTCCTCTCCCCTTGGTGCACTTCAAAAGGGACTGATTTATCCGTTTAATATTCTTAAACCGGGAATCAAGTTGGCCGGAGAAAGAATCAGCCATCTTTGATATCGGAGCAGTGAATAGCGAAGGGTAGTGCCCTAATCTTAGACTAATTCACCCTGTTAGCAGTAAGTCTACACCCCTGTAAGGTATGCTCCCCTTAACTTTGTTAGACGGGATGTTCGAATGGTCTTGCCAAAAAATCAGTGACGGAGTGGTTTTCCTGTGTCCATTACTAAAATACCAGAAATACGGAAATTCCAGAAAAAAATCTGCAATCTAATATATTGCAACAAAAATAGTCTTTTCGCCCGGATGTAAGGTATTATTCAAATAATATTTAAAGTCTTTAAACCAACCCGTTGTACGTGACCATTTAAGTCATAATCTAATGATTACCGAAATTTTAAGAATATGGTGTTTCCGATGATATTACCAACATATGTTAAGAGGTGACGAGTTATGCCGTATGTTAGATCACATGAAAAACTAATATCTTCGGTATGCGAAATATACACACAGCTTTTAGCTCCAGTTCTTTTTTCTCACATCTGTGTACCAGAATTAATTATTCTCTTCGATCCAACCAAATTATACTAACTGACGTACACAGAAGTAATAGTTATTTAAAATTGAACAGTCTCAAAGTGCAACCACTTTTCTGAACTAAAGCTTGAGTGTTAGTGTAGATGGATTATCCATGAAGATATTCGCCACAGCACAAAACTTCCTTGAAACATAAAATTAGTTAATGAAAGACATGCTTCAAACAGGTCAATATTATGATGTTGAAATATGTCTAATATAACTCATTATTATATTATAAATGCTGAATAATCTTTTAAATTAACATCCTCTGCAATAAAATCAAAACATTGACTCAGATATGTAGATCATATTTTTGTCATTTGGAACGACCCCCTTTCTTATTTGTTTTGTTTAAAGGAAAGAAAATGATACCTTGAGACATATTTAGAAAACCAATTCATAACAATATTTACTTAAATGCAAATTCTTACCATCATACAGCACAACAACCATGTTTATTAGTACTTTGGGTTCTTTACCTTTCTGATCAAAATTATTTATCATTGAAATGCCATAACAAAAACAAATAGCTTGATGAACATATTTATTCAGTTAGAAGAAATAATAATCCAACCCCTCTTGTTGGGGGATGGGAGATTTTGCATTAAAAAGTGTCGTTCTTGTGTTCCCCCAATCATGTTTTTAAAGCAGAAGGATTTGATCGGTTTGGTTTAGCTGGACACTATCCAGAAACTATTTTTGTTTATAGTGGCCTTAGGACCTTATCTAATTCGAGCCCCCTTCAATAATTTAAAGCTAAAGTATTGCAAAAAAAATTCTTCAACAATTTGAAGAGAATAACAATTAGTAACATATATAATTAAAAAAATAACACAGATAGGTTTTTGGACAAAACGTGTAAGGATAAGGTCAACTCAAGTAAAAAAAAAGGAAGTTTAGACGAAAATATGCCAAGATGCCTGGCTAGCTACACTATATTTGAGACATAAATATCACTAATTGAGATGACCAAAGGGTCGAAATGACCCCACATCTGTAGTTATGGGTAAACGGGTTAATTTTATTTATTGCAGCTCTTTGAGAGTTTTATTGGGTTGGCCAAAGTTAATAAAAGCTAAAATATATATATATATATATATATATATATATATATATATATATATATATATATATATATATATATATATATATATATATATATATATATATATATATATATATATATATATATATATATATATATATATATATATATATATATTTCTGAGATAAATAGATCGTCATATGGGGATACCCCCGTAACATTTTGGTAAAAATCCAATATGGCCAAACAAAGTAGTGACCTAGTGAAAAAAGTATTATAAAAAAACTGCTTGGCCAATTTACCTCAAATTTTGCACAAAAATCAAGTATTACATATAGTAAAAGTGGTAAGACGCTAGTACGAATCCAAAATAGTAAAAAAAAATGACTGTTTAATGCAATATTTAAAAACTCAAAATGAAAAAACTACTTATTAGATAGTTTGAAATTTTGTACAAAAATTAGGTTTAATATAGAGATTGTAGTACAAATTTAAAATAACGAAACAAAATGGCGGCCAAATATAATGTTTAGAAAATTAATGTAAAAATCTTCTTATTCAATTGACTTCAATTTTTGTACACAAAATAGATGTCATCTGGTAAAGTTTTAGTACGAATTCGACATAATGGCGGTTTATTGAAATTTAAAATGAATTAAGTAAGCAGTTTTTGACACTGATTTTTTTTAACCTATGGCCAAAAATCAAGTGATTGGTAGAAACTGGTAAAATATTGGTATAAATTCAATTTGATGGAAGAAAATGGCGCTCAATAAAAATATTTGAAGACATTATATATGTGTTACAAAATGACTATGTGCGGAAATAAATTGGGCTACAAGGAAAGATTCGTAACGAGGGAAGTAAAGGAAATTTACCAATTTTTTTTAGATGTGTTCCAGTTTTTCCATTTCTGTCGAAATTGGACTTCTTTCTTTTTCCGATGTTATTTTTTTAAATCAATTTACTGGGCATATTATAAATTTAAATAAGCCCAGGTTCTTACGTCGGTCCCAGGATTACTAAACAAGTCAGGTATAATTGCCTGGCCTGCCAGAATATCGCCAAGCCTAGCTGATTCATTGTTCATATCTCGTAAAGTAAAGATCTCTGAAGATGTCTTGATTAATCAAGGGAGAAACGGGGCAAGTAGTTTCCTTTAATATAGCATAATTTAACTAGTTAATCACCATAGTTGCTTAATATATATATATATATATATATATATATATATATATATATATATACCTACTGAATTTATTTGTTAGAATTTAAGTGTTTTTGCAGAAATAAAGAAAATTTGAAAACCGAGACAATTTTACCAAACAAATAAACTAAAAATTGGTAAACACCTGACCATCCCTAACGTCACAAAATTTCACAATCAATATTGACATTTTCTAATAGTCACAGCATAATTTTCACCATATTCTGCGTTAATTTAATCGATGATTGTGCCCGATGAAAGCAAATACTTGTAAATACTTTTAGTAACATTACATTACAGTAGCATTATATTAGAGTATATCCTAATATTTAAATATTTAAAAAGATAGACACAAAATCAAGTCCTAATAACAATCTTAAAATAATTAACCCAGCACGGTGAAACTAAAATTCCAAAACTAATAAAATAGGAGCAATAATCAAACCGACAAAACTCCTAATATTCTCCTCTAAACAGAATAATTTTACATCTAGGCGATGTCCCAGACCTACCGCGATCACTTAAAAGCAAAATTAATAGAAACTATTGAATGTTTATGAATGAAAGACAGATTTCACGGGGTGTCTTACAGTAGTCAAGCGGCTAGCTAAATATGGCAGAGCTCAGTGTTACCGTTTTATTAAACTTAAGGATTATTTGTCGATTTTCCCTTTGAGATACGTTAGTGACAATAGAAATTGTATTGAATTTAATATTAGTAGATATACTATATTTAATTTTAAAAAAGCGTACAGTTGATTAGGCTTTTTGAACAAATTAAAAAAAAATTGAAGTTACTTGCATACTATTATCAAATCAAAGAAGAAACATTTAACGCGTCAGGAACTATTATATAGCAAAAAAGAAACTTTTTGGGATGATTGCTAAAACACAGCGAAATTTGGCGAATCGTAGAACGTGTTTCGGACTTAAGGCAGTCAATTAGTTGGGAGACGGGTACAACTAGCGCCACACTTAACATGAAAATCACACCAAAATCACCAACAAGAGCAAAACCGACATTTGTGATTACCAAGAGGAGATCCGAAATCTTTGCTGTACTTGATACTTTATTACCACGGAGCAGCATAAAGCCTGAGGCGAAACTCATTAGCTAAGAATAATCAAGAGTAGAAAAAGATTAACGCAGCACGAACTATTATAAAGTAAAGAAGGGATTTTTTGGGATGACCGCTAAAGTACAATGAAATTTGGCCAACCGTGGAACGTGTTGAGAGATGAGTACAACTAGCGCCAAACTTCACAACAAAACCACACCAGGATCAAAACCGAGATTTGCGGTTTCCAAGAGAACATCCGAAATCTTCGCCGGACTTAATACTCTATTTACCACGGAGCAGCATAAAGCCGTCTGTGGTGAAACCCATACATAAGAATAGTCAAATTAAAAGTTGAAAAAGATTAACAAGGGAGGAATTATTATAAGGTAAAAAGAAATTTTTTGGGATAATCACTAAAGTTTAATGAAATTTAATCAACCGTAGACACGTGCTTCTAACTTAAGAGCTTCATCAGTGCAGTCAACTAGTTGAGAGACGAGTAAAATTAGCGCCAAACTTAACAAAAAAACTACCAACGGGACCTCAACCGATATTTGTGGTTACCAAGAGACCATTCGAAATCTTCGGACGGACTTGATACTTTATTACCACCGAACAGCATAAAACTACTTGAGGGACGCCACAGAAACTATTATTAATAAAAAAGGAATTTTTTGGTATGACCGCTAAAGTACAATGCAATTTGGCCAACCGTGTTTCTGACTTAAGGTCTTCATCAGTACAGTTATATAATAGTACCTGCCATGTTAATTTTTTCTACTTTTGATTTGATTATTCTCAGGTAATGAGTTTCACCACAAGTTCTTTCTAATGATTGCTTTTAATGAGGAACTACCAAATATTGCAACATTTACATTTTATAAACTACAAAATGGCCTACTGATTCACACAACAATCTAATAATCAATAACATCTAAAAAAAAACCTCCACCACTGGTTTCCTCGCGGTATTCATTAAGTCTTGCCACTCACATATAAACTAAACTACTTTATTAAAGATCCTTAACAAGTCGACCTACTCGCCGTCGAATTAGTTCCTTTCCTGTAAATAAGATGGCCTAAAAGGCTTTCAAAAAGGGCTTTTCACCACCCTTGTTAATTTGCCAGTTAGGTCCCGTTTACATTTTATAGTTGCGAGTTTCGAGTCATTTATGATTTGATTCGAAACCTTACTTTAGATTATAATTTGACGTAGGTTAATAGTTCTTTTAACAATAAGAAATCGATATTTAATAGGTTTTAGCAAGTTAAGATATACATGCATTTAAAAATCCATCTTCTTTTCACATGAAGTCACTCAGACATAGACTCCGATAACCACTAGCATAAATGAACATATTTGGTAGTTACGCGATTTTTGATTGGTCATTTAAAGTCTGTATCGCAGTACCCAAGCCCTGCTTACTGTCTGTGAGCTGTTTTTCCTGCCATTTGTCAGTGAAACACAAATTTGTTGACGGAGACAACCCGCTGTGTTTGGTTATGCTTTGTGTTGATCAGTTTTATTTTTGTAAAATTTTGTTGAGTTTTTTTGTTAGTAAATAGTGTGAATTGCGATTCTATTTGTTCTTAAACGATGTTCATCAGATACTATTGACAATGGTTTTCAGGTACTAGATACCTGGGTGCAACAGTAGTAATAATATTACTAGCACTACTATATTATTTATAATGAATAATCTCCTAGTACTGCGCTATTATAGCAAACTGAATAATGCTTTATCTATGGTACTGCACTATCATTTTTTAAAGTTATACTCGACAAATCCAAATCAATACGGAATCTGACTTAATTTACTTTTTTTTCTGTTGTTCCAACTTTAATTTTTGTAAAAATTAATTTAGGAATCTGTTTTTGCTAGTTGTACTTTATGTGTTGTTACATCCAACTCAAAAAATCTTTTTGGTCTAATGAGTGTGCAGGTTGAACTTTAAAAAACCGGAACATGATTATTTTGTGTAAAAAAATATTTATATTTCTTGAAGCACGCTTTTGAACATTCCTTTCAATATTTCCACAATTTGTTTTATATCTTTGTGCATTTTGTTAAAAGTAAAAACAAATGTGTTCCTATATGTCTAGATTATATATGTTTCTATTTCAGAGTAATTAATTTGTATGTATAATTTTATAGACCATTTATAATTAACTCTGTTAAAATGAATGAAAATATATTTAAATATTAATATAAATTTTGGTCAACTTAAAAGTTATGATTGGGGATGATCTGGTAACATTTTGGTAAAAATCAAATATGGCGAAACAAAATGGTGACCTAGTGAAATGCTAAACAAATTATTGCTTCTCTCAGCCGTCATAGCACCTGAACGGTTGGACCTAGAGCAAAATAACTTTTACATTCCTATCTTAGTTTTTGACAAACTGTATTATGATGCTAGTCAAACAAAAAAACCGAAATTATTTTGCTACCTATTTAATTGAATATATTCATATGAAATGTAGGTGATGCAGGTGATCACCTTACTTCAAAATCACTGTAATTTTGACGTATCAGTAGATATTACATATATTAATTTGCCGTAATGAGATATTCGTTAAATGAAAGTGAAGCAAGAAGAACATATATTGTCAATTTTCATAGAAATATATCCGTAAAAATAACAGGATTTAAAACTTATTTGAAGAAACTAAATCATTGCATGACAAGAAAAAATAGTTAATATTAACAATAAAGTAACCAAACATAATAACTAATAATTTAAATGCTCAATATGTACCCCATTATTCTCGAAGCAACATTGGTATCCTCTTTGCAGCTTTTGCAAACTTGCAGTTATAATTTTATTTTCTTGATTAAGTCTATTAATTTCATTCCCAATTTTTTCCATAATTTCATCAATATTTTCATTTCTACTTTGGTATGCCACGTTCTTGAGATTCCCCCAAAAAAAGGTATCCAAAAGTGAAAGATCAGGGCTATTGGCTGGCCAAGCGATGGTTCCATTCCTTCCATTCGATTCGTTATGGCCTCGGTTCAAAAAGTCTCTAACATCACGCGTGGCATGTGGAGGAGCTCCGTCTTGTTGCCAAATTAAATTCCGATATTCCTCCAAGGGCAATTCTTCCAAAAGGTTTTCATTTTGGTTTTGAAGAAAATTATGATATCGTGGACCACTTAGTGATTCATTATAAAATATTGGACTCAACGTTGTATTATTTTTAACACCACACCGAACATGAGTGGAACTTCTCCCTTGAAATTTAATGTTTTGAAATATTTTCGGATTTTCTACAGCCCAGTGATGCGTATTGTGTCGATTAAATATTCCTGAGGAGGTAAATGTGGCCTCGTCTGTCCAAACAATTTTTTTAAACAAATCAGGGTCGTTTTGTTACCGTATTATAATTTGAGACACAAATTGAAAGCGACTTTCTTTCTGTACAGTTGTTAAATGCTGAAGTGGAAGTATGTGAAAAGGCCTGAGTTTATAAATTTGTAAAATTCTGTGAATGGTTCCCTGGCTAATCCTTCAACGTAGATGTAGACGGCCATACCGATTGTCCCGAACTGCATCCGAAATTGACTTGGTGGGATTTTTTATAAAATAATTTAAAATAGTTCTGCCTCGATATACTTTTAGTCCTGAGTTTCTTTTTTTGTTATGTAATGATTTAGTTTCTTCAAATAGGTTTTTAATCCCTATAATTGTTTTTACGGATACATTTCTATGAAAACTGGCAATATATGTTCTTCTTGCTTCACTGGCGTTTTCTTGATACTTATAATACAGCGTTACAATATGTAGTTTTTCATTTAATGAATATCTCATTACGGCAAACTAATATAATACCAATCTACTAATACGTCAAAATTACAGTGATTTTGAAGTAAGATGATTTGATCACTTGCATTTCATATGAATATATTCAATTAAATAGGTAGCAAAATAAATTCCGTTTTTTTGTTTGACTGGCATCATAAGATAGCTTATCAAAAACTAAGTTAAAAATGTAAAAGTTATTTTGCTCTACGTTCAACCGTTCAGGTGCTATGACGGCTCAAAGAAGCAAAAATATCAATCTTTAAACATCAATAAATCAAAAACAGTTGAAGATAGACATATAGTGCCCTTATTAAAAAACACTTAGAATTGACCATATGATCCAAAAATGTAATAATATATAGAGTGTTCCGGTTAAAAAACGCAATATCCTTGACGTAAGTCTTTTGTTTCTCATTCAATTCTTTTTTGTTACGATTTTCGAATTCTCCGAACTAAAATACATCGATTGGCTTGGAAATCAAAAAAAATCTATTTCTCCTCCTCAATGGAAGATCCTGTACTGAACTAAATTGGGTCACACTTCACTATTCCTAATAAAAGTCAATATTCGTAACGAAGGAAGTTCCGGGTATAGGAAATATACCGACTTTTAAAATATGTAGCCTTTTGAAAATGTTTTAAAAATTATTTTCTTTTATTCACAATCAGCATTGATACAAGCAGGGGAATTCAAAAGTTATACAGTTACAGCACAAGTAACATCTACAATGGAAACTCCTACGTATGCTGGTGAATTTTATTTCATCGAATACATGTATAGATTAGCATATTTCTGAATTTATTTTAATCGCTTTATTTTTTTTATTTATAGTTAACATCAAGACTGGTAGTATAAATGCACATTCCACAAGTGATTATTTGCATCCCCAGGGACATCTACATTGCGAACTCGTAGATGCTACTACTAAAGGTATTCATTTTGATTTTTTTGTTTGGTGAATATTTATATAAAGTAGTATATGTTTAACCATACTCTAATCATTATACTTTTTATTTATAATTAACACCGATACAGGTTTCCACACTTTCCACAAGAAATGCACTTACAGCCCCAGGAGTATCTACAATGGAAACACCTAAGCGAACTGTAAATAAAATGTAAAGATAAAATTAAAATAACTATTTAAAGGGGTGAGAGCATATAACATTTTTATTTGCATACTTTATACACATGGTTGGGCAATTCCTTTCTAGTAGAATGTTGTTACTTGCAGTCGCTAGGCAGACTAGACAAATATTGTTGTGATCGTTGAATTATGTGTGTTGTAGTGTTATACCGTAATCTTCCAATGTAATATACATTTTTTCTACTATTTTAATAACCCAACGCTTTCAGTACAGATAAAATGTAACGACATGGGCTTAATATGCGTGGGTTTCGTCCAAAGTCCTTTTTCATATCACTCTTTTTATTAATAATAATGATAGTTATTTTTTTATTCTCAGCAAGCAAAGCACTTCATGGAGCAAGAAAGCTTTATGAAGTGGCCAAGAATTTTAAAAATGTCAAACGTCGTCTGGACTCTCAAAATGCTTAAAAAACCAAATACATTCTGAAGCTTTTCGTTATACTGACTCCACAGATTTCTAAAGTTAAAAAGAGGACATTGAACTTTATAAACTGCCAACTAAATATTAAATGGCGTTGTTAAGATGAACTGTTTTTTATTTCTGTTTTGATGGAGAATAATGTACAAATCCATTTGTATACCTCACAGGCAAAGTACATTAAGTCCAAACCAGGATTTTGGAGAAGAGGATTTGAAAGCAATTGATCCAAATATGCTTGTGTCCGTTAAGTTTTATAAACTGTCAATAGAGAGTTCCATGAGGATTTTCTGTTATTTATTTTGTGTTCAAATCATTCTCAAAAATTTTGATTTTTAGCTCATATGACAAAGAACGCCTTTGATATACAAAATTAGAAATTAATGTTTTGTTAATTAAACAAATCAGTAATATTATTTAAATTAAAAGTAAATTATTTGACAAAATACTGATTTCTATATACGATGCTGCAAGTGTATTTTGACAGAAGGCTTAAATCCGCCAATCTAAAAAAAATGGTAATGTGTGGCAGAAATGTTTACTATGGACTGCGGCATCCAATCTTTAGTAATGTCTACTACGATTTAGATTCTGTATCGGGTACCGGTAAATTAACGCGTATAAAAATGTCATAATGGATAAAAGATTGATTATCGCTTTAAAGTGCAAGGTTGTAGTGTTTCGTATTAAAAATTGTATTTTGTATCTCTGGGTCCAGTTAGCTTAGCTTTTTATGAATAACACATTTTAAAAAGGCATTAACTCAACTAAGTTGATTTTTGGATGATTGTTTAGCGAACGAAAACTAGTTAGCGCATTCAATTTTTAAAAAATAGTTAAATTTAAATTATAAAGTAGCACATACTTTTTTAAACGATATCAAATATGACATTTAAAATGAGAAGACTGTAATTAACGAACCTGTAGACCTTCAATCAGGTGTCTGGTCTTTTTGCTCATCCATTACATTAATTTTTAACTGATAAGCAAGACGCGCTTTAAGATTAAAATACAATATAAGAGGTTGTGTATATACTTAACAAGAATGAAAATATGGAAATATTCAAAATAAAACATTAATTCTCAATCGTAGCCAAGCATACTATTTTCATGTACATGGGCACCGTATTTACAAAGGAGAGAATGTTTTGTTATTTTGCGATATGGACACTAAAAGGAAAAATTAAAGCAGATCATAATTTTAACAAAACATTTAAAATTATTAATTAATCTGTGTTTTACGTGATGGAGCTTTAAGGTATTATTTTTACCACCTTTTGTGATTCACTGCCTTATAGTGACTTGACTATTTCTTCCCATTATTGTGTATTTTAAATAACCAGTTTTTAAAATGTTGTTTTAATTCATTTTGTACGCTTTAAACAAAACAAAAGATAATTTTAAGCTGAATTTATATTTCAGTTTTCAACAGTACTATTTCTGTGTTTTATTTAAAAGTTTATATCATCTACTGATGATGCTAACTTGGTTAGCGAAACGCGCGCCCAGAACGTAACAAGTTGTGGTGTAGTGTGGTTAGAACTCTTGTATTTTGAACTAAAAACCTAATTATCCAATTTACCTCAAATTTTGCACAAAAACAAATGTTTCGTAGGAATGAACTAATAATATTTTTGTAGGAATCCAGGATAGCAAAAACAAAGTGGCGAATTAATACAAAATTTAAAAAACCAGCTAGAAAAACCGCTTATTAAATTAATTTTGCAAAAGCATTAAGTGTGATATAGAGATAAAGAGTAAATTCAAGAAGGCGAAACAAAATAGCGGCCAAATAAAATAATCGTGAAAAAATCTTCTTATTCAATTGACTTTAAATTTTGCAGAAAAATTAAATGTAATATAAGGATAAACTGGTACAAATTCAACATGACAGAACAAAATGGCGGTCTTAAAAATCAGTGTAACATGTACCTTATTCAATTTATTTTAAATTTTGCCCAAAAATGAGATGTGGCGAAAGTAGAAACTGGTAAAATATTGGTGGAGGTTTAAAGGAGAGGCTGCTCCTCATATATGCGAGCAATACTCAAGACTGGGTCTGACGTAATGACGACATGTAAAGTAATACAAGGTGGCAGAAAGAAAAGTAAGTTCGGGCTCGAAAAAGGAAATCTAAATTGTTAGCGGCTGCCATATCATTTGACTTGATGTGATCATGTCTTCGAAGATCCTGCTGAAAAACAATACCAACTACGCTAAAGCAATCTTTGCCTTCAAAAATTCGGTTTCTCATTAAAATGATGTCGATATAGGGAGGTAATTAGTGAGATAATAAACATGATTATGTCTTACATACGTTAAAATGGACAACTTTTTTTTTGCTCCTCATTCTACGATTTTATGGAGGTCCTCAGTTAATGATAAATTCATTACTCTACATCTACGTTCTTTTTCTTGGAACATGTTTAGGAAAATATATGTTGACGTGGAGTGCACTATCGTCATCATAGCTTTGAATAGGTCTCCTGATACAAGAAAGCAGATGATTAATGCGTAGGAGGAATAGGGTAGGTACCAGCACTGAACACTTTGAAACGCCTGGGTTGGTTCTATGAAAGTCAAAAATGACGATCAACCACTACAGAAATACTTGGAAAGAAAGCTGAAAATGATTGAAGTAGAGTTTGCGGGAAATTATTTTGCAAAAAGTGCAACTTTTGCTTTAGACCTGGAGACGATTTGATCACCAGAAGTTAAGGGGGGGAAATGTTAATGGTAATGTTTTTGGCAAGCAACCAAAGAGATTGCCTACCATTTTGTCAAGAAAGAACTTTGCCTGTTATATGTGTGTCGAACGCATTTTTGGCGTCGAAAATTAAGCGATTGTATTGATTTCGTTACTCGTTTTTATACTGTCGATTTTCTGGAGTCGGGTTTCTAAAGAAACTGCTGCGAGTACGGATTTACTCTATAATCTGGCATAGTTGAAGTATGATCAAAATCAAAATTTATTATTTATTGTTTTAATAAAATGCAGTATAAAGGTTTCTAAGTCTAAAGGATCGTTAGAAGAAGAACAAACATGATTTCATGTGAAGGAAGAGATGAAATCGCGCGACATCCCAACAGCGGAATTATAGTGCGAAATAGTTCGAGGTGGCTTGGATTCTACAACTAGTTTTATGGGACAAAAAACAGTAACAAAACCGTCATCAGAGGAGCCCAGGAGAACGGAAACGCAATATTGATAAGGCTCTGGGTAGGTGGTGAGAAAAAGATCCAATGGGTTTTGGCTATGTGGGACGATGCGTAGGAAATAGGTTGGTTCTCTAATAAGAGATTGGTTGATTGCAAAGACATCTGTTTTAGTATACCCTAACAATTCTTTGTTATAAACGTTAAATTCTCCAAGGATAATGATTTCGGAGGAAGTAAGTTCAGAGATTTGAAAATGCACTTTACCAGAAAGTCGACGAGTCTGTTGAAAGAATTTAGTGGAGGTTTTAAGGACAAGTTTGAACCACAGGATATCCGATTTATTCTATTCAAGATTGTTTAGTTATTTGATGCTTTTGACAAAATTAAAGCATTATTTGGTATCTTACAATGACAATCTTAATAAAAACCAAAATTAATAAGACCAAAATATAACGTATATAATATTAAATTACCCTAGTAGAAAACTTTCGAGTTTTGACTAACTAGTCATATTCAGTGCCACTCGTTTTAAAATACAATGGAGTAAAAGAACCATTGTCAATTGGGTGATTAATTAGAAATAGACTTTAAAAAATAAATTTTCATTTTAATTTTTTAAAAACATAAGCATTTTTGTGAAGTTTTGTCGAAGGGATCGCGTTTCATTTATGGTTCTTCTTTCGTACACATTTACCATCGCGCATCTTTCACCAAGAGATGTTCACTATTTGGGATTCAGAGAAATATTAATTAGGCCCTCTTATGAATTGTTAGTGCTATTCTCCTTACTGCATAATGTTATGTTTTAATATTTTTATTACTCGCCGAATGCCACCACTGTTATGATTTAATAATTTTAGTATTTTGTATTAGCACTGGTAGTAAATGTAAACACTTCAACTTGTTTCAAATCTCTCTATTATCTTCTGTACAAGAGGGACACTTCTTACTTCTAACAAATCTTTACTCTTACTGTGTCTACTGACTTAATTCTACTGACAATATAGTACTGGCATAAATGACTGACCTGCTCTATACTGACTACCTAGAACTTATTTTTATATGAATTCCCTAATTTGAGATGCAGTGGCGTATCTGTAAAATTGATTAAAAAAGGTGTCTATAAAAGTAATTTGGGGAGTATTTGCTACGCCACTGCTTACTGTACTACAATGGTTTCTTTTAATGTTTTTATAGCTGAACCATCGCAAGCTTTATCGACATAGTGTAAATGAGTTTATGATAGGTTTTTTCGGGTATAATAATATTTGGGGCGGAAGAACGTGCATAAAATAGAATTTGAAATAGAATTTAAAATACATATTGTTTACTTAGAATTTCCCTTGCAATAAACGACCATTAAAGCAGCTTTTGTCTGAAGGTTCCGCCGAAATATAATGTATGTCTAAATATTGCATTTACGTGTCAAACTATCTCTAGACTAATGAATATATAATACTTAAGACTATTCACAAATAAAATGACTATAAAATAATGGGGTCACAACACCTCCCCCCTAAATGAGAGATTTTATAATAATGAAATTGTTAGAAAATTTCGTTCCTGAGTTAAAATATAAATTATGATACAAAATATACATCCTTGTAATTGATACTAATATTTAACAAAAGTATTATGTTCGAAATGATTTTACAAAATTTGCTATGAACTATGTTCTTATTCTATATTATACTAACCTATATAATATTGAAAACTGTTTTTTTTTTATAATAATTAGGCATTCTAAATCTACTTAGATTCTACTAAAGAAATTTATTACTTATAATAAAACATAATATTATTACCTATCTAATTGATCGTCTTGAGGACGTGTGACCAATAGCTCTGCGAGGCGTGTATGATATACCTGGTTGATCGTCCTCAGGGTGATCATCATTATTAATTCTATTAGAAGTTTCACTAGTATACTGAGCTATATATATCTATTACTTCTCGGGGATGGTTCAATGGTTTGATTTACCCTTACGCAAATATTTGGTATTATTCCACAACAGGAAGTTTTTCTTATACATTTTGAATATATTTTGTAAACAATAAATAATAATACAACAACAGATACAATGTAAGTTAAAACAGAACCAGAAATATTATATGTTGACAAAAAATTATTTTTTTTCAAGATTTTCTGTTAGCTTTTCTATTTCGTCTAGTTTATGGCTAGCGATGTTCAGTTCAGGAATGTGCTTTGAAAGAGTCTTATAATTTTCGTTTATTAAAATTTCTGTGAGGTTAATGTTATTATTTTTTATTTTTTCACAACAGTCCTCACTAATTTCTAATGGCGGAACAAACTCACTAAATATTTTCGACTGAAAGGCATTACCGTGAGGCACGAGCATCGTTGAAACACTATACGCTTTACACTGTTTTCCTATGGTGACACTGCCGCAATTTTTTAAAATAACGTCTACTGGTTTATTTTGATTAATACATGAAATGGTTAATGATTCAGGGCAAGGCACTGCAAACAGCCAAGTATTAGTTGTAAGTAACTGAATAAAGATACCTCTATTAGAATTTAATATATGTTTTTCGCATACTTCTGGAATTTTATTTGTTACTTGAAGTAACTTCATTTCACAGTTTTCCACTAAATGAGCCAATGAAATTGGTTTTTGTTCATCCGTTATTTTTATAAATTTATTATATTCGAGATCAGAGAAAGTTATGAACTGCTGTTTTGTTTCGTCTATTGCAATGTATTTAGAAAATGGTTGAATAATTGAAGTAGGTAAATTAGGGGTATGGCCAAATAAAAGTTCAAAAGGTGAAAAGTGGGTTGCAGTATGCGGAGTTGTATTATAAGTAAATGTTGCAAATGGAATCCAGCTATCCCAGTCTTCCTGACTATCTTTGATAAAATGTCTTAAATACTCCTCTAAGACTCTATGAGAACGTTCTAAAGCTCCGTTGGATTCTGGATGATAACTAGTAGTTTGAACCTTTTTTATTTTTAAAAGTTTGCAAGTATTTTTAAAGATTTCACTTAAAAAATTTGAACCTCGATCGGTAATTAGAGTTTCAGGTAGTCCATATAGACAAATTATTTTCGTTACGAAGTAATAAGCTACTGTTGAGGCTTCTTGATTTTTTATAGGGACATTAATATTATACTTTGTCAGGTCATCTTGGAAGGTAAGAATATATTGGTTACCTGCTTCCGTTTCAGGTAAAGGACCAACAATATCGAGAAAACATTTTTCAAAAGGTTTAGTCGCGGTTGAAGTTATGACCATTGGCATTTTTGTTTTTCGCGATAATTTGTTTTTTTGACAAGATTCACATTTTTTTATAAATCTTTTTACGTCTTTTTTCATACCTCTCCAGGTATAAAATTGGGATAATTTTTTATGTGTACGGGCAATTCCTTGATGACCGCCTAAAGGAGAGTTGTGGAATTCTTCTAATGAGGTTTCCTTTTCAGATTCAGAAGGTTTTATTAAATTATTATTGTAAACTATTATATCTACATTACAGTTTTTAAAAATATATCTTACCATGGGATAAATAATTTCCCATTTTACTAACGGGTTGTAATGATATTTAATAAATGACACTTTAAGTTTTTTGTTACTTACAAGATTTTTTAACTTTAGTAGACAAGACCATATATTTTCATAATTTGTGTCATTTAACATATTTTCATTATCATTGAGTAAAAATATATTACAGTCGTTGTTTTGGTACTGAGAGACGGAAGGTATTTTTAAATCGTTTTGAACGTTGTATGATGCAAGAAATTGTTTAATCTGATTATTTTTTTCCAAAATATTAAATTGCTCTTTGTTAAAAAATTTGGGAAAAAATAATATTATAGGATCTGAATTATTTATCTGAAATAAATTAGCGTTGTTTTCTTTTAATTTTGTGTTAATAACAATATGTGTTTGCAGATAATTTAAAAATTTTTGATAATCTGTTATCATGTCAGCGTTTACCGTTTTAATCATTCTACTTAAGGCATCAGCATTTGTATTTAACTTTCCAGCCTTATAAATAATTTCGAAATTGTATTCTTCCAATTTTAACCTAAATCTTGTAAGACGCGACCCAGGGTCTTTTATGTTAAATACATAAAGTAAAGGTTTATGATCCGTAACTATCTTAAAATTTGTTCCAAAAACATATAGTCGAAAATGTCTAACTGCCCAAACAATTGCCGCTAATTCTCTCTCTGTCGTTGAGTAGTTTTGTTCGGCTTTATTAAGAGTTCTACTAGCATAAGCTATAGGTCGATCATTATTAACTTTTCCTTGTGATAAAATTGCACCAATCGCATAATTACTTGCGTCGGTAGTTATAATGAATTCTTTTGAAAAATCTGGGTACTGTAGTACAGGAGGAGAAGTAATGTTATTTTTAGGCGTTTGAGATGAAATATCACAAGCATGGTCCCATTTAAATTCCGTATCTTTCTTGAGCAATTTGGTAAGAGGTTTTGAAATTTTCGCAAAATCCTTTATAAATTTTCGATAATATCCGACAAGCCCTAAAAATGATTTTACCTCTTTTTGATTTACTGGTTGAGGAAACTGTAAAACACATTCTACTTTTGAAGGATCAGGTTTGATGCCATAATCTGTTATAATGTGACCTAGATACAAACATTCTTTTCTTAAAAATTCACATTTTAATGGTTGAAGCTTTAAATTATGCTCCCGAAACCGTTCAAATACCTCAATTAACCTTTCATTATGTTCTTTTAAATTATTAGCATAAATTACGACATCATCTAAATAAATAAAACATTTTATGCCACTAAGACCGCTTAAGACCGCATTCATTAACCTCTGAAAGGTTGCCGGAGCTCCTTTTAGGCCAAAAGGCATCCTATTGTAAACAAAATGCCCCGTAGAAGTACTAAAAGCTGTCTTATTTTTATCATTTTCGTCCATTTGAACCTGATGAAATCCATTGGCTAAATCTAAAGTTGAAAAAAATGCGATTTTCCTAATTGGTCTAAAATATCTGTAATATTAGGTAATGGAAATGCATCCCCTGCAGTTATTTCATTAATTTTTCTAAAATCTACGACCACGCGAAATTTAGGTAAATCTGATGAATCAGTTTTTTTAGGAACTACTAATAAGGGACTATTCCAAGGTCTGTAAGACGGAGAAATTATTCCATCCTTTAACATTGCATCGGTTTTTTCTTTTATAACCTCCCGATGTTGAAAAGGTAATCTATAGGGTTTAATATTAATAGGTCCCTTAGTAGGGTCTGTAGAAATTTTATGTTTTATTGTGTTTGTACAAGAGAGTTTATCACCTTCTAAATAAAAAATATCGAGTTGAGAGAATGTTTCAATTTTTCTAAACGTTCAAAGTAATTTATATTCGTGCTATTTTCAATATTATTATTATTATGACTAAGCTCTATAATGTCAAATTCACCTTTAGTGATAGGTTGTACGTTAACTCTGGGTAACGCAATTGTTAAGGGTTCATTAGATATATTTAAAATACTAATTAAACATTTATGATTATGTACTTTGGTCAAAGAAGAACCTATATAGAGATTTTCAGCAAGTTGTTTCGATTTTACGATACCTTCAGTACCTGAAACGTTGGCCAAAGCATAAGTTATCATTTCACATCTTGGGGGTATAGTCGTTAAAGTCTCTGAAGGCAAAATCTTAAAGCAATTGTCCTCAAAATAAACAGTTTCTTCTTCATAATTAATTTTAGTTTTATATTTTTGCAAAAAATCGCGGCCTAAAATTCCGTCATTTTTTATAGGAATGCTATCTGGTACGATATGAAAAGGATGAATTAATATTTTATTATCTTTTAATTGGATTGTTACATTATATAGACCTTTCGTAAAAACCGGTTCTTTACTTATACCTTTTAGTTCAATAATACAGTTTTGATCTAGCTTTGAATAGTCTTGTAAAATCGACTCCTTTAATAAACAAACATCAGCCCCTGTATCTAACAATGAAGTTATTTCAATTATATCTAACTGTTTACAATTATTAGAGAATAATACTGACTTAGGAGACATATTATTTGAATTATTACGAGTTGGTTTGATTTTAATATGTTCTAGTGGATTCTTATTATTTGA
This sequence comes from Kuschelorhynchus macadamiae, assembly GCA_030620095.1. NCBI lineage: Eukaryota > Metazoa > Arthropoda > Insecta > Coleoptera > Curculionidae > Kuschelorhynchus > Kuschelorhynchus macadamiae. Next base: position 53,223 of record JAUTXW010000407.1, on the reverse strand, counting down.
ACAGCTACTGTTTATACTGATTGAACTTTTTACGAAGCGCTTGGCGGGTTGTTCACAACCAAGGCTTCGTTGTCGTTTCCCGAAAAATTCTTGGACAGATGTAGTTGGTTGTGGAGGAGAAATACTAAGATTGTGTTGGAGGTTACTGGGGGGTAGAGACGTTATCGTTTGTATTTGATGAGAATTATTGACAGGTTCATTATTATAGTTAGGACGGTATCGTCGCTGTTGTTGAGGTATCTCTGAAAGCATTTGAGGTCTGTTTGAACTACGGGGATTGGTATAATTTTGACGATAATTGTTCCCATTATAATTATTGTTAAAATTTCGTGAATTTGTATTTTGATTGTAATTATGATTATCGTTTCCCCTGTAAGAAAAATTACTTCTAGCATTAATAGGTTGTTCCCCGTTATAATTTTGCCCATTTGAAGAATTTGCGTTAAAATGTTGTTGTGGACTGAAGCTTTGATAATTAGGATTATTAAAATTATTTCTTCCCATATTTTGTTCATATTGTATAAGTTGCCTACATTGAGAAGTTATATGATTATTTTTATGACAGAACATACACAAAAGTTTAGGATTTTGATTATTAAAATTTCTATTTCCCTGACCCACAAAACCTACATTTTTAAAATTTGAATTTTTTTCTCTAACGTTGTTTTCGAGTTCCATTTCGATTGCTAATGATAATGCCCTGTCTAAATCTGTTGTGTTTTCAGCAATTACTCGAATTTGTATTTTTTCATCATTTAGCCCTTGCCTAAACGTGTTTACTAAAATTGACTCTAAATTTTCTATTAATACCTTAGCAGAATTATGTTCATAATTTAAATGACAAGTTTCTTTATATTTATTATGCAGGTATCTTAATCTATCTCCATATTCTGTAACGGTTTCCCTAAAGTTTTGTTTTATATTCATTATTCATTATTAAAAAATGAGAAGGCGGTCTTTTATCTGTAAACTGTTCTAAAAGAAAATCTCTAATTTCGTCCCAATTTAAAAATTCTTTATATTGTGTCACGTCTTGAGCTTTACCTTTTAATTTAGTACCAAAAATTAATTTAGCTAATTTATTTTTTTCATTTTCTTTCACAATATGCATTACTGCGTCACAGTTTTTTAGAAAAAATTGAAGAGAATTTCCATCGCCGTAGCCGTCAAATGAATTTATTAAATTTAATACATCAATTGCATCTTTTCCTTCAGCCATTTTTTTGTTTGTTAAAATTATAAAGATTAAAAGTAAAGTAAGTAAAGTAAAGTAAAAATTTAAATATTGATAAGTTATACGGTCGATTATTCAATTACTTTTTCAACACACAACGTATTTGCAGTACCTTTCACAAAATAAATATATCTATATAATTTCAAAAATGCATAACATATAAAAAAAACAAATAGTATCACCACAACAGGAAAATAAAAGAAAAAAACTTACAGCTTCATCCTAAGTTAGCTGGAACGTAAGGCGAATTTCCTCGTTTTCTTTCTTCTTCTCGAAACTTGTTGCGTACTGGGCGCTCCTCCAAGTCTGTTGAAACTTCCTGTCTTTGGTATACCGATGTGGTTTAACTGGTGTGATTCCTGCTGCGTTCTAGGCGCTCCTTCAGAAAACACGGGGTAGTATATCCAGATCCGCTGCCACCAATGTTATGTTTTAATATTTTTATTACTCGCCGAATGCCACCACTATTATGATTTAATAATTTTAGTATTTTGTATTAGCACTGGTAGTAAATGTAAACACTTCAACTTGTTTCAAATCTCTCTATTATCTTCTGTACAAGAGGGACACTTCTTACTTCTAACAAATCTTTACTCTTACTGTGTCTACTGACTTAATTCTACTGACAATATAGTACTGACATAATGACTGACCTGCTCTATACTGACTACCTAGAACTTATTTTTATATGAATTCCCTAATTTGAGATGCAGTGGCGTATCTGTAAAATTGATTAAAAAAGGTGTCTATAAAAGTAATTTGGGGAGTATTTGCTACGCCACTGCTTACTGTACTACAATGGTTTCTTTTAATGTTTTTATAGCTGAACCTTCGCAAGCTTTATCGACATAGTGTAAATGAGTTTATGATAGGTTTTTTCGGGTATAATAATATTTGGGGCGGAAGAACGTGCATAAAATAGAATTTGAAATAGAATTTAAAATACATATTGTTTACTTAGAATTTCCCTTGCAATAAACGACCATTAAAGCAGCTTTTGTCGGAAGGTTCCGCCGAAATATAATGTATGTCTAAATATTGCATTTACGTGTCAAACTATCTCTAGACTAATGAATATATAATACTTAAGACTATTCACAAATAAAATGACTATAAAATAATGTGGTCACAACAATAATATAAATATGATATTGCAGGTAGGTTAGTTTAGGTTAGGCATATGGTTTGGAAACAGAAGTCTGCCAAAAAACGCGAAGGTTTAATGGAAGTATACCAAACGAAAATATCATTCAAAATTCTGTTTTACTCTCATTGTAGAAGTTATTTAACAGTAAATGTAAACGTAAAGAAGTAAAATTTCAAAAAACGGAATAATATTAAAAAACTAAATATTAATAATATAAAATTAATAATAGAAAAGTGGGAGATTAAGTGCGTATGAAGCAGAATTTTGTACTTAAAGGTAAATAAAATCATATGAAAATTAAATGTGGGCTTATTTTTGTTACCGCATTTAGAACAAATATCCATATTGAAAATACCAGGAAGCAAACATTTCCGTTCATTGTCTTTTTTAGCAGGTTGTTCCGAAGGTAAATGGGAAATTTGATATTGTTTACAAATCCAGTCCTATGATATTAAGAATTTTCAGTTTTTTTTTGAAGTTAGCCTTCTTGGCTAGTGCTAGTTTTAGTTGACAAGATTTTATTATTATGAAAAAATAGAAGACTGTAATATTTGTATTATTGTAAGTTAGATATTGATTTGCACCATTTCGATGAACCAGAATACTAAATTTAATTGTCTTTGTTTTGGAAATGTTTATCTGTTGCTGAAAAGTCCCACAATATGACGCTGCATGCAATCGCGCCGCTTACAACCAACGACGTATCTTTTCAGCAACATAAAAGCCGTTCTACGCCCATTTTGTGTGTCCCATTAAAATAATACGGCGTAATAATCATAACAACTCCGGTCGCCATAACACCTCCTATTGTCTGACTGTTTCAACTTGAGGCTTTAATCTACTAAATTGAACGTCTATTAAGACGCGCCCTTTTTGTGATTTTGTGCTTGCCTTTTTCCAAGCCACGTTGAAAATTTACCGTTTTGTCGAACATAAGCGCTTTTTAGTCCACGGGCTGATGTCTTATAAAAAAAATTATGTTCGTATTTATAAACATTAATTAATATGTCATTAAAATGAACCTATGTATAGATAGAACAGATGCATAACTAAAACAAATTAAAGTCTAGATTGATCAATGTATGTACACCTATCTTGTCGTCTGCACTCTATGGCCTTGTGCAATTTGTACCGATATGTATAGTACATTCAGATATATAACAAAGTGACCACCTGACTCCTACTAGTATAATAATCTAATTTGAAATTAAGTACCGTAAATTTGGGATGTTGTTGAAACTGGTCTGGATTCCGTATTTAAGTAATTAACTTGTGTTTGAAATTAAACCAAAGTATGATATTACTAGTTTATAAATAGTTTTATTTATTACAGTTTACTCATTACTCACTATTGAAATAATTATCACTATCGCTATTATTATCATCTACATTAATATTTAACTGTTCTATTTTGTTAGAAATATTATTATAAGACTGTTCTACTTTTTGTATGTGTGAAACACAATTTGCCCAACTACTTACAGGAATTTTCAAAGTATTTTTAATACCTCACTTTCGATAAGATTTAATACACTGGCATTTAAAGTAGGTGAAATATTATTTCGACGAATTCCGGATTTTAGTTCGTGCCATATATGCTCGATTGGATTAAATATGCAATGGTATAGTGGAAGTCTTAATTGCGAATGCCCTATACTTTCTATATAATTGTTGCGTATATACTCTTTTCTTATATTAAAACACTTTAGCACTTTCAAATAATTGCTTTGTACTTCCCTCGTGTCGGTCTCTCGTTCTGTCTGTTCGCGGCGTAGCTAAAAAACTACTTACCCGATTCACTTCAAATTTCGGTTAAAAATTAGGGTTCATATGGGGATGACCTGGTGACTTTTGGTAAAAATCTAATATGGCGAAACAAAATGGAGGCCTAGTGAAATGTTAAAAAAATTATTATTAAAATACTGCTCTCAAATTTTGCAGAAACATCAAGTATTTTATTGGAATCAACTGATAACATTTTGGTACGAATCCAAGATGACGGAACACAAAGGAGACTTATAAAATATTTAAAAATTCAGCTTAAGGCTTTGATTTCAAATTTTGTTCCATAATTAATTGTAGTATAGTGATCAACTAATAAAATAGTGGTACTAATTCAAGATAACCCAACAAAATGGCGGCTAAATAAAATGTTTGTAATGGTGAAAAAATCTCCCTCCCAGTTTTCACACGTTTTTACGTTTTAGCGTCGCTAGATGCCCTAAAAATATGTTTTATTAACTCCGTCGATCCGTTTGCCGGTGTCTGCCTGTGAGTTCGTGGCATAGCTTAAAGACTACTTATCCGATCGACTTCAAAGTTTGGTCAAAAATTAAAGGTGATATGGGGAGGATCTGGTAACATTTTAATAAAAATCCAATATGGCGAAACAAAATGGCGGCCTAGTGAAATGTTAAAAAATTATTAAGAAACTACTCATCCAATTTATCTCAAATTTTGCCAAAACATCAAGTATTATGTTGGAATCAACTAGTATTATTTTCGTACGAAACCAAGATGGCGGAAAAAAATGCCGAAAAATATGTTTTATCAATCCCGTCGGCCCGTGTTGGTCTATCTGACTGTCAGTCAGTTCGCGGCATAGCTTAAAAACTACTTCGATTGCCTTCAAAATATAAGAGTCATATGGGGATGATCTGGTATTCTTTTAGTAAGAATGCAAAACAAAATGGTCGGCTAGTGAAATGTTAAAAAAATTTAATTATTCAATTTATTTCAAATTGTGCATAAACATCAAGTATTATGTTGGTATCAACTAATAAAATTTTGGAACGAATCCAAGATGGCGGAACAAAATGGACGTATAATAAAATATTTAAAAATTCAGTGATAAAACTATTTAATGAAAAACTAATTGTGGTGTAGGGCTCAACTAGTAAAATCGTGTTAATTCAAGATGGCGGAACAAAATTGCGGCTAAATAAAATTCAATTCCATCGGTCCTTATGTCGGTCACTTAGTTCGCGACATAGCTTAAATACTATTTACCCGATTGACTTTTTTGACCAAAAATTAAGAGTCATATGGGGCGACCTGGTAATATTTTGGAAAAAATCCAATATGGCGGAACAATGTTAAAACAATTTTGTTAGAGTAGTATATTATTTTGGGGTTAAGATCCAGTAAAAAATAAGGATTATTTTTCGTTTCGCAATTTAACGGTTGTCCTCTGGTCACATATATAGATCCTATATCCCGCACGAAACCCATATGATCAGTCTTTACCTACTCCGTTGGTCCGCTGATATTTCCCAGATATTAAGTTTCCATTTTCGTTAACGAACCTTTTGTCGTTATGTCAGAGTGGTCTCTTATTTGGGGGTTCGGATCCAGTAAAGAAACAAAAGATTCCTCAGGATACGTATAGATTCTATATCCTGCATGAAACCCATATTATCAGTCTACCTGTTACGTTGGTCCGCAGATATTTTCCAGATATTAAGTTTCTAAATAGTTTTCGTTTTTTATGTTAGAGTGGTGTATTATTTGGGGTTAGGATCCTTTAAAAAAAAGTCTTGTTTAAATTGTCGACGTTTCGCAACTTTGTTGTTGCATTCTCAGGACACATATATAGCAGATAGCAGTAACGGCTCGTACTCTCAAATTTAGGCTCGGCTGAGACTGAAGGCCAATCAAAAGCGGTTTTATAGTGAAGAGGTAATGAGGTAATTACCGCCCCCCCTCCCTCCGCCCAGACCGATCAAACATATGTAATTTAAATATTTTTATAACTTGGGTACGAAACACTATAGCACAAGAGCGACCTGTTGGATTGGGTCTCTTAAATATCCATAGATAGAGTATTGATGTAAATATAAACAATGTAATTAATAAATTTACTGCAAGATAAAAATTGGATGTTATTCTATAACTATTTATTAGAGGCTATTTTTTTCACTTATGCCACAGGTATGATACAAAATATAGGTATTTATGTTGTTCTCATACCATTTATAATAACAATTTTTTTTTAAATTAACACCCCCCCCCCCCCAGAAAGGTTTCCTAAAATCGTCCTTGAGGCCAATTAGTTGAACTAACTAAAATTAATTTAAAAATAAGTTGCCTCGTTTTAATATTAATTTAACATTAATAATTACAGGTATTAATAATAAATAATTAATACCTGTAAGATGGTAGTATTTAAGTGGGAAAAATTCCGGGGATACGGCGACATCGAAACAGGCCAGTGTTGGGTGATATAAGCTACGACGAACGTTATAACCGAGATAATAGCATGGGATCTATGCGAACGTACTACGTACCGCGTGAACTAGTAGGCGAAGTATTGCATGTGAGACGATGGAATCGGCTGGCCGAACCACCGTCTGTAATAAATATATTAAAATATCTGTGGACGGTGGCTCGCGGTCTGCTGTTAATGGCGTTATTTGTATATTAGTCAAGCAATTATAACAGGGATACCTACATATTTTGCTATGCGCCCAGAAAATAATAAACTACATTTTAGTTTTGTGCGTTTTTCGGATGTTTGCAAAATTATTTTTGAAAAATATTTACTTTTTTAAAAAGGGAATTTTCCATGTATATTTTCTGGTATCCTGCACCTTTGGTTCGCAGATATTTCCCAGACATTAAGTTTCTAAATGATTTTCGTTAACGATCTTCTTTTTCTTAAGATGGTGTATTATTTGGGTTTAGGAAATATCTGCGGACCAATTCAACATGACGTAGCAAAATGGCGATATGTGTCAATTAACGAATTTATTTTAAATTATACCCAAAAGTCAAGTGTGGCATAGGTAGAAAGAAAATTGTAAAATATTATGAGGAATCCAATATGATAAAATAAAATGGCGCTCAATAAAAATGAAGATATGTAACACATATGTACTGTGAGTATATAATGAACTAAATTGGGTCACACTTCACTATTCCTAACAAATGGAAAAAAGTCATAACAAGGGAAGTTCCGGGTAAAGGAAATTTACCGATTTTTTGTATAATCTTCTTGAAAATAAATGTCATTATCACACATATAGTATTGAATTTTGTTCTTTGTGTCTTGCCGGCATGAAACTTTATTTAACTGCCTACTATTTTAACTAGCGTTGTCCGTTATAATAACGCTATGGGGACCAACTTACGTTCGAACAATTCTGATGTTGTATCCTCATGATAATCAACATAAGAGTCTTTAATATTTTTTAATGACAAAGAAAGATCATTTGAAACCCATCCGTCTTTAGATCCTGTATGCGAAATAATAATTCTCTTGCCTCGGTTTGATGAAGCCTTCGTTATACCTTTATCGATGGAGTCAACCCAATTTTTTGAAGGAGCATCGTAAGTTTCAAACTAAGTCTCATCCAAATATTAATAATTGACCTATTATAATTTCACACTCATTAATTTGGGTCAAGAAATCCAGACGACATTTCTGAAGCCTCCTGGATTCAATTATAATTTGTTTTTTATGGAATTTTTTAAATTCAAAACCAATTCGCTTAATACATTTCCACAGAGCAGTTAGACCACATTTTATTCCAGTTTTCATATTTTTCAAATTCAATAAACCAGTTTATCTTATCTGCTGGTGATGCTAACTTGGTTAGCGAAACGCGCGTCCAGAACGTAACAAGTTGTGGTGTAGTGTGGTTAGAACCCTTGTATTTTGATCCATATTATTTCTTCATTACCTGGATCTAACTTTGAAGTTACCGCCATCATTTCTTATGTTTCCCTCTACAGTAGAATTGTTCACAAATAGTCGATTCTGGTAGAGATTCTTCTAAAACGTTTTGTTTCTTTATAACTCTGCGTACGGTAAGGGTTAAATAAACGTTGTTTATAATTTCTTTTGCATCCAAAGACAAATGTTTTCTATTTTTGCAATGGGAAGAAACGTCGAGAGAAACTAAAGGAAAAATACTCCCTTCAATGTTTGACGTAACGTGCATAGTTAGAATTTTTTGATTTGCGCCGGTAGGACATTGGATTTTTTTTAGGAAAATACATATTTGCGCCACATATTTGCCATTCGGAAGTTATTTAAACACAGTGATTCGCACGAATGATTAGAGATAACTAAAACTTAATATACATGGTGTTAGAGGTTTGACTACAAATGTTTTAACATAGGATACTATGAACGATTTTAAACAAAATATTCTTATAAACCATAGTTAAATTCGGAAGGGTTTTCGAGATATGTACTTTTAAAATGTTTAATTTTGGAGAAGGTTTCAACTAATTCCAAGACAATATGGCAACATTGTTATTTGCTTGGACATCAATGTGATCACCTGTGTTTTGTCAACAAAGAAGTATAAAAAAACCTGTCGGTCGGTTTGAAAACGATTCAATTATTTTATGTTGAACTTTTTAATAAATTGTGGTTTGTTGGCATAATATTGGCGTGTATAAAAAAATAGTAAAAACCTGTTATTAAAACTTTTTAGATTATTTATTTGTATAGTTTTTAACTGCTCAACCCTAATTAAGTTTATTAGTTTCCAAAAATTAATAAAGAATACGAACTTACCAAGCATATTAATTTATAGCACTAGGTAGGTAATTCTCACACTAAAAAAAGTATTTTAAAAACTAATATGCTGAAAATGGCACTATATAAACCCGCACCAATACGGCAAAGCTAATTATCTTGAACAGATTAAAGAACGTTAGGTCTTTGTCCAATTTATTCCGCTGCAGGAAAAATACGGTTTCTAAAGTCATCTTCATTTTTAATTTCAACCCTATTATACACTATTGTTTCCATGTTGCCTCAAAAATAAAAATCAGGGGAGTTTAGGTCTGATGACCTCGGAGGCCATTTTCTAGGTTCTGGGGCATTTCGACCTATCCACCTATTGTCAAACGTATTATCCAGATATTGTAACACACTCCTATGAATGTGGGCAGGAGCTCCATCATGAAGAAACCAGACGCTGGCTCGCTGAGCTGAGCTAAAGGAATATAGGAAAAGTGAGCAAGTCATTAGTTAAAAATTGGAGGTATGCCTCTCCTGTTAAACGCCTTAGTAGCTCAAAAGGTCCGATTAACCGATTGCGGGTTATTCCAGCTCAAATACTTATTGAAACCCGGTGTTGAAATCGGCCTTGTTGAATCGTGTGTGGATTTTCTTGAGTCCAGGTACGAGTGTTATGATAATTTAAAATTCCATCTCTCGTAAAACAACAATCATTGGTTGTCAGTATGTTTAAAGTAAAATTTCCGTGTTCTTGGTTTTTTTGGAGAAACCACCAACAAAATTCTCTTCTTCGGAGTAAGTCCTCTAAAGTCAAAGCCTGTACTCGCTGTACATGATAAGCGTACAGAAGGTTTTCATGAAGGATACGATGAATTAGAAATTCCAACTTCTCGCGAGATTTCCCGAGTGCTGAAACCAGGCTTTGCCTCCAAGAAGGGTAAAATATGTTTCTCGTTTTCGGGTGTTATTTGCCATTCAGGCCCCCGATTAGTTTGACAGACGTTTACACTTCCCCTATCGCGAACTCTTTGTAAAACCGCCACAAATGTTCTGTCATTAGGACACCTCCTGTTAAGATATCTTTCCCGGTATATTTGGGACGCCAAATGAGCATTCTGTCTACTCTTCATAAATAAGTAACATGTCTGCATAGTCAATATTTTAAAGAGGTTTTAAATCTCGTCTACCTAAAACGGTATGGAATTGCCTAATACGCAAAAAAATTAAGGTGAAAGAACCAAAAAACAAGAGAACTGCAACTGTTATGTTTGCGAATTGTTATGTTCGTTAAAGCTTGCTCGTTTTTCTACGGTGGGCAGTGTTGCCGTTTTCGAATAAGCGTTGTATGGTAAAATAATACATAATAATAAGCGTTGTATGGTAAAATAAAACAATGTTTTCGTTTTTTATTTTTTAAATTTAGGTCGTTCAGATATTTTACTAAAAAAAAAATGTATATGCATTTTGTGGAAAGTAATATAATTAATTGTTTTGTTATTATGTTATTTAAGCATTTTTTAATCAAAATAGTCCACACTATCACGTGCCAAAATATTTGTAGTCAAACCCCTAAATTCCTTTTGCGTTTAACGGATTTGGATTGTTATAGAATAAACAAGAATACTATACTATTCTATTTTTTTACAATGAAAGATGATTTTTTTCTTGAAAATTGGTTTAGTTCCTTCGTACGTTAATGTTATTAACACAAACTCGTCAATATTTACATATTTTCGTCCAATTCAATAAATAAGAGTAATTGTGACTGACTGCAAACCATAACTCAATATTTACTTCCCCATAGAACAGTTAATATATTGTGTTATTAGCCTACTATCCTAGGCTATAGAAGGAAACTATAAGCTGGGTTCTTAGGCATTTTAGGGTCACTAGAACAAGAAAAACATGTTTTTAGAAAAAAAATATGATGTCTGTACATATGTATATGTGTGAAAACAAAATTTTCGCGATAAAGCCAATGGTACCGCCCATAGCTGTTTTTTTTACCTACACAAATTACAATAAGTCCTCCAATGCTCTTTAAAACCACTCTTACTTGAAGGCAGGTAGTCACTTTCTTATACCTCTAAATATATTTTAACAACGTTCTCTACCCATCTCTCCTTCCATGGGGCCTTTTTAAATTTAAACAGATACATTTCTAAATTAATGCTAAATAATTATGGAATATTTTCAGATAGTTAACTAAACATTGGGCATGTATTTCTAAATAAATGTAAGTTTCCATACATCCTCCAAAAAATAAAAGTCCAATAGCTCTGTGTATAAAAATATCAAGTGATATCATGTTTTTTTGTCCTATTAAATCTAAAGTTTAATTATTTTACGGATTATTTCCCGATTATTTGTAAGACATCTAATATTCTACAAATTAGAAAATCTACTAAAAGCCACTGGCTGGATAACAATAGTCAGATAGAGGCAACGAGGCACCACGCACGGCTCATTAAGTGTGTAGGCCTAGCAAAATTAAAAACCATTTATTACCCTTTTGACCAGCTACAATGTCATATTGAGGCATGAATATCTAAAAAATCAGTGTTGAAACGTATCTAAATCAGCATGTTTTAGACAAAAACATTGCACAACAAAAATACAGAGCATTCAATTGGAAATATTAAAGTTTACGTAAAAGGAAGATCTGCCACCCTGATACTAATTTCAAGCCATATATAAAATAAAATTGCAATGTGGCGTTTATTTTGTAGAACGATATCAGTATTGCAGTTTAGTAATAATTTGATTCTATAGATAATGTGTTTTTTCAATAAAATTTTAAAACAATCTGAAAATTCCAAAAATTCCTATAATTCCAAACCCTATTTAAGTAACGTAAGTAGAGCTTTTCTGCTTAACTAATATGGGTACGCTTAGCGTGACTCGTAGCAATGATAATCGGCTCTAGATAGTTTAGAAGTGGCGCACATAAAAATGTTGTTTCGCGTGTTCAGAACGAAAAAATTAAGAGTGTAATCTAATTAACGCTCTATTGGAGTGGCTCTTATTCTTTTTCGGCCTCATTACCGCCATATATCAATGGTTTAGTAATTAAGTGATTGTTTAATTCACTTAGTGGCTCTTAATGGCTAATAGTACATCAGGAAAAATTCAATAATTATATCATTTTATGGTTTCAATGACAGTAGAAAAAAGTTAAATACATACTAAACACGACTTATTCTCGTAATAAATTGACCAGTTGCTTTAAGAGGGAAGTAAAAGCAATATTAAGACAAAATAAGCAGAAATATAGAAAATATAAAAGGGTATCACATTTGAATGAAACTGTTGTGCCATATTAATTATTTCGTGCTAAAATAAATATCTTTAGCATTGATTAAAGTCACATAAGGTAATCTAACAATTATTTAACAACAATAACTAAGACTAAAAATTAAAATATTATACATAATAGCAACTCCAGATTATACTCCGAGCAAACGATCTATCCTATGTAAAATAAAATAACTCCGAAATGGATCCCAACTTTATATCGTATTTCATAGAGTTGAGATCTATAGAAAGAGATGCTTCAGCTTACTTCCAGAGTTGCCAGTGCCCTACGTACTACATCCGATCGACTGGTTAAATCCATTTATAGATCGGTTTTTCGGTATTGATATTTGTATTGTATTTCTAAACAAGTAGATCAAAATCACACTTCTGGAAACACAAAGTCTTACATTATAATATTAAGAATGTATGAAAGTAAGTACTTGATAGACTGTCTATTTGAAGCATCGGTGTCTGATAAAATGTATTTTTTAAATGAAACTGCGTAATTTGGAACGTAAAATAGATCCTTTTTCCACTGGCACTGACATGAAGTTGCTACGAATTAATTTTTTAATTGCTTATCCATATATTTTTTGGGTACTATATGGTGTAGAATATAAGAATATGCATGGCTATGAAGCTATCTATTGTCAAGTGATATGGGGTGATCTATAATTTTGTATACAAGGTAAATATTCCCCTCCTTAAAGTAGAAAAAAAAATATTACCAGTGATCCGAAAATCCTTCGTTTTTTACATACAGAGTGTTAAAAATTTATATTAAAACATATTATTTATCATAAAAAAATTTGATAATCTTATCTATACATTTTTTATAGGTGTTAGTTAAAACTCAAAGAGCCATGCTATAATCTTTATATTTTCTAAATAAACTGCTGTTTATTTAATATAGTGTGCATAATTTTTTTAGTTAAAAAATATAGCAGAATATTATACGAGGTGCGCCTAAAACAAGGCGCTTGGTAACATATCTCGGAATCTCAATTAGTTAGCGCTTAAAAAAAGATGTTACTTCGGAATAAAGAAAGCGGTAGTTTGTTATCATCGCTAATAAGTTATACAATTTTTCCGAAACACCTCTAAGAAACTATTCATTGTCATCTAGACGTATCCGCTATATTTAAAAATGGAAAATGTAGAAACTTCGCATTTCGTGCAAATCTTTATTGAATTGAAATCATAGCAAAGCACTTTCGGCTTTCGCCATCATTAGTGCTATTGATCAGGTAGATACCCATGACATTCAAGAAAGAGACGACTGTACATTGACAAAAACAACACTGATAACATTTAAAGTGTATGTCACATATCACAATTCTTGTTAATTGCATTGAAAAACTAAGAAGGATGTAATTTTCAACCTTTTTTAGTGAACTAGTCCAACATTATGTAAAAATTGAAAAACGTGCTTTTAGCACACATTTTAAATGTTTTCCCTGTGGGGTTTTTTAATGTATGGTCTCTGTTTTGAATGTAACTTGTATCCGCGTGAGGACCAGTATCAAATTTGGATTGAACCATCTAATATTTTCTATATATATATATATATATATATATATATATATATATATATATATATCATTAAAATTCACTTTTAATAAGAAAATACTTATATATTTAAAGCAAAATAATAACAAATGGAGAGAAAGGTAAGTGTTTATAATAAATACTTGTAAAATATCTGCTAGACTTCTGAAGCACCTTCGTTTTTAATCTTCTTTAGTTCTGTTGTTCACCAATAAAAATATTTAGTTTTAAACGTTACAGAGTGCAAAACTTGATTTAAAGAATAACATCAACTTCGTGTCATCCCGTCAAGTGCGAGGTACATGCTGTTGATGTTCAAATCATTTTGTAAGATTTGTGTATGTATTATTCCAACACAATTTGTATCAAATTTGTTGGATATATTCAGAATTCGTATGTGTATATACAAAGACAATACATTTTAAGTTGAAAAAATTTTCCTTTTAAAACGTGATGCGGTGTTGTGAAAAATTGTGGAGTGCAAAACGTGCTCTCTCGCTGGCAACTCTTTCTCAACTGACCTTTCCGTGGCTTTCATACGGATACTAGTAAAACTCGTCCTTAGAGCCCCAATATTTGCCTTCCGGTTTTCTACCACATTTTATTCTTTTTTATGGCTTTAATTTATTAAGTTTTATTGACAAGCTTGGTACTAAGCTAACGGAATGGATAATAGTATAGGTAAAAAATCTGGCTCCTTGTTTTAATATGGATTCACTTTTTTACATCTCCTCACCGTGATTAAGGCACACATCCTTTGCAATGAAACTGGAGCATCCTACTATTGAGCCACCAGGCATCACATCGAAACTTTGAGGTCCTTGTGTATACTCCGCCGCAATAAACGTATTTATTTCTGAACGGTCGCAAGGTACGTTATGATTGGCCAAGACATTTTTTATCTTTGATTGGCCAGTCATTCACGATGGCATATGTAGTATCGCTTGGCGTTAGTGCCAGAGTAATGGTTTCTTTGAACTCCTTGTTTAGTTGCAAATTTGTATATATGGTAGGTTCTTTATAAATATTTTCTTGAGTTACACATTAAAGTAGATATTTAATATATTATAACTGATATTTAAAAATATATACTCTTTAAATTTGCTTGTAATGTACCATCGGGTCCAAAGAAAACTGGGAAAGGTTTGTAGCTCCCGAACTAAGCTCAATGAGGGATATATTTGTCAACTTCCTATAGTTGTGTTTTCGAGTTTGTTCATACTTACAACGGGACGCGATACGCAACTTTCATAAGTTTGCTTTTAAGTGCAATATATCCCACTTGCATGATAGGTATCACGTAGCACTTCAATATAAAATTTAACAACAGACCGGCCATTAAAAGCAGTGTTGGAGTTTTCCGGTTCGTCTCGTCGAAGGCAGACCTCTGTGTTATTAACATAAGTGGTTCCACGTGTTCGGTTTTGCTGCTTTTTTTCGGGGGGAAACGAGAGACTCAACCGCTCAGAGTGGAAACTAACGACCCCGCAAGAAAGAGAGTAGACGTTGTGAACGTGTGAGGCCTAGTTGTTCCTGCATTCTATCCCATTTGTCTGCCGCAGTTCTACATAGAATATTAGCGTAATGGCCGCTATGTGGCGAGAGTGGGAGGGGTAAGGGGACAGCTTGAAAGAAAAGGTCATCTCGTGAGACCAGTAGTACTCTCAAGGGGCATCTAGTGGAAGCCAAGATGCATTTCAAAAATTAAAAAGTTAGTTGAAAGACTCGGGGTGTTCGGGAGCTAAGAGCTCGCCATCCGGACATCCTACATATTGGGCTGGAGAATGGCGCTGAAAGCAAAAAAGTGACAGCCGACTCCATTTTGAAAAAGAAAGAAATAAAGAAACCAGTGTTATTAAATAATAAATGCATATCTTTGTTATAAAGTGTGCGTCTGATAATAATCCTGGGGGCATTTTAAAAATAATTACTAAACCGTTTACATTTCCTTGAACAATACCAGGAATTAAATTACGTTTAACAGAAATAAAATTGGTTAAATCACAATGTTGGCGTTAAGTATCTCAGAATAAAATATTCTGATCTCAAAATGAGGACTGTAGGTTTCGATAGGGGCGTAAACTGAATTGTTACAATTATATGCAATTAAATTACAAATACAAGAAAATCAGACACTAAAACGACTTACCGATAATCGCTTTTGGAGACCTTGGGTGGCGGCTGCTACTTTTAACGGCTTTCTAAACTGTTTCTTCACAAGGTACCTTTTGTAACAGTTACTGCACATAAGTTGTTACAACATACAGCGAAAAGCAGACACACTGACCGCTGGTGATGATTCTATACAGGAATACATTTAAAAAAAGGCTCTTAAACACAGTAAATCAGGGATAAGAGCTCAGAGAATAGAGATGGATTAGGAAAATCTTACACCCGTTATCTTGGCAGACAATATTTATACAGAATAGTAATAATGGAAGTTCCTGAATGGAGTCGTATTAGTGTCTTTCTGGAGAAGATCATTGGAGTGGTTGAAATGTGATTTCCTTGGCATTTTTGTCAGTTTTCCTGCAAGAAGTGTAGTTTTTCGCCTTTATAGTTAGTTGCAAAGTTTTTTTGGATCCTGAGCATTATGCTGATACCTATATAAGTAAAGTTATTTTTTTACAGTTGAAACTTGACTTCTGATTTAGGTTTAAAATGCCAGTTAATTCTCATTGGAGGAATCAATTATTTTGTTAAAGAAAAACCTTTACAGGTGTTTATTATAAACCCTACACTAACTCTCCATATTTTATTATTTTGCTTTATATACACAGGTATTATCTTATTGAAAGTGAGTTTAAATCAATATATTTTAGAAAATATTAGAGTGTTCAATCCTAATTTGATACAGGATGCATCATGCATTGAAATCGGGCAACACAAAGCCTTAACGAAAAAGTATTTAACTTTATACTATAAATACGAATATCTGGAAGAGATATATGAAAAAAATGGAGTTATTATTCATTTGATATTTAAATTTGTTTTCTTGGGAACTTGGATTTACTCGATTTGCTTAACTAGTTACTAGAATTATTATTTAATTTATGTTACATTAAGCCTTGCCTTTATTTAGTGGCTCCATGCCTTGTATTACAGAGCGTGGAGTCGGAGTTCCCAATCACGTCCACATTTCCATAGCAGCAGACTACACAGTCAGTTTCCGACAAGAATGAAAAAACAATTTATTCGTTTTTAAATTTCAGACAAAACTGCGCTGGATTCAGATATCTACACCCGAAACATAATTTTACCTGTGTTTAATGAAATTTGAAAAACCTTCTAGTTACCACTAATAAGCATACTAAATTTGTCTTATTTTTAAACAAAAAAAAATGTAATTATATTTAATATGATGTTTAAATGAAATAAATCTTATTTAATTTTTTAACAATCAATAATCTTTTTTAATGAAAAAATATTATCCAAAATTGAATAAAATGTGTTTCTTTAAAAAATAAAATGTTATTAATTAATTTGTTTGTTTAAAAATAGGCTTTTGTGACTATTTGACTTTCCTTTTGAGTATAATCGCTTTTCTCTCTACAAATAATTACAAATATAAATATTTAAAGTTTAGTTTTTTTACTTTTAATTACTTTTTAATTATCTTTAGTGTCCTTTTGACGAGAATAAAAAACTATATTTTAAAAATAAAACATTAATTTGGTTGAATTACTTTTTTTCAAATTGAATTGCAATTTTTGTCCATACTATTAGAGATACAAATACGTAAAATTTGGTATGCTTATTAGCGACCACTAGGACTAGGTTTTCACAAGTTATTATCAAAATTAACTACACACGAGAAATTGAAAAAATTCTATATTTTTGTTGGTGAAAAATATAAAACATTAATTGTTTTTCGGTTGATATACTTATATTTTTATCAAAAAGAAAAGTCAAAAGCGCTATTTTTCAAAAAGTAAAAAAATCGGTACATTTCTTTTACCCGGAATTTCCCTCGTTATGAATATTTTCTTTTTTTTTAGAAATAGTGAAGTTAATTCTGCACATAGTCATTTAATAGCACATATACATATACTACCTTTTCAAACATTTATACTGAGTGCCACTTTGTTCCACCAAATTGGATTTATACCAATATTTTACATTTTGTTCTGCCATCTTGAATTGGTACCACATTTTTATTAGTTCATTTCTTTATGACACTTAATTCTTACCCAAAATTTGAAATTAATGTAATAAGTAAATTTTTCAGGCTGATTTTTTAAATATTTTATTAATCCGCCATTTTGTTTCGCCATCTTAAATTCATATCAAAATTTTCTACGTAATACTTGATTTTTGTGCAAAATTTCAGGTAAATAGAAGAGGTAGTTTTTTAGTAATAATTTTTTTAACATTCCACCAAGCTGTCATTTTGTGTCACCATCTTGGGTTCATACCAAAATTTTACCGGATGATTTTTACGTAATACTTGATTTTTGTTCAAAATTTTAGGTAAATTGGATTAGTAATTTTTTTAGTAATATTTTTTTAACATATCACTAGGCTGTCATTTTCTTCGGACATATTTCATTTTTATGAAAATGTAACCACTTCATCCCCTTATGACCCTTGATTTTGAATACAATTTGAAACCAATCGGATAAGTAGTTTTTGAGCCGCGTACAGACAGACTGACAGATAGACCGACAGACCGATGAAATAGTGAAAACATGTTATTTTTTCATCTAGAGACCCTAAAAAGTGAAGATCTGTAGAATACTGGGACGGTGATCTTTTTCTCGATTACAACACTCCCCTTTAACGAGGGAAGTAAAAACATACGACTTCGGTCGTTGTACAAAGGAAAAGCACAGTATATCAGATATTTTAGGTTTTCGATTTCCGTCATAAAAAACCATCATCATTTTCAAAATATAACAAATATATAAGAAAGAATCAATAAATGAAATTTCATGAAAGCCTCAATTAGAAAAAATATAACCGAATAAAGTCAATTATAATCCAATAGAAACGATAAAATAGTTAGAACCTTTGAACACAAAATCTATTATTTACTTAACAGAACACGAAACGGGTCAATTTATCAATATGCGTAGATGTGCTGCATTACTTCCGTGTACCATAAAACATTTTATTTGTTTAGTTCGACTTTTTTGTTGACTTTAATTTGTACTTCTAATTGAACAAAGCATTGCCTGCCTTGAAATCAGGCCAAAAAGTTAAATTCCAAACCTGACTTTGGAGGCAAACATTAACTAAAATAAAACGTGCCCTTAAAAGCTACACAGATTTATTACCTAAGTGATGCTGATATACCAAGATGGGGCGGCCTAATAGGGCCATATATGAAATCCCCCGATGATTTTTAGCTTTAAATAAGCCAGTGGTGCATTTACGGAATGGTCAACGAGGCAGTAAACCAAAGTATCCTCCAGAGACGGGCTCGCGCCGTCTGTCGGGCACATCTGTTAATTCTTTCACCCCAACGCCGCGCGATTAATCCGTTGTGGCTTTACAACTTCCCTTACAGAGTCAATCAGTTATATATATATATATATATATATATATATATATATATATATATATATATATATATATATATATATATATATATATACCCACCCAGCTAGCACTAAAGTACCTACAAAATTGTTTCCACTACTACTCTTTAAGAGTTTTTACGTATTTATTACTAATAATCCTACTATATATCAACAAACACTGGGTTACACGTTTTTAAGTATTATATATGTATTTGTTACTGCGAATAATACTTTATAGTAATTTTCCATGTAAAGTATTTATATAATAAGTACTGCCAAGCAAATACTTAAGGAATCGACACCAAGGTCGTCATTTCTTTTCCGTGACATAATAGTAATTATTCAAAGTTACTGTTTCTAATCTGTATTGTTGTATCAGTACCTTCTTGAACTCTGCAGAGACTACTCCATTAAGTTCAAATGTACTCCTATAACGTAGTACTATAAAGCAAAACGAGTCGTTGCAGAGTAGAAAAAGTTATCGTTGTACTTGAGGTTTCCGGAGGTAGAGGGCGCTGGTACGAGATTCGGTCGGTAATTTTATAACGACAGTGGCAACAATAGAGTAAACAATTTTGTATTGGTTCGGCCATATTGCTGCTAAAATCGTTTTGTTTACTTTTCGCCTACGTGGGTTTCTTACGAGGTTGTTGTCTTAATGTCTTATTTTATTAGTTTTAGAGAAATGTATTTAAGCCTGGCCCACTTGTGTTTTTTGCTTGTAATTATAAAGTGTTTGTGATGAATGTGTAAATGACTATAACCGTAAATGTCTTAAGTTTAAGTTTACTCCAAGAAAAGTTATTTAATATTGCATATTATTATATTTTGGTTTTATTCTGCTTTAAAAGGTAATATTGTTTCATGTCTTAGTGGATGTTTGACTTCATTCAGCACCTCAATTTGAGGGAGAAGCTCTCTAAGATTAGCATAAAAGAAACTTTATTTTGTAGGCCTTCTTCAGTACACATTAGATTACTAAATTCACTTGGCAGACAACTCTCATTAATAGCTTGCACAAACATTGTTATTTGTTAAAAATCTAATTGAAAAAGTAAGTTTGTACTAGATAGTTCGAATAGATTATTAAAGTAAAACATTAACATAATCCTACATTTACAACTGACGCTGACAGAGGTTGTCAGTATAAAAGTAGATTAATTTAGTCATATTTTGCGAAAAACTAACGATAATATGGGTGCCCCCATTTAAACCTTTAGACATTTTGAATCAATTTCGCGGGTGGGCTTCTATTGTCGCTACTGTTCTTATAAACAAACAAACAAACAATAATCAAACAACGTAAAGTCATTGTAATTCGGTCTACAGCTATTAATTAGTTGTGTATGTGTTGTGTTATGGTCTACGAGTAACAAGTTAAAATTGTTCACAATGGCTTCACATACCGTAAGAAAAAAAGTAGCTTTCGTCACTCAGCCACATTTTATAGAAAATTAAAAATTTCACAACTTGGTTATGTCTTACCTGAACAAAACCTAAAGCGGTATTTTAAGGCAACAAGAAATAAAAACGAAACAAAGGGTTATGGTTATGATAGATTGCAGACTTATAGTAGTGACTCAAGTACAATGTACAAGACACAATGCATTAAATTTTAAAGAACAGGCGAAATTATCCCAAATCGTAACCGCTTGGTAATAATATACAGTATAGGTTTAATGGGGACTTTGCAGATAAACTTTATTCGTACCACCTTAGTGTTCAAGACTTCAGTGTAATTGGGTATAAGCGACAGTTGCATATTTAAAGGATCCAAAACTATAAACGCGTATAGCAGTCGTAGACACTTGATGTTAAGTAATTTTCTCAGTAAAGAAATGCAGCCAACCTAAAAGTAAAAGTCCAATAGAACGCCATTGTTCATTTTCATCTCCCCTATAAATATTTAGTTAAGATGTTTATTTTTGTGAGTATAAAGGTTAAAAATGAATACAAATTAAACATTACGTTAAAAAAAGAATCACTCTATAATAAGATATTTAATGATAATTACTATTTAAACTAAAGTCCAAAATTACATTTTTGAAATTTAAATTGACCAATATATTTGACCAAAATGTATTGAAAATTAACGAATTTTAAAGGTGCCTAATTTTTTAACGACTATCATCAGCATATTTACCAGAGAAATTACCTCAAATACCAATAACGTATTCTATACGCTCTACACCATATTCCCAATTTGAGTGTTTGTAGTCGCCATAACTGTTTTGTTTCTATTAAAACGAACCATATATATTTTTAAAACGGATTAAATAAAGACAGAAATAAGGAAGTGACGAATAGTGTGAATTATTACTATTCGGCTACTTAAATGGAACTACACAATTCCGTACTATCTACGTAATAGCCAAAGTCACAGTTACATGTTCTTCATGAAATAGTTGCCCTAAAATTGTTCCCCATTTTGGTTATGACTACGTAGTCTCAGCTTAAACAGAACGTGGCGAAACCAAGTTCCGGTTACTTCAATGAAAATACTTGTGATAACAATGACGTATTCATGACTAAAAGTGCTACTTGGGTATTATATATATATATATATATATATATATATATATATATATATATATATATATATATATATATATATATATATATATATATATATATATATATATATATATATATATATATATATATATATATATATGTATTATAAATTAATTCATGTTTTCCAAGATTTTGTTAGCGAAGTGATTAAGCTCATTTTCGAGGTTCTTTTATACGCCTCAAGCAATTCTATATATTTTTGAATCAAATTAGTACACCTTACACTATTGTGTGTCAATAAAGTGATTAAATAAGTTTCATAAAAATCTTATAAGTATTATTCTTCCGAGGATTCCATTTTTAACCCTCCTGCACTTTATTCTATGGCGTAGAAGCCATTTTTACAACAAAGTCAAATTCCTCATTTTGTTTCGTTATTTTTTGATCGCTTATATTTTTTTTTAAATTTTGCGCGTCACTCGTCATTTTTATATTGACTATCAAATTAGCTATACATGAACTGACATTCTTCTAAACAACTTCCAGTCGGAGCAAAAAACTAATAGACCAAAAAGTTACAAAATCAAAATTTCAACATCGTGCATTTTGGGTGTGAGATAAGAGATGAAGTGGCACAGGTTTTCACCTGGCTTATACATCATATGCGTACGTTCTTCTAGGTACAAAAATGAAATGTTTTTAAAGTAACCTCTGTAGGAAATAATAGATTTCAAATCTAATATCACCTCTTAACTTCACATAACCACATCAAAAAAGAAATGAATTCGGTAATAAATAACAGAGATATTGGTTTCTGTCCATTTTAAGTGGCAAAGCCAGTATAGGGACGGACATATGGGGTGATGGAAGCGATCACCCCCCCTTAATATTTTATTCTGTTGGCAAAAGCTTATTTAATGTATGAATCATGTGTACTGTTGACCCTAAACATCAAAAATGCATTCAACTCGATGCCCTGGATGTGGCAAGTGGAATTGGCCAGACGAGGGATTTCAACATACCTATTAATTAAATATTATGATAAATTACTTTCATACAGACCTGTTAAACCGAGAGGATTAGCAGAAGGTAATAGCTGGCATACGGCAAGGTTCGGTGATTGGTCCACTGTTATGGAAGGTGTCTTGTGACCTTGTGTTAAAATTGGACCACAGAGAAGGCGTCCACTCGATAAAAGAACTAGTAAGTAAAATTAATAGGACCCTATTCGAAATTGGTCGATGAATGACCAAGAATGAACTCAAACTAGCACATAAAAAAACTGAAGCTGTAATCTTAAGTGGCCAAAGAGATAGAACAAACATTGTTTTTCGGATAAATGCAAAGTCGGTGAATTACTTAGGAATCACAATAACGGAGAACACGAGATTGGGTCAATACATTAAATATTGCTAGGAAGGCTGGGGGAAAAGTTGGAACATTAAGACGGCTGATGCCAAATATCGAAGGCCCAAGAACATGCAAAAGGCTCATGCTCCATGGGGTCGTACTGTATGGCGCAGAAATCAGACACGGGGTATAACTTATGGCTAAGTATCGTGACATAATAATTAAAGTGCAAAGAAGGACCTTACTGGCTATCGCTTGCGGATATAGAACGGTGTCATCGACAGCGCTGCAGGTTCTAGCAGACCTTCTGGAATAAGAAATAAACACATTTTTTGAAAAAGACAACAATAGGCGAATCAGAGAACGAGCCAAAGAGCCAAACATAACAAAGTGGCAAAACCGCTGGACGGAAAATACCCAAACAGCCCAGTGGACAAAGCGTTTAATCCTATATATAGAACCATGATCACGTTGTAAGCATAGGGTGTTGGATTATTATGTTACACAAGTATACAAAGAGAATAAAGAAAAATGACGACGAGAAATGCATATGCTGTAAGGAGTCGGACTCGGCTGAGCACACTATGTTTCATTGTCCTAGATGGCATCTAAGGCTGAAATGGAATTGAAAGAAATTTATCAGTAGATAACATTACTGAAATTATACTAAAGAACCCAGAACAATGGAGAGTAGCTCATAAAATGGTCAAGGACATAATGACCAAAGACAGTAAGAAAGGGAAGAGTGACAGATTCACGTTTGATGTTATGACTAATAGGGTGGTCCCAAATGGGTGTTAAGAAGATAGGGAATTTTTTTTTGGTCGGTAGACGGATTTCTACAGAGACTGAATCCAACACTGGCCGGCCGTAATGACATCAATTAGCCGGATGAATCTTTTGAAGGTTTTTTACCCCTAAATATAAAAAACAAAATTACGGACCTTTTTCTTACCTCCTTCCCCAATATTTCCTTTTCTGTGCGCCTTGATGCCGTATATACCGAATGTCCGTAGGTAGAGGTGACAAGAGGTCAAAACTGCAAATTTTTTTTATAATACAGGGTGCACAAAATAACAAAAATATAAAATATTAAAAAAGTGAACTAGAATTATAACTAGAACTCAAATAAATAAGTAAAAGTAAGCATAGAAGATAAAAATACAATATGATATATATATATATATATATATATATATATATATATATATATATATATGTATATATCCATATATATATATATATATATATATATATATATATATATATATATATATATATATATATATATATATATATATATATATATATATATATATATATATATATATATATATATATATATATATATATATATATATATATATATATATATATATATATGTAATAAAATAAAAAAATCTGCTTTAATATGCATAACTAGGTTTTTTACCAATTGGCATTTAACACACCGCAACAAGTTTGACTTTCAGAATTTTAGTTATAACATTAAGATATAAACAAGGACTTATACCTACCCCCCGGATTGACTAAAAAATTTTAAGAGTTAGACCAGATCTAGTTGCAAGGGCAATTATTAAAACTCTTGTAGTTCCGACATTTATAGTTTCAAGCTTTAATTTAATTTAAAACTATTTAGTGAATACGGCTGAAAATGTTGCAATAAATTCGTTGAAAATTAAGCATCAGTATAGATATATTGGAACCACCCTGTAAGACCGAAACCCCCTGATGATTCCACACAAAAGGCTTTAGAGCAAACATAAAGTGAAACATGTAATTAAAATGTATGCGGTGTTTTGACAGGCGAGCGCCACCCTCCACATTATCGCGACAAAAAATATTAGGGCTCATCATCCGGGCCCAGTTTGGGTTATTAACTCGTTATAGGGCCGATCACTCGTTTAGGAGATAGTCGAGTGGTGCAATTTGATTTAGTCTAATTTAAAACATGCATTAGTCAGAAGAGGGAATATAAGATTATGGAGATTCATGTTATGACAAAGCAGAGGTGTTGCATTAGTTTGGAATGAAATATTAAAAATGTCTCAGTACTTATTTTTAATGAAATTAGACATAGGTAACTACTTTAGGCAAATCATATATATTCAGTGTACAGAAGGCGTTTGTAATGTGCTGTTTTAAATTTATTAAATTTCAATGAATCAATGCTATTGAAAAAATTAACCAGAATAAAATAAAACATTACATTTTAAAACGGAATTTTCAAAAAACTTTTGTTTTCCAAATAGAAGATATAGCATGAAACAATGAGCGACATTTTTGACAGTAAAATAATTTTATCGTATTTTAAGACTTTTTATATTTTTCTATAAAAATTCCTGCAAAATGACACTGACGTATTGGTTTTTTGGTAAATAACGAGTCCTTTGATCTCTGAGATCTGCAATGCTTGGATTCTAGTCCCTTAATGAACGCATATGGATGTTCTTTTCCACTTGAATCCAATGTATTTTCTTACATTTTAGCAATTGTTTGATAGTCCTATAGATACTGTTCATTACTATTTTATCAGAAATAATAAGTAACTATGGCATTTTTCATAAAACTGAAAGAAAATTAGTAAATAAATGTAATAATTATTTGTTTTCTGAAATAATTTTTGCTTGGTTTATACAAATACTGTTTATTTAAAGTCAACTTCATTACTTGATTTTTTTTAGAAACTTGTTTGGTTCACTGACGCGTTGATTTATACAAAAAATAATAATGTGGAATATTTTTTTGATATTATAACAAGTATATTTACCAAACCAATGTCTTTAAAAGAGGATCACTTTTAGTTATAGATTCGCACACAGTACTACAGAGGTCCAGTTCTCACGTTTAAGCTCGCAGTTTCTTTTTGACATATTTTCTACCATAAAACCGAAAATGAACAAGTCGCTATATCTGGTCAATGTCTATAAAAAATATTCCTTACCTTCAAATGAATGCCATAAATGGCCGAGATTATGTTTATCCAGCCACTTTTGCCCTTCCGTAACTCAATGTTGAAAACTAGGACAGCAACAGTCTAATTTAAACAATCGAAATAAAAGAAAATTTGGAATTTTTGAAAAAGTTTATGTTTTAGTAAACTCCATTTTTGTTTAATTCAAATGATTTGGTTTTTCAAGGGACAAAGTTATATTTTCGTTTGATGATAAGAGATACACGCTCTAGTGACGAATTAAAACTAGCCCAAGCATTTAAAACTATATTCTTTTGTGTGAGTTAACGCTGCTTGGCAGAAAGACACTTTAAAGCAATATATTTTTATTGATCGGTTGGATTTTAGACTCGAGTTTCATTCTTTTTTAATTCTAGGATGTGATGTGTAGTGGTAAATTGTAATTCAATTTATGTGAATTATATTAATACCTGGACCATAGGTTTTCAGAAAGTGAATCAAATAAAAGTCAAGCATCATGGAATTTGAAGGCCCATTAAATAATGGAGATGAAGAAATTACTATTAATACTTATTTAGACTTTAGAAAGGAAAAGTAAAATTCCTGTATTATATAATTTCGGTATTGGCTAGAAATGTAAAATTTATTGATATAATTTTCTTTGTTGCAGATTCGAAAGACAAAATATTATTATAGAGATGTATAAGGTATTTAACTACAGAAACAGTAACATGATGAGATACCCACTCTGAATCCATAATAGCATGTCTATACATACATAAATATATGTACATTCAGTGGAGCATTTGTAATTATTGCGTATAGATTATTGTAACTCTATGTAATACAATTTACAATAATGTTAAAATCTTTAAGTATTAGACTCTGAAATTGAAGGATTCACCGCAACAAGTGGGTGAGCCCAGTTTTATCAGTTATGAGCCCCATATTTATGAACCCCCGTTCGGCATATTACGTATTTAATATTTCAATATGAACCGACGTCTCATACCTACTTATATAGCAGTGGCAGTTTGGTAATAAGAACTGCAGCACTGGTCATATATTCCAAAAAATAATAACTTTAATACAGCTTTAACATTTATCTGCATTGTTTTGTTCAATCCGGTAGAGCGCAGTCTGTTGGAGTGCATAATATATTGTTCGCATCATTCCATCGTATATTCATCATCCGATGTCACTTCAAAGTGACGTTTTCGTCGTGGCCCATCCAATAACAGCTCGCAGACAATACATTTGGTATGCGTTGTGACCTTGAAGCGACCAATAAGCGATACGCTTTATATAAAATGTGGAGCGGCATAATAATTTACCGGCAGCGTTTGGTATTAATCTGCTACGAAACTGCCTTAAGCTAATATTGCTATTTACTTTTAAGTGTGTTTTTGTATCGCCGCATCATCGAGAGTTAAAAAATAGATATTTTGTCGAAATATAAAAACTTTTCGCAAATTAGTGTTGATGAAAAACTTGAAATTAAACAAAATGGACTTCCTACAACTGAGTTAAAAGTCAAATGATCTTCGAAAGGTCGGAGTAAAATGTATATGCGCAAAGGTACTGCAAATAATTATTCAAAATACCATTGGGTTTGTGGCGTGAAATAAGAAATTACTTGTTTTGTTTTCCTTGCCTACCTTTTGGGGGGATTGGTTCAAGTTGGACAAGTAGTTGTGTCAATAATTTAATACATTTAAGTGAAAAAAGGTTCCTGCTTTCAAATATTATAGAAGCTATAATATTTTGTGGAACCTTTGAGCTTGCACTTGTGTCAAATGCAAAGTCTCCATATTATCTCAAAGAGACCTGGTAATGAACAAATTAAAAAATATATACACAAAGTCTAGGTCTCAGTCGAATATAAGTTTATAAATCTAGAATACTTTACATGTTTCGCTCTAACGGGCATCATCAGACCTAAAATGAATATACATTACCACGGAAAATACAATTAAATAATATATAACTTTACCATAAACAAAACACATTTTACAAAGTACATAAAATAAACATAACCAAACAAAGAAACAATAAAATACGAAACAAGGCTACGCTTGAATGACCAATCAGAGACGTCGATGTAAATTTATTTGATGAGAGGCGATAGGTCAAAACGAAAAAAGAAGAGATTAATCAGGATGAGCTTGACTAACTGTCGTACATGCTACATTAATAAAAAGAAAAAGAATTTGTGAAAATGACAGAAAAAGCTTGAAGGTTATACAAAATAAAAATATATAGTTATTCTTTTGAAATATTGCTAAAAATCAGATGAGGCTCAAAATTAAACACTTCATTAACGCAGGTAAGGTTGGGGTTCTTTTTAGCTCCTGTTATTTCCATCTTTTCCAAAAGATCCAACTTCTTACCTTTATCGCATTCGTGAATTATATTTACATTTTCAGATATGAAAAAACGATGTTTTGAGGATAACAAATAATTCGCAAAGGCAGATTTTGTATTAGAGATATCTGTATTTTAATTGTAACCAAGCTGAGGTGTTCCTGGATCCTTGTCGAAAATTTTAGGGCGAAACATGTAACCTATTCTTAATATATAAACTTTTCGACTGAGACCTAGACTTTGTGTATATATTTTTTAATTTGCACTTAGAGGACATAAAACTCTGGAATGTTCTAAGGTGTAATGAATTAGACGGCTGAACTTTATGTTGATTTTTTTAATATTACGAGGCATATATTATACTGAACGATCATCAGTTACGCCGAGTGAGTTATTTAAATTATATATTATATTATTGACACAACTTGACAACTGCACCCTGCAGCATTGTCACACTCTAAGGTCACGAGCCGCCACTGTTACATAGATATCCAAATTTGAATGTAAGATAGCTATATTCCCTTTTAATATGAGTACACAGTTGAATTTCTACAAATCTGCTTAATATTGGGAATTTTTGTTCTTTTAAATTAGGACTTGGCCACTACTTGCAGTGAAAAAAAAACAAAATTTAATCGATTCCAAAATATATTGAGAAAAAATATATTTAGGTGCATTTTATGTTCACAAATGTCACATAAATGTTTAAATAAATCTATTTTTTTATATTAAAAAAAAATAAATAGAACCCGTTCTTGCTAAACCTGTCAATATAAATAGAACTGTGTCGTAATCTTAAGACTCAATTTTAATAAATATATTTTAAAAAAGTTTAACCAGAACTGCGAAAAAAGTTTGTATTCACATCCACATAGTACTTTTGAAAGCGAGCGTTGAGATTTTTATGGGACTAAGTAGAGTTGTAGAACTCAATATCACCACAGGTTATTAAATTTAATAGGTTTTTAGGCTTTTAAATTCCTGACCCATTATTTTCAAATGTTTGCCAATTTTTCCAAGTCATAAGTCATATTTTTAGAATCAGAATTAAAAAAACTAAATTATAACATAAATACTTTTATCCTAGGTTATTCACCTTCGGGTTAAAAAGTAGCTAAGTCGATGGACATAGATATTTTAAAATATTAGGGACTTCTTGCACCGAAATGTTGAGACCCTGGAACTTATTTATGTGAATTTTTTTGGCATTTAGTTATTTCTTCCTATACAATAGCTTGCAACAGTTGATAGAACGTATAAAATTAGGTAGGTGGCAGTGCTTAACTCAAAACCTCGAAAAATGTGCCTTATCCACTTTTTGTATTTTCTAATTTTAGAAAACTTGCTAAAAATAGATATTGCTGTTGTAAGCTTCTAGTCACATTTTTTTCTTATTTTAAAATTATGTATCAAAAAATCTGCCAATTATAAAATATATAGGAGATAATAGCAACTATTGAAAGATAATTTCATTTAAAAATTTAATCAATTAAAAAAAATATTTCAGTAACCGCGTTATTTTCAAAAACCAAACATTGACATTCTATAGAGATATAAAAAATTAAATAAAGCTTCTTAATTTACTTCTTTTTTTATTTCCATACTAAAATTCCATTAAATTTTAACATCGGTTAAACAAATAATTAATTTTCAAATATAAGGGGTTTAATGTCAGATAACATCCCACTGAGATTTTGAAAATTGAGGTGACGCAATAAAGCCTCCATTTGAAATGTCAGACAAAAACCCTACAGAAGATTGTTTTAAGAATACACCTATCAATTAAGAGGGTTATTTTATTAATGATACTACTAAAAGGCACACCTGCCTCGTTATGTTATATCAAAATCAGTGAGTTTTTTTTACAAATTAGAAATATTTAATAATTTTTATATTTAGTTCTATCCTTGTTCTTTGATGTTTTTAGAATACCTGCATGTGAGGGCCTTTACTCAAATTTTAAATTAAGTTTAATGATTAATATAGTTAATATTATTTTCATTCATTGGATATTTTGTTATTTCAGAATACAATTTTGTCATGCGACAGCTTGATCTGGTTCTTCTCAATTTTTTTATATACCTACAGTTCAAACAAATGTATATTTTATTCAGTCGTTGCATATTAATTTACCAACAAAATTTATAGAACCACCTCTCTACAGAAATATAATTTCGGATATATTTCATGACATTTATTATTATTTTTTAAATTACTTTTTTTTTGTGTATCAGATAAATGTTTTATTAAGTAATATACACAAAATATATTAAATTGAGAAGCTCTTTGCCTAATTACCTCAAATACCAAACGTTTCAACTGCAAAATGTAAAAATTCTAAACGGTCTTCCAGCTTGTTATATTTGTGATGTTTTTGTAATGCTTCACTACGTGCAGCATCACCTGCTCTTTCAGATGTTTGTTTGATATAAGATTTAGCAAGGGTATGCCTGCACGTAACATCTCCAGCGTATGTCTGGACACACGTCCCGCACTTTTTTTGTTGCTTAACCCATGTAGGCCATAGATATCTACTGTTTTGCCATAAGTGCGGATATGTTTTTCAAACACAGGTAAACCAACTCGTAAAGCAATGGAAATACCAAAAGCTGAATTATCCAAAAGATTCCCCAAAAATGCAGAAGGTATATCGTTTAACCAGGCATTACTTTCAGGACTTTGAAGAGCAAGAAGACGTGGCCTGTCTTTGATATCCTGACTATTTGATATAAGGTTACTGAGAAGAGCCTGACAAAACTTCAAATATAAATTCTTCTATCTACGTGGTAGTTCTTTTTTAGATTGCAAAGTGAAAGCCAAACATTTAAAGCAAAATCTGAGTCAACGTCAGAACAATTGAAGATATTTTTAGGTAAAATTATTTCAATCAAATTTGTTACATCGTTATCCGCACTTAAAAACGCGGAACAACAAAATGTGGATGAATCTCGAATACCAATAATTAGTTATATTGGTGGTAGAAAATGAAACTAATATTTATCTATAATTGTGCAATAAACTGCTCCCATTTCTTCGAATCATCTATTTAGTTGATAATTGTATAAGTTGATGATTGAAAAGGCTTAATAGCTTCATAATATAGAATATGAACAAAACTATAGTCCATTAAAATGGGACCCTAATGGTAAAGGACTATAATATATAATTTCTGGTATGCATATTTTATATTTATTGATAATGCATCGAACAGATAAATAAAATATACCACAAATGTTTTGACCTACAGTTAGTGATATAGTCAGTTATATACCTAAAACTCTGTGACCGTTGTATTAAAAGTTATCATTTTTCACTCTGAAAACAAAGAAATTGGTATACTGGCTGTCAGTTTATTGAATATAGCATCACAGTAGGATGCTTTCATTTAAATCGATCATTGTCAGTGTTATTTTATCTACAAGTAAGTAAGAAAGATTATTGTAAGCAGTTTAAAAAATGAGGTAGCTGGAAAAACTAATACATGAATTTTTTAAAGAAATTGCCTAATTAACTCTCTGGCAAAGTCTCAGGACGAATATTGAAGTATCAAAAATAAGGGACTTTCTACAATTATTATTACTAGAGTCCGGATTAAAAAGCATAAAAAAAGTTAAAATAAGCGCTTAAAAAGCATGTAATTTTTTACAAAAAAAGCATGAAATATGCATAAAAAAGGCAAAAAATGAAATACAAATTTATTGTTTATCTAAAAAAAACGTAATATAAAATATAATGGATAAACATTAAAATAAACAGAGCCTCTAATAAACAACAAAACAAAATAAAAAAATTAGTTTTTGTAGAAACAAGCAATAATTAAATGCTGATTTAAATGTTCCATAGTAAAGTTCTGTCTTCTATCACTTAAAATGTTTTTATAGTTGGAAAAACTTCTTTCTACGTCAACACTCGTTATGGGTGCATATTTAAATTTTGCAACCACATCTGGGTTCATCTGTAAGTCTGGGTCAGTACTCCCTGCCAATACCAAAGCAATTTTTTTTAATTTCTGAAAACCTTCATTTTTTGTCTTTTTGTCAATTTGTCTTTCAACTTTTTTTGTACTATTTGGCCAGTTGCTCCAGGAACATTGTCAATGGCTGTTTCAAAATTATTAATTATTTTAATGGAAGTATTTAATGTCATTCCTTGTTTCTCGAGGGACTTTATGGTGGAACAGACAAAACTAAAATTAGTTTTTAAATAGGATAAATTGTTTATTAATTCATTTTCATTTAGGACCGTTTGACAATCTTTAATTGCTTTGCTGGCTGTATCCGGTAGCTCAAATATAACTTTTTTAAAATTTTCAAAATTATCTGCATAATATAATGCGGCATCTAACCAAGTACCCCATCTTGTTAAAACTGGTTCAGGTGGTAATGGAATATTGGGAAGTCTTTCTTTAAAAAGTTGTACCCGCAAAGGCGCTTTGACAAAAACCTTTTTTCCATTTTTTATAAGTTCGTTGAGAAGAGGAAATTGTTGCCTTATAGTTTCATCAACTCTATTTAAGCCGTGAGCTAAGCAGGTACAATGGCATAAATTTGGATAAAACACTTTTAAATTTGTAGCCGTTTTAACCATATACGCCGCATCAGAAAGCATGAGTAACACTTTGCTACAGGGAACTGCTTCTGGCAAGTAAAAGCTTGTTAGTGCCTCATTTACAAATCTTGCCACTGTGTTGCTGTTTGTGGCTTCTAGTTCCTTGGAACATATTAAATATCCTGTGGGTGATATTTCTTTATCAAGGACCCCGATAATTAAATTCGCAACATATCTTCCACAAGCATCCGTGGTTTCATCCACTGTAAACCAAATATAGTGACTTCCAATTAGTTCCTTTATTTTTTGAATTGTTTCATTGTATATAGCGGTGACATAATTTTTTCTAAGGGTACTTTCGTCTGGTATACGCATCTTACAATATTTTTCCAAAAATGACCTTAATCCATCATTTTGTAATTTATTCAAAGGTATATTGGATTGTACCATAGCTCTGCATAAATCAAGATTAAATTTCCTTTGATCGCTCTGTCCTGAAGTTGATTCTAACGATTCAGCAATTGTCGATTGTTTCGGTCTATTCGCAAATTTTTTCAGACATTCTTGATGTAACTGTGTCTTAATGTGTTGAATTATAGTGTATTTTTTATCGCATTGTATCTATAATAAAAAAAAAACGTAAGAAACTAGCTAGATCATCAAACCATTTTTTAAATTAAATTAATTTTCTCAAAAATGTATCATTTAGAAGCCACGCCAAGAAACAAACTGATGATTTTTTTGTCCAGTGGGGTAAAAAATAAATTAATTAATACTCTTAAACATTTGAGTATTTTTAAGTTTTTGGACAAGCAGTCAAAATTGTTTCAGTAAAAGTATGCATAAGTAAAGTACTGTGAAAAATTTTTAGATAAAAAAACTTACCGTTTTAACACAAGCTCTGCAAAACAATCGACCACCCTCGTATGTTAATTCTTTATAGTCTTTAATTAGCTCATTTATAGAAGGTTTTACTTTCGGCATTTTAAAACATTAAAGAAAATCACAACGTTACGCCAAATACCGACAATGCAAAATGAAAACATTTCATTCTTTTTCTCTTTCGATACGTAGAAAAAACAGCTGATGCAAGACGCAACTAATACCATAAAATCTATTTTTGGAGTGGGGTTTCACGCGTATTATCGATTTAAAAAGAAGAAACTGCAAGCGAGACAGAAGTTTGTTTATTTTAATTCGCGTTGATAAAAGTGTGCGTGTGCAATAATATTATTTTACCTATATTTGCAGTACTTACTACAAGAAATCTAAAAAAAAGCTTTAAAAAAGCACAAACCATAAAATAAGCATAAAAGTTGAAAAAAAGCAAAATAAGCATTAAAAACAGTGCCTTTTCGGCAATGTTTTTGTCTAATTCGTCAATATTAAAAGCCATCTAATGTTTGCCTGTAATATTTACAAAAAGCATATTGCCTTAAAATCCGGACTCTAATTATTACATTGTTGCAAAAAATACTTTTGGTAAAAGTTTATAATTTTGAAAATGATGTTTGGAGTTATTGGTTTGGATCATATCAACAGCGACAATTTATTTTCGGTCAGTAAATTCTATAGGATATTTTAAATCTCTATTTTTACCCCAAATTAGAGGGGTCGATGATTCTGATGTGGTTTATTTCTGTAGTTCTTTCGAAATAAAATAGTTTTAATTCAGCATACTGATGTGTTTTAATTATAATTAAAAGCTACCTCTTTTACGATTTTTTATGCACTTCCCAAAATGGTCTTCCTTGATAGTAGTTGTTTGTGAAATTAACTCAAACTGTTCGCTGTTCCTGTGCCTAAACTCAGTTTTCCGCATCATAGTCAACAAATACTGCAAATAAATTCCTTTATGATTGTGAGGTTGTTTTCCTCCGTCTATTGAAACGTCATTTTGATCCTAGGAATTTTTTATTTCTTCCACGTAATTCCAAATATCTTTTAGGTATAAAAGATTTTAAAAAATATTTTACTAAAATCTTGTTCCATATAACTCATAGGATTTTACTTCCTAGATTTTAAGTCTGTTACTCTGAACTAATTATATTATTAACATTTTCTAATCATTTTTGTATACCTTTTTTCCCTCGTATTGTATTATTACATAATACAATCATTGGTCTAATAGAGATATACAATCAAAATGGACCTTGAGCCGTTTTTATAATATTCCCTATTGTGCAGCCCTCTATCAAATGTGAGGCGAGTTTCTAAGGGTTATTGATTAGGTATAAAAAGTGAGTGAAAGTAGGCAGCTTAAAGCCAATGCTTAAAATTACTATACGATATTTTTCATAAGTTTTTTTACGTATTGGGTGATAATATCAATATTTCCTTCACCTAGATAGGTTTTATTTACTTATCCTTTTCTGATCTGAATTAAATTTTTTTCAGCCACCATTTAGGAATAAATTATTCACAATTATGTTTCCATTATTTCCTTTTCTTACACAAATATTTGTATCAAATTATCTATTATATTATTAAGATGATAATGAAAAACCCAATTAGGATATTCAAATTTAGGATTGCCAACATTTCCAAATAAAGATATAGGACGCGGTCCGAATGGATATAGGTAAAAATAACTACAAAACGTCAAAAAAGCGACTACTGGTTGTGTTTTTGATAGCATTTTTGCAGCGTATTCATCAACAACAATCTTCTTTTTTACGTTCAGGATATCTTTAAAATTATTACACTATAATACGATGCTTTAGTAAACTTTCTTTATGTAGTATGAAAGCGGTACATTTTTGCATTGTTGCAAATAAAACTATGTAAACTAAAATATAATTAAAATTAAATTTTATCGTTTACATACATATATCTATTAAGACTTTCACATCTCGTTTTTTTAAATTTATCTATATAGATGCAGCTTATAAAAACCTGCCCATTTGTATTTTAAATAAAAATATACTAATCACTCATTTTTAATAAAGTTCATTGTGCAACTGCGATTTTTATTAAATAATTATATTTTTCTACTTTTCTATTATCTTCCTAAAACAGATTGTTTTTACCTTGGTATGCAAGAAAAGAGAAAACTTTTTGTATGTGCGAGGGAAAAAATGTTCCTTGACCAAAAAAAGGACTGTCTTCTGAAAAAAAAAGAGGACTGTTGGCAGCTTTATACAAATTATACATCTTTGTTTTGAATAATCACGATATTGGAGGTAAAAAAAAACGTATGACAAAGTTGAACTTTTCGATAAGCAAATGCGCCATTTTCAAACGAAGACAATCATTGCATTCTTCATAAAAATATGCATACGTTTATAAAAATTAAATTTTTCGTTCATTCAAAATAACATTGTTGATTAAAAAATTATTTACTCTAGATCTTCATTTTTTAACTATTTATTTGAAAATTAGTACAAATGTTAAAATTGTGAAATATAAGAAAAAGTTATGAAAATATTGGTCTTTGGTTATGAATAACTCAACAATGAAATGACTTAGAAGAAATAATGATCCTCTCACTAAAGTCTAATAAAGTAAAGTAAGCTTAATCAAAATCTGACCAAACTAAATATTTTTAAGTTTCTTAAACTAATTTTTTATTTAAATCAACTAACGGTTGTACAGTTTGGCGGAAAGAGCTTTCAGCTATCTCAGTGTCCATCCCACCCACGGTTACGCCATTCTGGTTAACAATCAACAGTGTCAATAGAACAATATACGTGTATAGCATTATGTGGTTGGCATAAATAATAGTATTGACAAATGAACCAGTCACTTATAAATTGGATAGTTATGATATTTATGGCTTAATTTTTAAAAACGCTGGAAAGTTGATCTGTTAAATAAAAATGGCATTTCATATTTTTTTCATTCAAAAGTCATTTATCAAACGCTCACTTATAAAGATAAATGACCGTTCATTTTACCTATTTATGTGGTAATTTTCTAAAATCGGTCACTTTAGATCATTTATGCAATCATTTTCAAAAATTGGCGAAATTGAGACGCTTTTAAAAATGACCGGTCATATATGAAAGAGACGCGATCATTTAAGGTCATTCATACGGTAACTTTTAGTAAGTTACTTAACTGACGCCCAACAGTGATAAAGAATAATTTTTTCCTTCATTCTAATTGTGTTCTGAAACAAACAAATTATTATACATTCCTAAAACATGGAGCTAATGTACTGTCGCCATCTATGTTAGACTATCCGACCTACATACACATTGATTGAATAAGCCTTTAAGCAGTTAGTGCACCCGACTATCGACCCTCGCGTTCATCGATTGTTCTACTGAGAAGTATGGCAGAAAACTCTATGAATAAACTCTTCCTACTTATATAAACTTGCCTTTGAACCTATTCCCAAAAGAGGGCGGCACAGAGCTCATAAGGAATTACTTTTTCCAAGTTTAGTACTTTCCGGTGTGGCAATGCAATAGTTATGAGTTAGGACCACTACTACTAACTACTTCATGTCAATGAAGGAATTTTAGTCGTTCATTGTGTATTTTTTACTGAAATATTCCAATCCATCCAATATATTTCAGTTGGAAAAACGATAAACATTTCAATGTTAAAAATTGCATTTATGCGCATTTTACTTTTGGCATTGTCAAATTCAAACCTAAAAAATTAGTTCTTGGTAAAATGTTTATATAGTTTATATTTATAATTTTACTCTTGTAAAATATGTACAATCATCACTTGAAAAAAAAGGCAGAAAATATACACAATGCGTTTTAAAAAATTCGGTATAAACAAGAAGAATAAGAAGGAAATGTTTGATAAGATTTTAATTAAGATGAAAAGAAGAAAATAAGAATTATATAAAAGGCAAAAAGAAGTCATAATGTCAAGGAAGGAGAAAAAATCAAACCACCAATTTTATAAGGCTCTTGGATTGTCTATATCAGACAATTTTAGGCCGCAGTAGCAACCATTTGCTGGAGGGATGAAGAAAGAACTCTTTCATTCCACTTATTGTTTTCTTAAAAGGACCGGCTCGGGACCTTTAACAAGTTTATTAATAAGAGATCATATTTAGAGAAGGTACGAAATATTCAGAACCCAGCCTAACGGATCTTTTCAAGAATTTTAATTTGTTATAACAAGAATAATAAAATTAGTGTGGATATATGCTACAATTGATGGTGGAGTTGCAGATCCTGCATTTGTACTACGAGATCTCAAAATTCAAACGAACTTAAAAATGATTAAATTTAGCGTCATCACATTACAGTTGGAGGCTATGCTTAATGCTCCAAAGTTAAAAGTAACATCAGTTAGTGTACAAGATCCGGCTGATAAGACGTACCCAAAATACAATAAAGTTAGTGCTATACAACAAAAGTTGCGAATATCCAAAGAAATTGCTGAGAGAAAATGTTCAGGTCTCCCTACATTGAGATTTCGATTTTCAAACTGCTAAGAAAATCAGCACAATACAGATCAAATTCCAGGCAGTAAAACAATTACCAAACAGTGTTAAGGGACGAATGCTGGCTAAATAAATTAAGGCCCCAGGGTTGTCTTTGATAAAAACCTAAACTGTCTTTACATACTTAAGTATTGCATTAAAAAACAATGAATATAACAACTGACCTCAAGCAACTCTTTCCTGGACTGGAACAAATGAAGAATTATTGTAGAAAAGAAAAAAACTTTTGTTATAAAAAACGGGAAACAGGCTATTATTATTCGCGTCGCCAAAGTTGCGAGAAATGTATCTCGAACACGTAGTTTTTTTTTACATTTGCATCGTTGTCGTCTCGAAATGGTTGCAGATAGATATTTGGTACGTTTTTAGTAGATACCAGGAGGTCAAGGACGATGCAAAGAGCTTGACTGCTAGGGTTCCGAGTTCACTCCTGTGCGACGTAAAACTCCAAACTATGTGAAAATAAAGTTTATTTTCGAAAACTTCGGAGGAGTGTCTGGCTATGGGATCTAGGTTCCTATTGTTTTTGGGTACGATCAGTGGACCGCATGTCAAGTATTTTTGCAAAAATAAAATTTAAAGGAATGGCACTTCGAACTGGAGACCAAACTCCTAAAAGAGTCTTTGTTTCGAAAATCTCGAAATCTTGAAATATTGTTGGAAAAATCCAAAAAAAAAAATTTTTTCTGAAAATTTTGTTAATTGATTTTGTTTTTCTCTAGGTCGAAATATCTCATGCAAACGTGACTTTTTTATCTTAATCTACGTTGAAATATCTTAAAAATCCGAGCTTCGCCTATCGAATTGGCTGTTATACTGTGAGCTAAATCATAAACAAAACTCTTATTTTCACAATTGTCACCTATTTTCTGCACTTATCGATTAATAAGTCCGTATTAGTAATGGACTATATTTTTACTAAAACACCTAAAAATTTTAGAGCGGAGGCTTAAACGGTTTTAGAGATACGATTTTTATTTATCGAAAAAAAAAAGTTGCGACTTCTCTCGAAAATTGTGAGCTTATGCGGGCACTTTTTCAAAAAACTTTAAAGCGGACATATATATATATATATATATATATATATATATATATATATATATATATATATATATATTTATATGGAGTTTCTGGACCAATTGATTTATATTCTTAGGAGATGAGATTCATGAACATGAGAATGAAACATCCCATAAATTTAATTATAAGGACACACAAATCTTAAAAACTGAAATAAATCAGAAAAAAAGGGAATTCTTGGAAATGATGTACATTAAAAAACACGAAAATTCAATTAATGACAAAACGGAAATTAAAAACTTAAACCAAATATATTACAACGTAATAAAATAACTGCATATATTCTGCAATTTCCTCCTAAATCTAAATTTAAATTTTAAAATTAACTGGCAATTTGCAAAAATAAAAAGATTGTTAAATTTTCTACATTTTATCTTAAATGAAATAATAATAGGTACACTAATTACAAAAATATAAAATAAATGCGCTCGTTCCACATACCAAAATAATAACAATATAAAACACCTTGTTTTTTAACCCAATAAAAACAATATATATGACGAGCAACAGCAGCAAAACGAATTTTATTTTCAGTCAGTCAGTAGTTTTAAGTATGTATATACTGTATTGTCACATATATGTAGAACAAATTTTAAGTGTATATGTCCCATTTGTGAATGGATTAAAAAAATTTACCTTCTTAGGTGAGTTATAGTATATGTATATATCCAATTTGAACGTTTTGTTTTAAAAATAAAAAAAAAGTAATATTAATTAGGTATACGTGTTTATTAAATTTCTGTATATATGTATATATCTGTGCAGGGGTGTACTTATGTATGGATGTATATGTATAAAAAAGAAGATTTTTATCCTCTTACACAAAACAAAAAAAAAAAGAAAAAAGTAGACATGTTTATAAGTAAGAATCCAAAACAGCATTGTTTGTTAGTTTTAGTGACCTATATTAGAATCCACTGATGAAGGCATGTTGCCGAAGCGTTTGGCAAAAAAAGAAAAAAAAACAAATTAAAATGATTTCCGAAGAATAAACAAGTTTTATTTTTCAAAAAGATAATTCAGACCAAAAACCCAAGAAAATCTCGTAAGTATATTATATATATATATATATATATATATATATATATATATATATATATATATATATATATATATATATATATATATATATATATATATATATATATATATATATATATATATATATATTTAATATTATTTCCTTTAGTTGCCAAAAACATGAAACAAATCACAAAGCAACGTCAAAAATAGCGGTGTCTACAACACCATTAAGGTATCTCAAGTATGTATTTAAAATATTATTTCCAATATTAACTATCTACTATACACAATATATAACGATAGATAAGTGGAACAGAAGCTGTGCTCGAGTTGCGTAAAAAGTTATTTTTGAATTTTTCCACCAATTTTGTATAAAACAAAAAGAAAAAATGTGTCAAGTAATAAGTGAATTATGTGTAATCGCGAAAAATTAACTACAACTATCAGACAGTTAAAAGTTAAATATCTCAATTTCTTTGAAGTGATTTCATGATACCAAGCTGTTTTATCCACTGAAACGAGATTATTTGGAAGCAATTGACTGTTGTGATGATTATTTAGAAGGAATTATAAGCCTTACTACGTTTTTCAATACATTTGGGAAATCATACTTTGTAGGAGAATTAAGCCACCTAATAGAATTTATAGGAGAAGATTGCCAATTTATACCTGCTATTATTGCAACCCAAAAGAGGTTTCAATTATACGAAGATAAAAAACAGGTATTATCAAGGAAAGTTAATCCTATTCGCAAGAGACGTCCCCCTACATATTTAAAATATTATGTTAAATAAATGAAATGGCTGAGTTGCTGATTGCAGTTAAATTATTAGAGGAGAAATTTAGTAATTTTTCAAAAACCTATTTCTCATATTGTATGGCAAGTGGTCCGGAGTGGATAGACTTTTATTGTAATCAATCTGTGGAATTCGTAAAGGCTGCCCTCTGTTGCAACAAATACTTTGAAACATTAAATTTTTTTCAACTTATTCAAGATCTAAAAGATATTGGCTTTGGATACTATTTAAAAGACTTGAAGCAATTTATTGACGAGGATACTATTCTTCAAGAAATTGAAAAGGAAGAATAAATTTAATAATATTTACAATGGAGCAAATGGTTACTGAAATGTATGAAGAGTTTATTATATCTGCTGCATACTTCCAATATTTATCAATTGTAGGCGAAGAAGACGCAGAAGCACAAGATTTGTTAGCATATGTTAATAATATAGATCGAATGGAACAATGTAAATTAGCCGCTAAATTTTGTAATGATTATTTAAAATATAAAAATGAGTATGAACTTTTAAATGAATTTAGAAAATTAGATTTAAGGTATCATATTAATTGTATTCAATCATGGTTGGTTAATGCAAAATAAAAAGGTAATTAAGTTTTTTTATATTTTTATTCATTCATAAAACAATTGTCATATAAAAATAACACATTTGTCAAAGCACACATACAAGGTGATTTTGAATGATAGAAGCATTTTGGTTCCATTAGCTTTAGCGCTGGTTGTTCATCTATTTCAATCACAGGCTTTTTAGAATATTTCTGTATAAAATCCTTTTTTTCGCTTCCTTTTACAAAAACAAAATCTGCTTTCTTCGTAAGTGTTTCAATTATTTTTGGGAAATGATGTAATGGAGTAAATCCATTATTCCAATGTATACAATGATAATTTTTCGTTAACCATACCGCCTGCTTGTGACAATCAGGTGAAAGAAACTCCATTGGAAAAGGCTTTTTAAAAATGTAATGAGTCATTTCATAACCATCAAAAGCTGCAAGCTCTTTCGGTATAAATTTATTTTTTTCATCCTTGAATCCTTGAATATCTATAACCAATCTCATATTTTCAAAGCAGCAAATTTTTTAATGAGACTTTTTTTACTTGAATAATTTGCAATTTCTTCTTTCAGTTGATTAATTTTAAAAATAAATTTTTCAATTTGTAGTTGTAGTTTTGATGTCATGACTAAAACTAAAAGCTTTTGAAAATTTCTTTAAATTAAATCGAAATATGAAAATAGTGGGGATAAAGTTTATAATTGTTTCACAATTTTAGTAAGAGGGTTGTAGCTAAATAATTTGTCATGTAAAATAAGACAATAAGCAGAAGTATCTTTTTTAATTGCATTATGTGTCTGAAATTCAATTCTCATTACTACGGATCCCGTTTGAATTGTTTCTTTTTGATGGGAGCAATCAATATGTGTAATAGGACTAATGTTTTTGAATTGTTCAGGATTAAAAATGGGTTCATTTGGAACACCATAGTAAGACTGTCTAAAGTTGGCAAACATTTCGTATAAAGCAGAAAATTTGTTTTCTTCGAAATTTAAGTACAAATCGTGATAAGGATATCTTTCAGAATTTAAATATACTCTAATATTTGACAAGGTAATATTGTCAAATTTACTCATATCTTTAACAATTTTCCCTTTTCTGTTTTCTTGAAAGCCAATCACAACATGACGAGGAGCTTCTAGTTTACTAGTTGTTTTTACCGGCCATGTGTGACGGGTTGTTTCGGTTAGAGAAGAATATTCAACAAGTTCCCAACTCCTGAATCCTATCAATATATC
Source organism: Kuschelorhynchus macadamiae (assembly GCA_030620095.1). Classification (NCBI taxonomy): domain Eukaryota; kingdom Metazoa; phylum Arthropoda; class Insecta; order Coleoptera; family Curculionidae; genus Kuschelorhynchus; species Kuschelorhynchus macadamiae. The sequence goes on along the minus strand of JAUTXW010000407.1, from coordinate 10,201 downwards.
TTTATTTGATTCTAATATTTTTGATAGAGCAAGTTGTTGTGGCATATCAACTAGAATGTGAGGAACTTTCCAATAAATTTTATCGAAAGTAACCAATGGAGTGTCAGGAGCAGTAACAAGGTGTGCCGGATCTTCTTTGAAAATAACACCATCTAAATCATCAGTTGATCTAATAAGAACCAATTCCTGTTTCATATTCATAATAATTTTTCTGTAATCTTCAAAAAATCCTAAAAGCATTTTTAGTGGTATGGATACGGAGAATTTTCCATCATTATCAACTAAAATTGTACCACCTTCTTTCCGATGTGGAAACCAACCTGCATTTTCCAGTTTTAAACTTTCGTTGGTATTGTGAGAAAGGTAGCTTTTTAAGGTTGATGCTAATCCAACATTTCTTATTGAATCTATAGTAATTCCGTTTAGTTCATAGCGGATTTCTCTGAACAAAAAGGCTATACCATTGTTAATAAATAGCAATTCTTTCTTATATTTACCTTCTGTATTAGTTAATTTTCCTTCGATATAAAGTAAACTATCTGATGGTAGAGTGTAAGCATCGAGTTCTTGAATTGGGATCCTTATTTCATCATTGTAATCGAATTTTGAAGAAATATATGGTTGATATGTGTGAAGCTCAGAACTGACGATGGAATTGTCTACATAAAGCTTTTCGTTTACGTTTAATATGTTCATTATTTTAAAACAGTGAAACCCAAGGATGTGAGAAATTTACGATTATCTCGTCTTAACTTGTTGGTGTTGGATTTGATACTGAACTGTTGTTTAGGCTTTTTCTTTTTATAATTTTTTACTTTGTTGATAGTGGTAGGGGCAAGTCTCATCCCAAGGGCTCTATTATATCTAACAACCATTTTATATTTCACTTGTTTGTAAATGTAACCTTACTGTTATAGTTTCTCCTCTAAAACTGATAAGTTCTCCGTCTTGATCAACTATTTTAACTGTTATATTGTTAATTGCTTTGACGCTAACTGGAAAATACAAAATGGGCAAAGGAGATTCAACTATTTTATACCCTGGAGCTACAGTTGGATAAAACTGGTGAATAATATGAACAGGTTTACCATTATTGTAAGAACCGACACAAATATTACAGTCAATACAAATAGCATTCACCTTAGTTATTTTTGCAATATTATCTGATTCTTCCTCTTTCATAGCTTCTAGTATCCTGCTATTAAAACCCAACATTTTTCCTATCGAATCTTCCTTGGTAAAATCAATTATTCTACTACACATTAAAAAAGTTTTTAGAGTATTAACATTTGCTTTTAAAAGAAAAAAAAATTTTTCATTCGGAAATAAATCTTCTATACTTTCTCTTATGTATGTTTCTATATCTGTAATGTCATAAGTTCCGTCGGGAATAACAATTACTTTATGATCTATATAAAATTTATTATATCCTTCTTTTATATTGGGGATAGTCATAAACGTTTCAAAATCAGCTAAACCCAGGCAATATTGTTTTTCATCCTCTAAATATATGGGCGGATTAAAATCAGCAGACAAAACAGAACTGTTTCCTGATATGGCAATTGTGGTAGACATTGCAGTTTATTTATGAATGAGATATTACAATAAATAATGAGTTTATATATTTTTTTGCAAAAATTTTAGGGATAGTTGACCACAGTTATATGAATTAAATTTTTGTTTATTTTCATAAGTATAAAATACATCCACTTTGCCATTCGAATTAAAATATTTGAGAAGTTCAAAAGGTGGTTTTAAATTTCCATAACTATCAAAATATATTACATTTTTGTTATTTTTAATATAAGCAGTCCAATGAGATCCTTTATTTTGTTTTTTATCCAAATTTACAATACCACATTCTTTCAGATTAATTTTTTTTGGAAGTTCATCGAGCATAAAAACACCTCTAAAGCCAGTTATTTTTAACAGCTTTACATATTTAATAATATCATTGTTCGTAAGTGCTCTTTTTGGAAAACTTATTTTGAGTTTTTTTTGTCTGATTGCTTTCATTTTGACGGATCCTCCTTTATAAGGTCTAATAAATAGTCCCTTTCCTTTATATGATCTAATATATAATCTTTGCCTTCTTTAGAAGCATTTTCCATTGCAATATTATGTCTAGGTATTTCTTCTAGTTGCTGTTTAGCTGCTTTAGCATCATTTACTGCCTTAGCAATTCCTGCCGCGCCTCCACCTAGTGCACCCAGGGCGCCAAGAATGGGAAACAAAAGAGGTAGAAATCCTCCAATTTTTTTGGGTGTTCGAATGATACGTTTTTTTCTCAATTTAAGTTTACCCCCTTTTGTATTTTTTAATCCCAAACCGAACTTTCTTTTACCCTTCATTATTCCTGCAACACTTAAAGCTGCAATTTTTTCACCAATAGAAGAATCTTTAGCTTTTACCCTATCCCAGGCTTTTTTTTCTAATATTTGGTCAGATATGTGTCTTTTTGATAAATCTTCAGTCTGAGAGTAAGATATATCATGTTCTTTGCAAGCGGAATCCAATGGATTTATACCAACGTCACCTCTAGTTAATCTTTTTTCCAAGTTGGTGCCGGGACCACGATAATTATATCCTGGTATATGAACTTCGAAAGATAGTTTACTAATTAATTTATTTACTAAACCAGAGCCTTTTCTATTACGTGTTTTAATAGTTTTTTTCAACTTATGACGACCCACAGTCATTGAAGTTCTTTTTATACTAAAAGCACATTGAAAATTTTTCTGGTATAAATACTTTTACAGCTAAAAATATTTACTAGTGTGATTAAGAATGAGGATTGAAAAACAAAAATTCTCATTACCAGTAAATAATCATGACGAAAAAATTTTAAGTAAACAGTTGAGAAAGCATGGTGACTTATTTTGCGGTGGTTCAAAAAGAGGGCTTATAGTTGGTTGCAGTGGTAGCGGTAAAACCAACGTTATGCTTACACTGCTCGAGCATCCTAATGGAATTAGGTTTGAAAATGTCTATGTTTATTCAAAGTCATTAGATCAACCAAAATATGAATATTTAAGAAAGTTGTTAAAGCCTATGAAAGAAATTGGATACTTTGAATATGATAGCGATGAAAACATTATTTCACCTCATGAGATAAAGCCAAATTCCGTTATCATTTTTGATGATATTCCTTGTCATAATCAATCTATTATTAGGGACTATTTCACGCATGGAAGGCATAGAAACACCGATTGTTTTTTTATTTTTCAAGGATATTCCTCAATCCTTAAACGTCTAATTCGAGAAAATGCAAACTTATTAATTTTATTTAAACAGGACTGTTTGAGTTTAAAACATATATATAATGACCACTGTATATTGGATATGACATTTGATCAGTTTAAAAATATTTGTGCTAACTGTTGGATGGATCCATATGGCTTTCTTGTAATTGACAAAGATTGTGAAGTAAATCACGGCAGATATAGGAGTAAATTCGATTCCTTTATATATTTATAAAAGTAAAAAATTTGCAGTTTTATTTCATTTAAAACTTGTACAGCATGGATAAACGTTTAGCTCGAGAATTAATAAGATCGAGACAAGCCGTGAAGCAGAAATATCAAAGCTTGAAATTAGCTACTTCTACTGCTCAGTCCGAATTAGAACAAACTTATAGACCAATAACACAACCACTTAAACAGCTAATTTCAAGTATTGGTAAATCCGAACCATTCGATTTAAAAGAAGAAAGAGTTTCAAAGTATGAAGATTTCAAAACACCTACAAAGCTTTATAAAACATCAACTCCGACGAAAAATATTCAGAAAACAGGAAAAACTCCGTTACTCCCTACAGAACTACCAACATTTTTAAATGACAGTAGTATCACTTCTTCCTCTTCTGTAGTACAACCATTGTCATCAACTGTTATAGCAGAAACTTCAGATCCTTCTAGTGACACAACAACAAATTTAAACTTGTCAGACATATTGGAACAAACTAGAAAAACAATTCAAACCTATGTTGGTACACCATCAAATAAAGATTACTTAGCAGATTTTCATGAATTACCCAGATCATATATTGATGAGGGTGTGAAAGATACACAACATAAATTTGACCATTATTATGGAATAGTTCATGACCTCGAAACGGATAAGTTTTCTTTTGGTTTAACACAGATACCGGTAGAAATTATTGGAAAAGACATTAAAGTGGGAGGAATAACGTACATAGGCACGCCAGGTTTATACGAATTGCTTTTCAAAAAAGAACCGAAAGGTTATAAGAAGGAAGATTTAGATAATTACATGAACATTCTAGCTAAAACAAATGTATATCGTAGGAATTTTGATTCAAATGAACAACTTCAAGGAAATACATCACACAAATATGTTACAATAATAGGACCATATTTACAAAGAAAGGGGATTACAAAGACAAAAACCTTGCCAAGATTAGTTACAGCATTTAACAAACCAAAACCTCCGTTTAGAACAACTAGAGCCAAATCTACAGGAAAGGGATTAATTTTGAAAACAAACAGATCAAATACAGACTATGTATACTGGAATAATGTAAACGAAATTGTTGATAGGCTACGTTTATTAATTTCATCAAGTGATGCGGGAAATAATGCTCATAGTAACGAGATTATCTCTATTATTGAAGAATTAAGAGAAGATAAAGTAATACTATAAATAACAGCTATCAAATATAATCATATTTATTGTTTAATGAAAGCTCAACATGACAGTTGATAAATTTGGACGCCATATTTCAAAACAAAATCAAGAGAGAATAAGTGACATTAATAATTTAAAAAGGAGATTAGGTGAAAATGAAACAAATAATGAAATCTTTGCTAAAAAGCTTAAGGTTTTTGATGAAAATTTTTTAAAGCATGAAAACCACATTAAAAGACCTCAATTGAAAACGTTAATAAACAGTTGCTAACGCTAAATCAAATAAGTAAAGATTTGCAATTTTTAAATGAACATGTTAAAAAGGAAGACAAAAAATTAAGTGATGATATCAACAAAATTAATAAAATAATGGAAACAAATATAAGAGAAGTAATAATTGAAAAACACAAGGAAAAAATTAAACAATTAAGAACTTTTATAAAAAGGTTAGATGATGAAAAAAAAAGAAATCAAAATAGCATTCTTAACAGTAGAACAATTGACCAACTCACTTTGGAAGAAAATCAACAATATATTTCCTTGGAAAATATAATGTCCAGTGTAATTAAGAAATTAGAACAAGAATTAAATAAAACAGAGGAGGAATTCAAAAATAGTGATAGTAGATCAACTACTTTCTTAACTGGAGAGATAAAAAAATCCTTTTATGCGTTAGAAAAGGAGATTACTAAAATTAGTAAAGTTTCAAATGAAAAAAGTTATACAAAACAAATTTATAAATTGAATGAATGGGAAAAAACATATAAAAGTTATATTTCGAATTATTACAAAACATAGAGAGTGAACTTCCTTAAAATTGAATAAACAAGTTTGTTGTCATGACAACCGTTAAACAACAAGTCGTTAATGAATTACATAAACCTGCTAGAAAAAACTACAAACGCAGAAGGGTGGTAGTGAAAGGGTTAAATGATCTTTTTCAAGCTGATTTGGTTGAAATGTTACCCTATGCCAAATTTAATAAGGGATTTAAATATATCTTGATTGCCATAAATGTATTTTCTAAGTATGTTTGGGCCGAACCGGTAAAATCTAAATCTGGAAAAGACGTAACAGCGGCCATGAAAAAAATATTAATCAGTGCAAAAACTCCACCAAAAAACTTGCAAACGGACAGAGGGAGAGAGTTTTTCAATGTAAATTTTCAAAATTTGATGCAACAATTTCGAATTAACCATTATAGCACGTTTTCCAATTTGAAAGCGAGTATAGTAGAAAGAGTGAACAGGACTTTAAAGAATAATATGTGGAAAATATTTAGCATTCAAGGAAATTACAAATGGTTTAATATATTAGCGGATATTGTAAAAGATTATAACAATACAAAACATTCTTCAATAGGAATGAAGCCAAAACAAGTAAATAAAACAAATGAAAATAGAATCTTGAAATCTGCATTTACTCATGCTAAAACGTTAGATATAAAATCTCCAAAGTTTAAAGTGGGTGATCACGTACGAATAAGCAAGCATCGAGAGGCATTTTCAAAAGGTTACACACCAAATTGGTCAAATGAGATATTCCACATTAAAGAAGTTAAGATGACAAACCCTTGGACATATTTAATTCAAGACGAAGATAATCAGGACATTATGGGTGGTTTTTATGAGCAAGAATGACTAAAAGTAAAGCATACCGATGTGTATCTTATTGAGAAGATTTTGAGAAGGAAAGGAAACAAAGTTTATGTGAAATGGTTAGGACTTGATAAAAAATATAATACATGGATTGATAAAAAAAATATTGTTTAATTAAATTGAAATTGAATTTTAGTTAAATTTGTTTTATTTCTGTTCCTCACTTTATGCTTTAGCTGATACAAATTACAAAGTCTTAATGTGCTAATTAATTTCAAATAAAATTCACATTTAGGAAACTAAAATTTTATTAAGTAAAACATCAAATACAATTTTTATTAAAACGTGTCAAATCTAGAATAAGTTTACAATCATTTATTCTTTTTTCAAAACGGAGTCTATCTAAGTACCACATCTGAAAGTTACTCCTACGGGCTTGTCTGTAAGCAAAGCTCCACTTCACTAACACATGCACCTTATTGTTCTCTTCCAGAAAAGATATTGTTTTCTTCGTAATATTTTCTTTTTGATCCATTTTCATTGTTTTCTTCGTAATATTTTCGTTTTGTTCCATTTTGCTTCTATTTGTTTTCCATTTGTTCAGGATATAAAGCAAGTAATTCCATCATAGTTGAAACATTTTCACTGTTAGGATTTTCTGTTGGACTTATTATATTATAAACATGCGTACACAAGTCGCCACAATCAGCTGAAATATTATTTTGAAATATTTTGAAATATGTATTGAATTCTTGCCTTTTAAGTATAGATAATCTATAATCAATAATTTCCTTTAATCACCACAAATTGTCCAAAGACTCTTGTCCTAAGTATATGAAGTGTGGGCCTTTTGTAATTTGTAGAACAGGGGTATCATTTATTTTCTGAACCTGCAGATGAATGTTGTTTATATTCACACTGGTTTGATCAACTTGAGGAAAGTAGAAATTGTTTACAATAATTCCTTGATGAACACAAATGTCTTTCCAATTTTCTTCGGTTAGTGCGATTGAAAATCCAGTTTTTCCACCAATTACAATTTTTGGAGAAAAATCATTTAAACTAATGCCAACAAGAACAAATTTTGACAAAGAATTATTTAAAAAATAAATTTTTGAATTAAGAAGCGTTTCCAAAGGTTTATGAACCACGACGTTGTTCATAATGACTAAACGAGAGTGAAACATATTGTGTTATTCTTGTACTTAAATATTCTCATCCCCACTTTCTTTAAAGTTTCGATTAAAATGAATTAATGAAAAAATAGATTTCCAGTTTGAAATTTGTAATAAAGATAAATAATTAAAATGGTAATGTATAAAAATAATGCAAAGTTTAAGGTAACACTAATGATGGAAAAGTAATAATTTTTGAATCCGTCATAATAATTGGTACAGTTGGGGGTTAAAATTTGTAACTGATTATTTTTAAACTCTAACCTTTCTATCCAATTTGTATCAAAAATAGATCGATTTGGATAATGATACAAAATTTTAAAAAATTTACTTGCATTTTCATTTCCATTTATTCGTTCCATCCAACTAATTGTACTATTGTTAATTAATCCAATTTTCATAAATTTACAATATTTACTTAGAGTGACGTCTGTTTTATTAGAAAAACATATTTCACACTGTGTTACGCCAGGGGGATGATGAACATAAAAAACATTTTGGAAAATAAAATAAAGAAGAATAAATTGAGATCTACTGATAGTCATTAAAACAAATTAATAATTATATTCCAAATTTATTAACATTAAGCAGATACTTTCACCACGAAAGCAAAAGCAGTTGTAAAAAAATAACAATAAAATATTTAATTTAAATATATGTAAAAGTTCATAAATAAGGATATTAATAATACTATATAAAATGTGTAGCTTGAAGACTTATTTTGAATGGTTACAATTATTCGATTCCTATTTTTCCATAAACAGTTATTTAAATCACAATTCCTAGCAAATTTCTTATGCTCCACAATAGGATCATCATAACTTAACCAATCAAAAATTTCAATACCACAATAAAAACATTTACAAATATCATTGATTGAAGTATAGTAAAAGCCAGCTCCAGCTAACACTTCTGGTCTCAATTTTCCTTTCCATTTTTTAAAAGTGGAAAGTCGTTTTTCATATGTTTTAAAATAACTGTTATCAATTTCTTTTTCAAAAGTTTCTAAGCACATTTTGTGAAAGACTTATGAAGACTAACTTTGGTTTCAAAAACAACAAATTTAAATACCTTATAATATCTACATAAATATATCTAAATCTTCATGTTCTGCATTCCATTGATACAAAGCAATATCTTGGTGTCCCCAAACTAATGTATTAAAACTATAGGGAATTTTATACCGCTTATCATCTTCGGAACTCAAAGCCAATTTATTAATTAACTCTGTAAAATTGTATGTTGTCTAGATCGAAAAACATACATTGAACAAAAGGTTTTAGAATGATTTTCAACAACATCTTTATAATGAATGAAATCCAACTGCTTTTTAATTGCACTTTTTTTAACACCTTTTGCTTTTTTTGTTAAACTGTTTTCCGTTTTAATACAATATGCTTTTGCTCCAGTACCAAAGAAAGCAGTAATGGGTTCACCAGCATATTCATCTTTGAATTTTCCTATAACTGACTTTGTAATAGGCATTTCATGAATATTATTAAATTCATAATTAGATGTGTCAAATTTGTGAATATTTTTTATCATGTCAGAATAAATATTTGGAGTTGTGACTTCTAAAATGAACGAATCGGTATCGGTGTATAAAAGTGAAATATAGAAAAAAGAAATCATACATGACAGTTTTAGATATATCTAATATTGAGAAGCCTACATATATTGGTTTATTGTAAGTAACTTGAATCTTTTGCATTTGAATAGCTACCAAGTTTTCATAAAATATTGTTAAGTCCTTGAAATATGGTTTTGCAATTAAATTCTCAGCACCATCTTTTCTTCTATTTTTTTCCCACTCTGTAACAAGTCTTACGTCAATTCTCCTATCAACATTTTCCATATTCTTGACATAAATTATATTATTTGCCTACTTGTAAGTATTACGATCAAATTCATTCTTTGAATCATTTCTTAATCTTGAATTCAAGTCTATATATTTTTTCAACCAATCAGATTGAGAAAACTGTAAAACTCTATGAACTTTAGTTAACTTGAGTCCATGTCCAGACATTGTTTTAATAATTGATATGAATAACATATTTTGATTTATCATTTAAATTGGGTATTAATTTTATGCATTTAGAATTTGGCGGTTTAAAGTTTTCTGGACAAAACGGAAAATCGTTATGATAGAAATGTAGACTTGTAGGATATTCTAAATCAACTTCTAAAACATATCCCTTATTAGATTTTTAGAAATATTCATAATATTTAAATCATTGATTTCTTTATCTGTTAACCAAACAAAATCTCCCGTTGGAATGTGCTGTGACATTGCATAACCATACAAATTTGTTGCATCATAATAAATTATGTATTTAGTTGGCTTTAAAGGATCAAAATTTAAAAGAAATGGGTTATTAGCTTCAGATTTTCTACAAATGCAAGAGCTCACACCACCGCGAACGCTTTTTTTGAAAAGTGTATCATATCTGGATCAGTTAACAATTCTAACTCTATTCCAGTATAACATAACACGCCTCCCAGGATAAACCTGGAAAAGTGTAAAAATGAGCTGGATCGAGCTTATATGTGGATAAACAAGTGCTTCTAAAATTTTCAAAAATATCACAAAAAGTAGAAGTATCAGAGGAAATAAGTAAACGTCGGAGTATTGACCAAGAGATTCACATTAAAACAATTGCCAAACCTTTACAGCTCTTTGGTATTCTGCATCACTGATGTGCTCATCCGTTAAAGTATTATAAAATTGGTCTTTCTGAGGTAAAGTTGTTTCTTCTAATTTTAAATAATCATCAATATAACT
>JAUTXW010000406.1:1825000-1991531 GCA_030620095.1 Kuschelorhynchus macadamiae | reverse complement strand
TTTTAGTGCACCCCACAAAAAGAAGTCTAAAGGGCTTAAATCAGGGCTTCGTGGTGGCCAGGATATTAAATCATGTCTTCCTATCCACAATGGAAGATGTTGATTAAGGAAATTTACTACCGGTGCAACCGTGTGGTAAGGGGCGCTATCCTGCTGAAAAATGATATTTTCTCGAATATTTGCTGGCAAGTCGTTGATAAGGGGCATGATTTCATTCCTAAGCAGCTCCAAGTATGTTTCGCCATTTAACGACCTGTCAGAAAATATTGGTCCGATAATACGGTCGCAAATAATTCCGCACCACACATTTACGGTTTGACGACCTTGTTTTTTAATTGCTTTTATTAGATGTTTATTAGTTTGAGACCAGTAATGAGTGTTTTTCCGATTAAAAATACCCGTTGTATTAAATGAGGCCTCATCAGTCCAAAGCACTTTTGAAAAAAACACATTTTCGAACTGCGGGTCCATAATATCACAACAAAAAGTCAATCTTTCATTAAAGCCTAATTGTGATAATAATTGAGTTGGAAGAAATTTATAAGGATAATAACCATTCACCTGCAGTGTTTTTGAATACTTCCTCTACTGACACCTGCAATGTCTCTGACAGCATCTCTTTGGGATCTTTTATCATCTTCCTCGAAATAAAGTAAAATCTCCAGTTGTTTTTCCTCAATGAGGACAAAATTGGGACGATTTTTCTTAGAGTTTTTAAGGACACCATTTTCCAAATCACGCACAATTCGAAAAAATATAGTCCTGGAGGGAACTCGATTATTAGGATATTCCCTCGAATATTCTCTAAGGGCTAACCCTGGAGTTTTATTATTTTTTATGAAACAGTTGTATAATTTCAAATGTTCATCTAAACTATATAAAGCCATTTTTTAACAAATTTCGCAGCAAAAATGTGACAAAAATGACAAACAGAGCAAATGTCAACTTAAGTCAACAATTGCATTAGGTTATTTCCTAAGCCTAACCTGATTTTTTTATTTTCTGATCTCATTTACTGGCAAATTTCCGGGATAAATCAGAAAACGGCTAATAAAATCGAAACTGTTCATTTTAGGTATAGGACATATATATATGAGTAATGATAGGTAATTGAACGCTGAATCAGATGTAATAAAAATATACAGGGTGTTCTATTTGAAACACAGGAGATTTTTACATTTAAAGTTCTGTTTGTTTTTCTCTCCATTTTTAACACCCTGAATATTAATTGGTAAGACTAGCATGGAAACTCGTTGAATTGAACCCTTAGTAATGTATGTTTAGGATATTAGTCATTTCCATTAAAGTTTTATAGGTAAAAATTTTTTTTTCTTAAAATTCTAAAAACTCAATTTACTCTAAAACTATAAAGAATTCAAATATAGATGTTATTATAAAAACTTTCGCAAATTAACAGTAGAATCGAAACATGTAATAATATAAAGGATTTCCCATTTAAATTAAGAAAGTTCACAAGTGTCACGTCAAAACGAAACACCCTGTATAAACAAAAGTGAAATAAAATAAAAATTTAGTTGAATCCAAACAACTTTTGCATTTAACTTTTTGTCGTAACTATTACCGTTTTCTAGATAAGGTACAGTATCACCATAAAATGGCCACCCTGTAACATTTGCTACAGGACATCCGGATTCATACAGCGTGTAACAAAAGTGGCGAGAGAAGGTCAAACATTTTTACATTCAAATATTGATATCTTTTTTTTCGATGAACCGATTTAATTCAACTTGATGTCGAAAAAAAGGTGCTTTTTTGCTCTACTCGTGGAACCATGAACTACACCGTAATGACTGTTAGTGGTCACTAGATAGCGTTGTTTCGAAATCCTCCAAATAATGCCGTTCAAATGGTACACTATGACTTTTAGATCACGGTTTATTTGGTAGTTGTTAGGAGCATTGGTTAGTGAAATAAAAAATGCAGGTCCGCATTTAAAATAAGAAGTTTGATGATGGTTTCTGAAATTCGAAACGTCGGATTGGAAAACTAATCTTATCGTTTTGTAAAGGAGAAAAAGTGACATCTCTCATCTCAATTAATCCTAAAATTTTAGGAAAACCAAAAAACTAGAAAAAACAAGACTCCAATAGAAACTTTAGTAGTCTTGCATAACTGTAAAGAACAAAACTTAACAAAGGAACAAAACAAAAAATACTAAAACTCAGTCTCATAATCACATAAGCTTCGCAATAAAATAACTAAAGCTAGGGCGAGTCAAGGCAGGACGCGGTTTGGGCAAAACCATTAAACCCAGTTCTGCCTTGCTTCGGTGAAACGACAAAAGAAAAACGACGAAATGAACTAATATCTAAATAATCGATCAAAAGAACTTACCTGAAGTTCGATCGTAATTATATGAAGGTCCAGTCCGAAAATATTACATAAAAGTTCACTTTGTAGTACATGCTTCTCTACTCTCGAGCACAAGCTTGCAGCACTCCTTGACGTGTCATTGTGTTTAAAGGATCTCTTGGATGTTTTTTTGGTATTTTTAGTATGTGGGGGGGTGGAATATAATGTTTTCGGACTGGACCTTCATATAATTACGATCGAACTTCAGGTAAGTTCTTTTGATCGATTAATTATAGTTCAGGTCCAGTCCTCAAGTCCAGTCCAGTCAAGTTCACATTGTAGATGTTTAAAGACTTGCCAAAAACATTCTAAAACTTTCACTTATTAAAAAAATATTTTAATAAATAATTCTAAATTATTGAGAAAACATTTTTATTTCACAAATAAACTGTTAGGTAGTATGAAAAAAGGATAATGTATTATTATTACATTTTTTTTTATAATACTAATCATTTAAAACCGTGTTAAGGAAACTGCCGGCCTCTTTTAACGGCCTATTCTAAAATTTGGCAAAAGTTTCTGACTTCGAACTCCAACCGGCTGACTTCCTAGTTATTTCCAAGGAAAGGCCCTTTCTGACAGCAGCGGAGGTGGAGGCATGTCTCGTTGAATGTGCCTTAAAAACTGTGGAGTCGACACCTACCGACTCCAAGGTTTCCTTTATCCAGCAGCTTAAAGTCTGTTTTGATGCAGGTTTGTAAGGTTTTTTATGCGTCAAAAATTATTTGTTGTTCTCTGGCAGCCTTAATGATTTAGTTTTCTCTAAGTACTGCTTCAGTGTAGAAGCTACGCAGAGACGAGTATCGTTAATGAAATAAGGTAGGACCAACCAAGGTTGAAAAGAGTTAAGTTTTGATGTTTTAATTAAATCAGGAATAAGTATTTGTGCCCCTGAATCCGAAAAGCTTATGTTATGGCAATTTATTAGAGAAATGGTTTGTATTCTATGACCTGTAGCTAAAGCAATCGGAGTTACGAATTTTGAAGATAAAAATTTTAAGGTATTTTCATTAGAGTTTTTTAGGAAGGTTAAAACTTGTTGCGGGTCCCACGTGCAGTTATATTTTGGTTTTGGGGGTCTGGTCTAAAAATGCCTTTTAAAAAACGTTTAAGTTTGCAAATTATCTCCTAAATTTTTTGATGTAATCAAAGACAGGACTGCAGGATGGGAATTGAATGAACCAAAAATATTGTTTGTGTTATCAAATATATTTTGGAGAAATGTAATTATGTTTGACTTGAATGACGAAATATTAGCCCTGTTGCAATACTCCCACCATAATTTTAAAGTTATATTATACTGTTTGGCGGTATTCTCGCTTAAGGAGTTTTAGAGTCCTCCATATTAAAGTGGGGTGCAAAAACATATTGATTTAATTGTTTCAGATTTAAAATAAATCGTTTTTTACCGTTTGGTTTATTAGCCAAGAATATTCTTGAAGCAAATTGATCTGGTACGAACAACATTTTTGTATCGCCCCAATTTTTAACAAGTTTGAAATTTCAATTTCAATCTGACGTTTTTCATTAAGGTCAAATTTTCTTGGATTTGGTGGACGTGCCTGAATTGGTTGTCTTATGAAAGGTATAGAATACCCTTTTAACCAACCCAATACAGTTGGGTTCCGGGTGACTGGCAACCATTGTTCATAAAATTTGTTTAAACGACCAGTATATATCGCAGAACTTACCTCTAATCCTTTCGTCTCCCCTTCTCCTTGTTCCTGCCCCATTTGGAATCCTTGTTGTATTCCCCTCGGTACATCCTGGTGGGTTGTCCCCGGACCGGTCCCGTCTCCCCCAGACGACGAGCCGGTCTCTGCGAGTTTAAAGATCGGCTGCAACCTGAGGCGGGCTGGTTGTAAGCTGCTACACGCAGCTGACCACTCTCTCCCTTTATGTCATGTCTCCTAGATATTGACGAAAATATTGATGTGCTTGAAGAAAGTTTTAGTTCTTTACTAACAGATTCAATTGTCTTAAATGATTTTAATTTTTCCGACAAATCGATCCCAAACAAATATTCAGACGGAATGCACTTATCAGCCATTTCTTTTATATTTTTTAGATGAGGTACTATCAGATTTTTCCTAGTGACTGATATACGATGAAAAAGATTTACCAGGATTCGTCCAGAATCCAATAAATTTGTTAACAGGTCAGTTTTAATATCTTTTGGAATTTTATCCACATTGTTTAGAATGTTGGTAATGCCTTTACCCAAGGCACACAGACCTTTGCCTAATTGATTTTGATCTTCTGATTTAGACGCATCTGTAGTCAACTTGCCACACTCTTTCTCTGTTTGATAGTAGAGAGTATGTATTTGTTTTAAGATAATATAAATCTACACTAAGTGGTTGATTGAAAGAGAGGCAGTAAAGTTAGTGTGCAAATCACCGACTGCTCGGGGAGATTGGTTCGATTTCTATTTATAAGGGCGCCAACAGTTCTATACCAGTTGACTGTTAACCGCTCTAGATGTTATGAGTACCACTCCTCAAGACCACTAATATAAAATTAATTAAAGTTAATAGTAAAAAAAAAACGAAGCATATACAACAAATAACATTTATTAACAAGTTCAGTGCTCCCCAAAATATTTCCAGAAATATGTATCTCCTGTAGGTTATTTTATATAACATATGAAAGAAATTGGCCTTAATTGAAGTTTTTTTTTTTTTTAATGACAATTGACTGTGTAATGATCCTATATTAATCAGTTTTCATACCTCATATGCTGAGAGAAAAATCTAAAGTATATTCAAATAAAGATCACTTTCCAAATATTAAATCAACTGTGTAAAATGTTTTATGAAAATAGCTAAAGAATCACAAAACAACAAACCATTTAGTTTGATGAACCTGAAAATTAAGAAATACGGATGAGAAAAGAAATTTCCAATCAGCCAATGACAGGTAAAAGTAATAGACTCCAAAATCTATAAATGTTTATAAAGAAAATCTAAGTTGTTTTAATTTACCAAACAATTTGATCTAACAGTAAAAATTTAGCAAAAGATGCAAAATAATCAAGCAATTAATTGCTTTATTAATTCAAATACAATTAACAATAATAGAATAAAAGAAAAGAGTATTATGTGAATCTAAGAGCAAGCAAATAACAAGAAAAATGTATGTAACTGAGTTTCAAATCCAATCACCAATATTACCTAACAAACTGACACCATTGTTTTATATCAAAATACCTTTTTAAAGCAAGTAAATACAATAAATCATAAATATCATCACATATTCCAGTAGTGTTACCTGTCTATAACACTTATTATATACCTTGTATAAACTAACTAGATCTTATAAGTTAAAATTTCAAGATGTGATTATCACTTTACAACAACACTGTATCTTAAAGTATATTATACTATCAAATGTTGGCAGAAACCTTTAGACTATTGTGTCATAAACTAATATGTTCTGTATCTTAAAGCCTACTATACGGTCAAATGTTGACAAAAACCTATAGATTATTGTGTCCTAAACTTATAATGTGATATTTGAGTATCGGCATGAGTTATAAAGTAAAAATAATCTTATTGACAACACCAATAATCATGGTTTATGCACCCCAGCAGTAGTTAGAACTTTATATCAAAAAGTATACTACACTCAAAAGAAACAGAAAAAGTCATAAAGTTGATCAGCAATAAACAATAAAGTCAATTCAGCACAGGGGATGTTGAAATTAAGATACTTATCTAAGTGTCTATCAGCATCGGTGACTTAGATCAGCAGTCTATGATGTAAGTGTCATCGAAGACATTTCCAGCAGGAAAACTGGGTACGTACACACTTAAGTACTAGGTAACAGACTTCTGCTCCACTTACAAGAAGTAGAAGAGAAGGGAGAAGAAGAAAAAAAACTCTTATTTGATGGTAAAGGGTTTCTTATTAATCATCAAAAATGTTAAGGTACAATGTAATTAAATACACATAGGAGCCTTTTTAACTAAGCTAAGTTGCCGACGTAAATCCCAAAAGATGGCCTGGATTAAAACAGGATCAATTCGCCGACAAACTTTCACACTTAACCTTCACCTTTCAGAGAGACAAGAAGCTTCACCTACCTCACTACCAGGTCAAGGCAGCAGTAGGAGGATGACAATCCGTCAGTGGTGCCACTTTACTAAAATCAAACTGTCCAAATCTGGACAATAGATCAGCCAATCCCTGAGCTGGATCACAGGAAAGAAAAAATATTTAAAGGACAAGAAAGTAAAATTACTAATTGAACAAAACTAAGGCGCCATCTACACGAAGACTAGTGAATTGCCTCAATACGAAGCGGAAGATTTCGCTAAGCAGAGACCGCGAGCACCTTACTACATCGATAGGAGACTTACAGTACCGGATTTACGGATTTTTATGCATTAAAATGTAGTGACGAAATTAAAATGTTACAAAGTTTTGTTTCTGCAATGCTGCTGAAATTTCTGGATTTATTTTAGGCGGGGTGAAATTTGGTAAATTAGTAGGAATGTCGTACTTATTAGGATGTTTACACAATCGTCTTTTTTAATCCATTTGATATAATTGATTTCCATCTAATGGCCAATTGGTCGTGCCACACTATGTCACTTGTCAGTTTTTTTTCGGGAGCATCTCCAAGAATGTCCATAACATCGTCTGGCAGGCGAACTACAAGTTCATCTGCCTCCGAGTTATTTGTGGTGACGCTACATGCGTCCACGTTTGTATCAGAACGAGCGCTACATGCGCCTGCATTTTCTGTTAGTACAACGCTACATACTTCGTGTTCTATTTCTTGATCAGCGGGAGACTGTCCTACACTTGGCAATCTCGCAACTCGAGAAGAAAACGACTGTCGATACCATCGACTGCTCTCAGCTGATCCCCTCCTGCCCCGCGAACGTGGGCGTGAGCGTGACCTTGAACGCCGACTGCGGCTCCGGCTGTTTTTCTAACCGTTTAGCCAATTTTTTTTGGATTTTCCGCCTCACTATTACTAGACGAAGTACTGTGACTTCTTTTATTTCTCTTGTGTGTCATATTACCATATAACACTGTAAGAAAATTTTGTTATTGAGCTGTTTGTTTGTCAAACATAACAGCTCTAGGATGCATGCATCGTATATCGAATAAAATTAGTGGGTTTAATATCAAAATAAATAAGTTGAGGTACTTACATTAATCTACTAGAATTTATGGCGTTGAAAAATGCTTTGTATGTGGGTATTTTTGAATAGAATAGAGCACAAGAAACACAATGACACGTCAAGGAGATGGCTGAAGGAACGGAGCAGGGCCGGCTTTGAAATTTGCTTTAAACCTTGTGCTCGAGAGTAGAGAAGCATGTACTACAATGTGAACTTTTATGTAATATTGAGGACTGGACCTGAAATATAATAATAAACTTACTACAAATATATTTAAAATTACTGAAAACTACTTTCGCAATTGCTCAAAATGCCGGCCGTCGTTGTCAATACAGTATCTCTATAGCAGAAGTGGGGGCAGTAATTTTATTTACATGGTAAGAGCTCTTCCAATTGCCCGACATGCTTAATATTTCAAATGGTATTGATATTGATGGTTTATATACTGATTACTCCTGTTTCAGAGAATTTTTGAACTTCTACCTAAAGACATGTCAAATGATGAAAATTTGAGCGTATTTTTTTACAAAATGTTATCAAAAACTTCAAAAATTAAAAAATAATATCATTTGTATTATCAATTCCTACTGTGACATGCTATTTAGCCTGCTCAAAATTGTATACTAAAGACATGCATCGTATGGCCTTCAATTTTATTAAAGCTGAGTTAATCATTATTAGATTCAACTTTGGGGAAAATTGTTCAGATTTTAATGCTTTTCTTAATAGTCCTTAAGGATGCAAATTGTTAGAAACGTAAAAATGAATCTCTAAAACTGGAATTTGGGATTTATTGGGACCAGAAATTCAAATATGCTCCCACTTTTAACGCAGCTTTTATATGAAAAAACGTGGTTTCTTTCTTTGCCTCTATGTATATAAAATTTTTAATTAAAAAACAAGACATTGTATGTATTTTCTTTAAAAACCTTGTAAAAGTCGCTAGAGGTAGCCGTTTTCGATATATTTGCTGTCTAATGAATTGTTTTTATTTTTTTCTTAGCAAAATTGTTTTGTTACATAATGTCTAAAGTATTCTTAGAGAAAGTATAGTCTACAACAGGTTTGGAATGCCTTACTCCATAACTATAAGTTATAAAATATACTATTAGGATTTAATAATGTTTAGTTCATCCAGAGAGATCATAAAGAGTAAAGTCTTGATTCATAATATTTATTTCTCCAGACAACCCCAAAATCCCGACCTTTTGAAAATTTAGACAGATATTAAGGACTTCCGATCTGGTAACCCTTATTCCAATTGATACAGGAAAGATTGCGCCTTTGTATTGACAATGACGGCCGGCATTTTGAGTATTTGCGAAAGTTTTCAGTAATTTTAAATATTATATTTGTTGTTGGTTTATTGTTAGTTCATTTCGTCGTTTTTTTTTGTTGTTTCACCGAAGCAAGATAGAACTCGGTTTAGTATTTTCTGTTTTATTCATTTGTTAAGTTTTGTTCTTTACAGTTATGCAATTAGGCGGTCCAAGAAAACAGCTGACTGCTGTCAATATGGCTGGCGTAGGACAAACATTGTTTTCTTCCATATGAGCCCGTGATAATTTAAAATCAAATTTCAAGTATTTGTATATATATATTAAATGCATTTTTTTGTATAGGACCATTTTTTACAGTTGTGTGCTTGCTTTAAACTTAGTTATGACAATTGAATACTTTTTAGAGCTTCGAACGCCGAGCGGTGGAAACAAAACATTTTTATAATTAAAAATTGGATTTTTTGTAGTGTAGATCCAAAAGACTTCTTCCCAGTGGCAAATATGGACATTGTTAGTTATCTAGTTCTTCAATTTAAATCATGTATATCCAAGTTAAACTTGGTTCAATCTGTGTGTTTAATATTCTGTACTGCACCCAGTTCATATATTTTTTTTACAAATAAAACATATATATCAATAAAACAAACACGTTTTTATTTAAATAAATTGTCATGCGTTAGAGTGAATCAATATATAACATTTTCAGATTGAATATTATAAGAATAAAAAGTTGTTTTTACAATAAACCTGATGACGAGTGTAAACGAATTCAATTTTTTCAGCATAATGAAACCTTTACTAGACTTAAGCTTACTTATGTCTAGAAAAAATTTAATTATATACTTGCACTCTAGGACGGGATTATACCATGGAGACCCTAAAAAAAAAATTTTGTTCCCGAAGAATATTTTTGAGAAGTTATCGAAAAACTTAAAATGTTGAAGTGTCCATGCCTTTATCCTATTTTTAATCCTGACTCTGGAATTTCCACTCTTCGTAATTTATGAACCTCTGTCCTGAATGAATGATTTTTCTTTATTCAGTCATAGGTTTTGCTGAGAGACACTTTGGCAAATCTTAGTATTAAGTAAGTAATAACCCTGTATATGATTATTGTAGCTTCATTTATTATACATAAAAAAAAATTGGAATATCACAACTAACACACTCGTGCTAAGATAATATCAAGATAAAAAGCACATACAATGAATTTATTAAGTTTAAGATAGAATGTAAAAAAATATTTAATACTCGTATAAAGAATTTAAGAACTATGAGTCTTTTAAAAATCTCTTTTAAGATGGTACATACAAATACTGATAATTATTTAAGTCCCCTAAAACATAAAAAAATAATACAGCATTCAAATATATAACGGTACAAAATGTAATACAACTTTTTCAAACAAAGATTAGATCTTTGATGAGTCTCGATTGAGAATCATAATAATTGTTAACTAGCTAGATTAATTTCAGTTTTTTGATAAATGAATAATATAAAATGTTTTGCACACACTTAGGCGTAATTTAACTTAATAGTACGTAAATCCTCTTCTAATTGCAGTAATCCACTTCAGCCACATCGACGAAAGTTCATTCAATCGTTTTCATATCTAAAATTGAAAATTTTTGAAACTTACAAATAAAAGTAACATTGTGTTTTATCCCTCTACATTCTCGTTTTACAATACAACAAAAAGAAGGCGTTTTAAGGTAAAAAAATAGAAATAAATAACAAAACTCCCATATACTCCCATGTAAAAATTCGATTTGTTTGTCCTATGCCCGTCAAAAACAGCTGATCGGTGACGTTCAACTGACAGATCGTAGGAGTGCCCTATATTAATAAAGTTTCTATTGGAGCCTTGTTTTTTTTTCAGTTTTTTGGTTTTCCTAAAATTTTAGGATTAATTGAAATGGGAGATGCAAATAATTTCCACTTTGTCACTGACACGTTTTCTCCTCTACAAAACGGCAAGGTGAATTTTCTAATTCAACGTTTTGGATTCGAGAGACCATCAGCAACTTTCTTAATTATTTAAATGCGGACTTGAATTTTTATTTCACTATTCAGTGCCCTCGATAAAGCGCGGGACACGAAAGAAAACCGGGCGGTCCTTAAAATAAAGGTTCATAGTCTTAAGCAAGCGAAAAAGTAAAATTTGTGAACGCAAATAAATTTTATGTTATTTTATTTGTTGTAATAGTTTTCCGCTTCACCTATAAAGTGCGCCAGCTAAGCGGTACGGAAAATTAATCGAGGATTTAGTAAATTTATCACTGGTCCACTTGTAATTGGGATGTGCCTATAGTCTCCATGCACTTGCCGCTAGAAGGTTCTAGCTATTTCCAGTGGCGCCTATACATTTCGACCATTTGTTTTCATTTCTATATAAATGCGTTGCGTTGAATTTGAATTATTATTTCGAAGTAACGATGGCGAGCAAAAGAGGAAAAGCAATTCGAAGCGGTGCACGTGAAGTTATTGCGAGCGTTATAGAGGCCTAGAGAAGCTGAAAATAATAGTTTAACTATTCCAATTCAAAATCGAACAGAGCGAGCTGCATTTTGCACTGGTGTTTCGGAAAGTAGTGTAAGAAAAATTCAAAGAGAACATAATGATCGCTCATGTTCTACTTCACCTTTAAAATCTCCTAGTAAAAAAGGACCCCGATTATCATACAAAGATAAAATTGACGATGGTGATTTTCAAGTAATTCGACGAACAATAGAGGATTTTTACATAAACTTACGGGTATAAAACCTTAAATCGGTTTTGTTTGACGCAAGTGCCAAAATAAACGAAAATTGTTCATTGAGAGACCAAATATTTTTCACAGGCGGGTGAAATATCTATCAACTGTAAAGGCAATATTGTGTATCTAGACGAAACCTGGATAGATAATGATATGATAGTGAACAAATGCTGACAAAGTGAAAGTGTTACAGGTGTTGTTCAGGGAATCCGCTCTAGTAGTCGCTTTGTTATAGTTCATGCTGGTTCAGAAGCCGGATTTGTTCCAGGTGCTGGTTCAGAAGCCGGATTTGTTTCTGGTGCTGCTTTAGTTTTTCGCTCAGGACTAACAACTGGAGACTATCATGGACAGATAAATAGAGATAATTTTGAAAAGTGGTTGCTCGAGAACCTTCTACCTAACATTCCTCCGAAATCAGTCATGGTATGGATAATGCGTCCTCATTCTCACGTAGAAGATAAAGTGCCAACTAAATACTCTACAAAAGCTCATATGATATCGTGGCTTAAATCTAACAATCTTGTATATGATCCAACATGGAGAAAATATCAATTATATGAAGTAATATCAGCCAACAAGCCTAGAGAAAAAAAGTATAAAATTGACGGTCTTTTACGTAACCTCGGCCATACACCTTTAAGGCTGCCTCCATACATGTGCGACCTCAACCCTATTGAACTTGCATGGGCAGGAGTAAAAAAATATATTCGAGAGCGCAACACCGGTGAACTTTCAATTAAAGATTTAAATAAAATAACATTAGAAGCGATTGACTCAATATGGGCTGAAAATTGGAAATCATATGTTAAAATGTTTCTTCTATTGAAGATAAATACTGCGAAGTAGATGGCAAAATTGAAACGGTTATTGATGATTTAGTTATCACACTGGGATCTTCAAGTAGTGTCTACGAAACCTCATTATTTTTAGAGGAAGACAACGATTTAGAAGGAATCGAACCATCACAGCCGTCAAACTCAATGGTTTAGTTTTTTTCATATATTTTGTAAAATTGTTCATAAAGTAGCTGTCAATAAACTGCTTCAAAATAAATAATTTTCTGTTCCGTACCGGGTGTCAATAAATATCTAATATTGCAATTAAAATTTGAAAAACTACCGAACTCATATTTTTCCAAAATTAACACATCAATGTAGTTATAGTAGAGGAGCCAGCACTGATTCCAGTGAACAAGATTTATCAAAATTTTAATTTATGCAGTTCGACTTTGGGCTATTCGGGTATGCTAAAGTGACCGTTTGTCTCCGTCTGTCATATTACTTTGTACAGGGGGGGGGGGTCATTGTGAAGTACTATACAGGGCGTTTCTTAATTGCGTGCTAATATTAAAGGGGGGTGATTCTTGGACCTTTTTAAGAAAAAAGTTTAATATGAACCTAAAAGTCTTAACTTTGGAGATGCAGGGTTTGAAAAAAACATTTTTTTTAAATCCTAATTCTGATGTTATTTTAGATAAATAACTGTGTGAAATTTGATATACGTTTTTTATGCATAAAAGGACATTTTTTATTAACTCCTTAATGCATAGAAGACGTGTATCAAATTTCATGCAGTTATCTACAATAGCATCAGAATGGGATAAAAAAAATGTTTTCTTTTTAAACTTTACCATCCTGTATCTCAAAAGTTAAGACTTTTAGGACATAAAAACACCCCCTTTAACATCAGCACGCAATTAGGAAACGCCCTGTATAGTACTTTACAATGACGGCCCCTGTATCAAGTAATATGACAAACGAAGACAGACGGCCACTTTTGGCATACCCGTAGCCCAAAGTCGAACCGCATAAATTAAAATTTTGATAAATCTCGTTCACTGGATCTGATGCTGGCTGCCCTTGTAAAATCTGGACTTGTAAATCGTGTATCACTATACTGGGTGGTCCAATAACTGTGGACGTAGGCAGTAGCCCGGGAACCGTTAATGACAGAACTCAAGAAAAAACATATTTATAGGTAAATCGATCAAGAAAATTCAAAATTAAATCATTTTAAAATTCGAAAGTTCGCCTTTTTGCAACACAAAAGAGATATAGAAGTGCGGTACACGAAAGAAAACAGACAAATATAGATAAAGGTTCATTAAGCATAGTAACATTTTTTAATTATCTGAAGTGCGTATAGTCAAAAAGGAGTGCCATATTATTTAAAGAACTACAGGACACCACTGGTTTAAAGAGATTTCTTGGCCGACCTTCCTAAATCAATTGACTCCGCCCGGTTTTCTTTCGTGTCCCGCACTTTAACTTCCAAATAAATTGTGATATAAAAGACATAGCTTACCATTTGTCTTTTTTGAGAAAATGGACATTATTTGGAGAATTTCGAAACAACGCAATCTAGTGACCACTAACAGAGTCCATACGAGTAGAGAAAAAAAAGCACTTTTTTTCGACACCAAATTGAATAAATGATTGATCTTCCCCCACGACTTTATTTTTGAAAATAGACAAAAATGGTCTCAAGCAAAAAAGTGCGTAATTAGTTGAAGAATATAATATTTATCTTTTCAACATACCTCAATCAGGGAAATTTAAGAGGAAATTGGGACGTATATTTTTGTGTTGCTTCGAACTTGTATATTATTTATAGCGATTTCTTTTGGCCGACACCCTGCACAGGGATTTTCGTATATTTAGACAGTATCTACCGCATTCGTTATAAGATATAGAAAAAACCCTTAAATATAAAAGTTGCAGGGATTATCCTGAACCCCCAGGATTCGTTAGCAGAAAAAAACAGTGGCGTAGCCATGGGGGAAAATTTTAAATGTATAGTCAACTTCTTAAAAGTCTTTTTTAATTTTTCTTGAGTTTTTCTTTTCTATTTCTTATAAAAAAACATGGTAGAGGCTCTCTAAATATACGAAAAAACAGTGTACATATGTTCAAAGAAATTAGTGTTCTTGAGCAAATAATCTTTTGACATTTTCAAAAGGCCTGTAAATACAATGCTTTTAACCTACAGGAAGCACAACGGCAACAACTACCTCACAAGGACCCCCGCCACTTTTCGAACCGTTACGCTTAATCGGTCCGACACCGACTCCTGTCGTCTCCCACGGCCCCCCGCCACTGGTGCGGATGATAGGGCCACTGCCGAATACCATCAACACGGCCACCAACACCAACCAGGTCTCCTCTTCGACTGCAGCAACATCGGTGAGTCAGATCGGTGGAGTCCGTGTTACCCCGGTTACACCGGTCAGCCAGGGAACGCATGCCGGATCGTCAGAGAGTTTAGTCAACAGGCTCATCAACAACAGGATGAATCACAGAGGGCCGTTTTTACCTGGGACAAAGAAGGTGAGTACTTAAATATATAACATTAATAACTTAACTAAAAGTATGATTTTTTTGCGGATATTTAAATCAGCCCACTTGAGTCACACACTACTCACATACTCTGAATTTTTCTGTATACATTGTGTTGATGAAACGCAAGTAAATACATCTATTATTTCGGCAGAATTACGAATCTGTTATGGTGAAAATAAATTTAAGTTAAATGTCTAAAAATTAGATATGGTATAGTCCGACACACGATAAATGATCATGACTAACTAATACCTTTATACTTTATGCCTGCTTGTGCATCTGTTTTGGCTAATAAATCATTCCGGTCCAGGGTGGTCAGTGGCGGCTCGTGGTGAATTATACTGGGAGGTCAATAACAAATTTAAAAATAGGCATACTTAAAATAAAAATAAATATCTCATCTTTAAATTGAGCTTTAAATTCTCTTGAAGTTCGGGTCTACTCTTCGTTCTTTAGAATTGGAAAAATGCTGAATGACACGTTCGTTAAAATTGCACGCACATTCCTTTTATAAACGATTTCTCGATACTTAACATTGCTAAAGCGGATAGTCTATCTTGGTCCAACTCTTCAACGAAATTTATAAGACCTCGAAAAACCCCTGGATTTTCAGACAAAGCCGTTTCATCATGGCCACGTAGTGCCTGCTCGAATGCCCCACAAAATGTTACACAATCTATAATTTTGTTTAAAATATAACGATTTTTGGATACATTTTCATTAAAATCTCAAAGGGATTTTCTATAAGATGTGTCTAGCTGAGTGCGAATATCAACACTTCCGACCGTAGCATAGTTCACAGGTATCTGCAGAAAACGCCTGTTTTTTTATTTTTTCTTTTAGGTGTTTTAAGTCTTTAACACCGGTTTTGCACCATAATGAGTCCGACGAGTCCTTAGAAAACAACAAACATAAAGTAAAATGAATTAGAGACTTCACAACCACATATCCAGTAAGCTAAATCGTACATACTTTTTGCGAAAGTTTCGTTGAACCTCTTTATTTTTTATTTTTCTAGTTTGTCGTATACTAAGTTCTGGCAAATTGCGACCACATACCTTGAATTCGGTTATTTTCTCAAAATTAAGTTCGTTAGCACTCTTTACTTGTTTAATTTTTTGCACTACCGACATTTTATTTCATCTACATTCACAACTCAAACATAGACCACCTTGAAATTGCTAAATTAAGTTCCTAAGCAATTTTAGTTGTTTATTTTTTGCACTAGTCACTACCAACATTTTATTTCCTGTATATTTCCAACTCACACATGGATCATAAAAATAAAAAAATATATATTACAAAAAACAGTATATAAATCAATTTTCATCGATTAAAAACGTCCGAAACAATATCGAGTTAATATCGACCGCGCGACCTCTGAACAACTGAACTTCCGCATGCCGACGTGATGCCACGACCGGTCGATCGAATTATGAGAAGAGACCGGCTGATGACCCAAAGCGCGATTTCATATTCCATTTGCTTTCACGTTCGACTGCCGCTCGGTAGCTGTGGAATATTTGGGTACTTTCGTCAAGCTTTAAGGTAATCAGGGCAATTCGTACTGCCCAGCCTAGCTTAGTAAAGTGCGGGACACGAAAGAAAACCGGGCGGAGTCAGTCGGTTTAAGAAGGTCGGCCAAGAAATCTCTTTAAACCAGTGGTGTCCCGTCGTTCTTTAAATAATATGGCACTCATTTTTGACTATACGCACTTCATATAATTAAAAAATGTAATTTTTTAATTATCTATATTTGTCTGTTTTCTTTCGTGTACCGCACTTCTATATCTCTTTTCTATTGCAAAAACGGCGAACTTTCGAATTTTACAATGATTTAATTTTGATGTTTCTTGATCTATTTCTCTATAAATATATTTTTTCTTGAGTTCTGTCATTAACGGTTCCCCGGCTACTGCCTACGTCCACTATTATTAGACTACCCAGTATAGTGATACACGATTTACAAGTCCAGATTTTACAAGGGCAGCCAGCATCAGATCCAGTGAACGAGATTTATCAAAATTTTAATTTATGCAGTTCGACTTTGGGCTACTCAGGTATGCCAAAAGTGGCCTTTTCCGTTTGTCATATTACTTTATTCAGGGGCCGTCATTGTGAAGTACTATACAGGGCGTGTCCTAATTGCATGCTGATGTTAAAGGGGGTGTTTTTATGTCCTAAAAGTCTTAACTTTTGAGATGGCTTGTTTTTTGCTCATTTATCTCATCAATTCCGTCATCGGATTCATAGTTTTCCACCCACGGTCTAAACATTTTAAAAATTACTAATGACACCTCACAGAAAGATTGTTACTCTAAAAATAAATAACACCACTGAACACCGCTAATGCCACAGTTCAAATGATTTAATAATAAAAATAAAACATCGATCTGTACTGAGAAACCCTTGCAAACCAGACCTTAATTGCTTTATTGGGGGTAAAATACCACTTGATGGTTATGAGCCCGGCAACTTCATGACCATTTATCGTGTGTCGGACTGTAGAATATATAGTTGTGTAAAATTAAAAATAAAACTAACAAGGAATTGGATAAGCAGTTCTTTTATAGTAATTTTTTTAACATTTGGATTTTTACCAAAATGTTACCAAGTCATCCCCATATGACTCTTTATTTTTGACCAAAATTTGAAGTCAATCGTATAAGTAATTTTTGAGCTATGCCGCGAACAGACAGACATACCGACGGAATTGAGAAAACATGTTTTTCGGCATCAGGAACGCTGAAACGTAAAGATATGAAAAAATCTCGGAGGGTGATTTTTTCACGATTACAATATTTAAAAGTAGGAAGTAAAAATAATAAATGTTATGAAAAAATCATATCTGTGGATCTAATAGTCACCGCTAAATTGTGGGTACCGATTTATGAACCAACTTGTTCTGAAAATGTAGTATATGTAAAATAAATTTAAATATTAAGCTCAACATTTATCATTTTTGTTTAACGCAGCCAGTTGTACTACTAAGGAAACGCGCAGGTGTGCGAATCCGGCAACACCCCCACAGAAAGGTACTATTTTGGAACGTAGATACTAGCAGGGTGGCCATTTTCTGAAAAAAAGAAACGGAAAAATGTTTCAAAACCTAAAAAATATGGAGAATAAAAATTCTTAAAAACTTGAGGTATTTTATTACTCAGATGATATTTAATTAATGTTTTCTTATAAGCATAGGTGCTAAATATTATATTTTTTTATTTACAGGGAGCTTTTTCTTTATAAAACACCCCCTAAATATACATTTATATTTTTTTATGTTCTGTCACATTAAGGAATTACCGCCATTTCGAACTGTAATTATAATGACCGCATATTTTGGAGATAAATTATTGTTAAAAAGGCTCTTCAAAACACGTACTATCCGATCGCCCTTTCCGTTTAGTGTTTTGTTACCACAGTCTGAGTAATTATTATAAAAAATTTGGTGAATCTGACGTAACCATAAGATCAAAGTTAGTCTAGAATTTTATGAAACCCCCTTTTATTCTTAATTAAATTATTGAAGTTGCATTTAATGATAATATTCGTTCGATAATTAAAATGTGTCAAATTAAGGAATATTTAAATATTCCAGCTATAAAGTAATCAGATTTTCAGATAATATAATCCGTTACAAAAGATGTGTATTAAAATTCATGGTCAGTTTATTGTCAGCTATGTACAAAAACTTTCGTTACAACTATTTCATTTTCATTTAATTTTGATAAACATGTCAAAAATTTACCAAAAACTTTTTGGAGCTTTTTAAAAAATTGGAATTTTACCTACACCCCGTATAAGTTTATTATCACTAATACATACCTTAACTTCTAGTCAAAAATATTCTCAGCAACGATCCTATTTAATTGCGTATTAATTAATTAAAATATTAAAATAAAAATATTTATAAAATATAGAAAATTCAAAATTTCAATTTTGAGTCCCTGTATAAAAAACTAGAAGCAGGATTAAGTGTGTGACAGACCCTTTGTTAATTTAGTTTACTAGGGTCTAGTTATCCGTATATTAAAAATGTCGGGTTTTGGAAACGAAAATATACAAAATATTAGAAGTGAGGTTGAGAATTTGACGCTTCACAATACCAGAAGATCTATAGCTAGTGTTTGAAGGCAATTTTTGAAGTTTGATAAAGAAAAATCGTACGACGTTATAGATCAAATAATACCTCTACAAAAAGTACATATTGGAAGACTACGCA
Organism: Kuschelorhynchus macadamiae; assembly: GCA_030620095.1. Taxonomy (NCBI): domain Eukaryota; kingdom Metazoa; phylum Arthropoda; class Insecta; order Coleoptera; family Curculionidae; genus Kuschelorhynchus; species Kuschelorhynchus macadamiae. The sequence goes on along the minus strand of JAUTXW010000406.1, from coordinate 1,972,428 downwards.
TTTAATGTGAAAGAAAAGATTCCTAAGAATACAAGGAAACTGTAGTAAAGGTCATGTGGAACTCTAAAGCAAAACAAATCCTAGAAATACTTTTTAATAAATTCAAAATTGAATTTGATCCTTTCTATGATCCCGAGTTTGCAGCGGCTAGAGTTGCCCGTGACTCTAAACGTCGGAAGCTTTAGAAAAACCCATCCAAAAGGAAATCCAGTTGTGCTGCTGTTAAGTTCAGATGAGTATAATAAGATCCTAGAACATGTAAATGAAAACACACCTGATGGTTTACAACGAAAATGTTTTCATATTCGGATTAGCTTGGAGTGGCAGGGAGGCGACAACGGCACAAATTAAATATTTTGTGAAAGAAACTGACAATCAAAGCAACTTGACGGGTAGTATTGAGTGTAATCCAATTTTTTTCTAAGACTTCACAAAGAGAGTCAATCAGAGAGTAAATGACTTACTAAAAATGTAACAGATTCTCAAGCATGCCCTACAAGAATGTTTGAAAAACTTACGAAGAAACGGGGCAGATCTGTAAGATGCAATAGATTATTTTTAACGCCAAATGCAAATTGGAAGCATCCGCAAGGTATGTTAGTAAAAACACCATTGATTTCTTCTTGGTTCAGAGAGGCGGCTTCAACAACTGCCATTGATACAAAAAGGAATAAAGTAACGAATCATTCTGGTAGGGCGACAGCTGTATCGAATTTGGCAAAAGGAGGAGTAAGAGAACAACAACTAATAAAAATTACAGGACATAATAAATGGATATCGACCATCACAAAAACGTAATCCAAGCCATGAGAGGGGACATAAGTACTACAATCTCGGCTTCGACTATGGCAACTGCTGAGTCAACCATTGGTTATAATAACTATACGTTTAACATAAACAATAATTATAGATATAAATTAAAATATGGTTGCTTAAAGTTTCTCAATAAATTATTGTTTTATTTAAAAATATGGTGGCTATATTACTTAATTGCATTTATTGTTTATAGCTATTACTCATTTGTATCCATTGGGACTTAGGTAATACAAACTACACAAGCATTAATTTAGTGGTATACCTAGTAATTAAACAATGACCCGTTTTTCTTAGCAAAACTGAAACAACATAACTTCCTAAAACTTTAGAAACTTAAAATATAAGTTTAGCACTCAAAGAAAAAATTTAATTTTTCATTTTTATTGAATTCATACTACTAAAATTAATTGAAATATATCTTTTAGGTGAATTGGAGTGATTGCCATTGTTTAACCTCAATTATTTGTATCTAACTATAAAGATTATATGTAAGTTTATATTTTAGTTGTGCGTAGACATATAACTACTTTTTCAAACTTAAGTAAATTTAAATATTATCTATACATTGTTTCAAAATGATATACTGTCCTACATAAATTTAGTTTAAGAAAATTCTAGCTAAGTATAATTTTGGTTCTTATAAAAAACATTTTTTTTTAGGTTTAAAATTAAACTTTTCCTAAAACTTTGGTAAAGTAAAATGTTTTGCATCTTTAAAACATATTAAAATTTTATTTTTATTTAAGCATAATTTACTAAAAGTCAAGAAAGTGTTATTTTATTAAGTAAAACTTGCCAATTTAATTAACTACCGCCTATTTACGGTCACGTAGGAGTTTTTGTTACCTAAAAAAAAATGAAATTTTGCCCTATTTAATATCCCTAAACTTGACTGAACTGCATGAAATTTATCCTGAGAGTAGTAGGTATCATGTACTATGTTTAAATTATCATATTAATCGTAAAACAGAGATTGCCACGGCTAGGACAAATGAATGTAACTAGTAAATTATGAATGACAGTGACACTTATACCGCGCAACGTATATGTGAAGATTTTTTTAAATGGATAATTTAAAGAGTTACTCTTTATGTAAGTTTTGTAACAAGATTAACGATATTAAAATAAACCACAGAACATAGCATTGCCTAACAAAAGTAGTAGAAAAAGTCTCTTTGTGATCTCAAGAAAATAGTTTATCAAGAATCTTCTTTCTTGGACCGATTATCCCGAAGTAAGTAGAACAAAATAGTGTCCAAATATTATATCTACTTCCTGACACATAAACATTTATGGGAATCTGATGAGTTGTATACACCCGAAACACCTCCTTACTTCCCATTAGGAAAGGAAGAAGTAAATGAAAGAAATATTTTGGTGCCTTAGCTGCTAGATTAGAATATATTTACTTTAGATAAACAACGAATAGATTGGTTGTTTATCTAAAGTAAATATGTAATATATGTTGTCGACTATATACAGTTGTTTTATTATTGAAAGCCCATACTTTGGAATAAAATATCTAAACAATAATGCAATAATGTAAATTTTCTGTTTTATTACATGACATATGTCAAAAAGTTTTTCAGTGTATTCACCTCCAGCTTACCTTGAAGGCAAAAAATTTCCGGAAATCAGACCCGTTGCTATGGTAACGTCGATAAATAAAGGCATCTGATTGGCTATAAAATACAGGTGTGAAATTTTCGGGGATAATACCACGAGTGCTTAAAAATTATCTGGTTAATTTTTTAGCACGAATGGTATTTAGGAGGAATATTCCACAAATCAAATACAGGGAAACTAAGCTTTATTAACTGAATATTAAATACATACCTATTTCAAGTTTAGAAATTTGAATTTTGTAATAAATTGAACACAAATTGAATAATAATATACTAATAAAATTATTTGTCTAAATATTGAAAAGTACTTAATATAAATCTAAATTTTCAATTTTAATTATTGATTGTATAATAAAGGGTACAGTTCTGATAATTATTAACCACATTGTTGTTTTGCGACGACGCACAGTGGAACGAGGTATAGGGAAATATGGACATTGGCTGTTGTTTTAGAACTATTAGTGTGATTTGGATAATTTTGACCATTTTGAAACGAAACAACCTTTAAAGATTTAAATTCAGTCCCAAATTAGATTTTTTCAAAATCGAAATACAGGGCGTTGAATAATGCACTGTCTTTTTGGGTTTTTTAAAATACTTCAAAAGCGTAATAAATAGTGTATTAAGTTTTGTTACATGTTATGACAACACAAAAATTCATTTTTTCTGATTAAATATTTTTTCAGTTCCACCAGTGGCGTTCGTCTAACAACAGTGTCCAATTATGTTTTGCAAAAAAAATTGTGGATCTAGTAAAAAAATGTTAAAAATGTACATTTGGGAGTTAAAATTAGACCGTCAATAAAATATCGTTGACGTCCAATGTAAATATTAAGCACTTGATATACGAGGCGTTTTAATATAATGTGGTCCACTAAGTAGATACGGTACACAGAGGAAATCTTTATTAGTAACCCTATACAAATCGAAATACTGTCATAAATTCGTGTATATACATATTTGAAAAACATATTAAGTATACTTGAAATGGTTGCAAATCAAGCAACCTTTATACAGGTTAAGCAAAAAAATCATTCAAAAGGAGATTACTTTAATTGAAAGTATTCGGGAAAAATATTATTAAGAAAACTTCGAATTAAAATATCCCAAATATATCCAATTCAAAATGCTCCCATTTAAAAAAAAAATTCAAATAAAAAAAAACTTATGAGTTCTTAGTGGCCTACATTGTACTACTACTAATATGGTCCGATTTTATTAAATTTAAGAGAACTGTATAGAACGAATCGATTTACAAACACTAAGTATAGCAGAAAATTATTTTTGATTGAGAAGCTGCTCATTGCTGCTGGATTTTTAATTTTCACAATACAAAGGATATCTCATCTAAAGCATTAATTCGAATTTAAATTATTATTTTAAATAAATTCTACTTTACCTCAAGGGAATTCTTCCAGCAGCAATCTGTTCCAAATAAAAGACTTTGCAGAGAATAACACAAAATATATAATAAGGTAGAAACAAACTTAAACACCAATAACGTAGAAAGCTGTCAGTCAAAGCTTATATTATCTAAATAATAACAAGTACACAATTTACTACAAAGCATATTCTTCATTTTTAGTACTATCTAGTAGCAACAATACTTCTGGTTGTAAGTTGTCAACATTTATTTTATTTCTAATTGGTCGGAGATTAGAAATAACTGGATCAGATGAAATTAGTAAATTGTTTAATATATCTTCGTTGGTAAATTTTCTGTTGCATTTCCGGGATCTGAGCTCTCTATACTTTCTGAAGTCTTTGTTTCTAGCTTCTGCTGCTTCCTCTGAAAGGTGCCCAATAGGTATAAATACATCTCTAATTATTTCAGCCCCATGAAATAAGATCTTATGGACCGTAGCTGGCATATAGTACCAGCTGTATAATCTAACATATAGCTGGGCGGTTTGTTTTGTATAGTTGTGAAATGCGTTAACATCTATGTTGCGACCAGAAGCTATAGCCTGTAGTATGACGTAAAATCTTTTGACTAAATGAGTATCCAAACCGGTAATTTCCGCAGATTTTGTAGTATTTCTGAAAAACTTTCTTGCGGTGTTACCGTCATTGGTTGTGCCAAATCCTTGTTTCACCATGTCAACGTTTAGTCCCAATTCCCTTTTAAACCTTTCTTGAATAATCATTTTGGTGTTTTTCTTCATATTTTTTTCTTCTATGGTTCTTGCTGACCATTTCTTAAATCTCATATTGTACGAAATATGGAGCAAACATTCAAAAGTTCGTATCCATGCATGTAGCGAGGACATTCCTAATTTGTAATACTCCTGAATTGGTACTTTACGAGCTATTAAATCCAAATTGTTCATCTCTGTAGGTTTTGCTCCACAAATATAGCAATTCATTGTGGATTTTGATCCTGCTATTGTAGAACAAATTTTACCATCGATCATTGTTAAAAAAATTGTGTGTTTTATAGACGTAGTTTCAGAAAGTTCTGTATCATCCAGTAGATTGATTTCATCTTTTAAAGATTCCCATGCGTTATTTATTACCTCTTTAGATTCTTTTATAAACTGAAAGTTAATTGGGCGACAGTAAAACGGTGATGATGGCCGTGGATTTTCCCAAACAACAATTGACTCCTCGTTAGAAAAAACCAATTTAAGTGGAACATAGGCGGTCATAAAAATACTTGAGTCATCCGATTCACTGTTTTGAAAATTTTGCTTGTAGTTAGATTGGCCAGAAGCGCCATCAAATCCACATTTACCAAAAAGAGTGAGTCTGCCAGTGACACTATTCTCTAATGATTCTAGAATTCTCCTAACTGTGTGATCCAAAAGGGACTGCAAAGTAATTCGCGCAAACGTATCGGTAATCATAATGGAACTTTGTGGAGGGTAGCACTCACGTTTTGCTTGTTGAACCTGGTAATATGACGGATACAGGAAACAACCTTCTAGCTCAGCAGATCTTCGTAAAGTTAAGTAGTCATTTTTTGAAAGTTTTAAGGAAACGTATATTGCTAGTGACTTTTCCTTTGAGTAGGAATGCTTGTGATACTTCTGAATGTTTTCACAAAAATGTCTTACTTTTTCTACGTGTTGGGGATGTTGAGATAAAAATTTAAATATTTTATTTATATCTTCATTTTTACAATTGCTCATTTTGGTAGTTATGGCAAAAGATAATTCTTCCACGTTTTCTTGCTTCAGGAAATTCGTTCTTCTTTTCTTTTGCCTTAACGAAAGATCTTCAAACCTCTTTCGTTTTTTCTGTAAAATATTCGATGCCGGTTTTATTGACTGAGACATTAAGACAAAACGAGGCCAAGCAAAGTCTCGTTTAATCCACAATTCGTTTTTCTTTAAAAAGTAATCATACGTACGGTTACATTCTCTCCATCTTTTTGACACATTTAGACAAAATTTTCTTAGGCACTCACTTAAAACGCAAGTCTCCGTTTCACTCAAATTGTCCAAATTAAGTTTTTTCACGGTAACACTCAGTAAAGTTTTAAAGTCACTTAAACTAACGTCCAACGATCTTAATTGTGTAAATAAATTAAAGTTACTTCTTAGTTCTTCCATATTTTACTTGAAATGAATTAATTAAACGTATTTTATAATGCACGCACCAAAAAAATAAGTAATACAATTTTTGACAGCTCATATACTGTGATAATGTAAACAATTTCTCCAAAGCCCACTATGCGCCAAGGCACTCTACGACCTATAAACTCCAAATAGGCGCTTAGTGGCGGCCAATCTTTTTATATTTGTTTTAAGAAACCTTTGAACTCAATAACAGATATAAAAGAAGTTTATGCATATTTAAGCATTTTTTTAAAAGTCAAGATAAATTTTAGTTTTATGCAATACACGTATCGTAGAAAACTTTTAAAAATCATTGGTGCTAAATAAGTGTTGATATTAAAGTAACTATCCAATTTGCAAGCTCATATATCACATAGAATAAAACTATAAAAAATAATATAAGTTTTTGTTTAATTACGAAATTATGCCGTTTAATTTGCAATAGTCAGTTTAATAGGAAAATCAAAAAAATAATTTTCTTCTCAGAAAACACCCCGTGTATTACTTATTAAGTTGTCAAAAAAAAAGTAAGAATTATTTCAAACAAATTTGATGTTTTTAGAAGATATTTATTTAAAAATATATATCAAGTTAGGAATTTGCATAATTGCTGTATGTCCATCTAAATACATTGGCTCGATCCACTGTGCGACGTAGAAGATGCCGTCAGACCACTACTTGTACTTGTGCTGGGTGATGCTACTACAGGGGCTGGATGCACGTGCTGTTGAGGTGGTTCTTTTCCAGGTTCCCTCATTTTTTCAATAATTTTTTTGTGGTGATCTGGATCCATTTGCAAATAACTTGATAAGGATTTCGCATTCGAATGACCTGTAAGTTTTGCTCCGACACTCCGCTTTTGGCCAGCTTGGACACGGCAGTAGCTCTGAGGGAATGGTTGGTAAATTTTTTTTGGAGTATTGAGGCCTGATTTCTGTACTTGTTTTTTTGTCCAAGTTGAAATCTCGTTTTCTCCTACTGGGCTGTTTTTGCTCTTGCACCTTCTCCTCCTCCAGGCTAATTCATAGGACAACGGAGAAAAACACTTCTTTTGTAAACCCTCTGGAGTTGATTCAATCACAAGCTTCGATTAGATTTTTTAATTCATTGTATGTTAAGAAAACGGCCGATTCTCTGCGTTTGCCTTCAATACCTTGCAAATGTCTCCTTTTGGCATTTTTTGCGTCTCAGGCCGATTTGAATTCGATCTGCTCGAAGGGATTTATATTAATTTTGTATTCATTGAAATACCTTTCCATCAATAATTTCGCCGTCACATTCCAAATAATTTTTACCGTGCCTTCTTTATATTCCTCCCCGTTCATTTTTCGCATATTGTAGGCCCAGCTTTTCAAAATCATTGCTAGTTGGGATACTGGAGTATCTTGGTCAAACGTATAGTTTTTTTCATCGCAGAATGACATAAACTGTCTCCAGATGCTCTTCTTGGATTTAACGGTGTTTCTTGGTTCGCTTCCAATTATATTTTCATCAATTTCCTCTTCTTGAACTAGCCCAAAGCGATTATTCATATTGACAACTTTTCAAAAATGTTTGAAAGATACTTAAAAAAAATCAGTTTCTAGGGACTCTAGCGTCTCTCAAAAGCAGGTTTCATATTGTCAAGTTTCATTTTTTGGTTAGGTATGTAACCACACCTAACCAGGTAAGTGGAAACACCATGTTTCCTAGACGATGTGGTATTTCCGCTATAATTTTTGGAAAACACCACCAGTCTTACGGGAAAATTTGTACATGAGTGGAATATTCTGAAAAATTGACTGAAAGCCATTTTCCATAAGAAATGTGCGGGGTCCTTTGATTGTATGGGGTTTATTGATACTTTCCCATCTGGTAGGTGTAATCTGTCATGGTAATGGATTACCTCCTTAAGAATGTCTATGTTGTCAATTTTTATTACAAGTTTAAGACTTTACGTTTCGAAAACTATACCCAGTGTAATAAAATGTGTGTAATAAATGTTGTAATACCATAGTAGAAATAAACAGGTAGGTCTACTCCTCGAAAAATCATTTGATCTATTTCTGCCACATTTTTTTCACGTCGCGCGATCACTGATGCCTACGGATATAGCCGAATTATTGAGGAAGTTTCCGAACGCCACGGCCGGCAAAGGAAAGTCGGGCACTAGCCAGAGATGTATTTAGGAAAGTATGGGCACACAATAAATTAAAAAGTATCGTTTGATCATCGGGTGAAAAACCTGAAATCGGAATATTGTAAAAACCTGTCATGTAAGCGGTAGTACTTGTGCATCTCCAAGATGAGAACAAATACGGCAAAAATATTTTTTTACCTAAATCGTCTTAAATGTCTCAAGTTTCTCACAATGTGTAAAAACTCAGGAATTGGTAGGGAGAATAAAACTTAGAATATCCTAAACAATCGAGTATTAATATGTTATTGTTTCAGAGATTTTCTACTACCTATATCAATTTTAATTCGAAGATCCATTTAATGTGTTTTAGTAATATATCAGTTAGGGGATTTTTTGAGGTATAAATTCCATTGTTCTCACATAATCGACATTATAGTTAGAAAATTAGAATTGAGGCTAAAAGCTGGAGGTGGTAAAAATTCATCATTTCCTCGATAACTATTTATTATTTGTTCAAAATATTAGATAGAAACATATTGTATATTCTATTTGAAATGTACCGATTAGAAGATCTAAACTATAATTCATAAAAGAAAATATAAAAAATTTTTGACGTGTTGAGACACCCAACAGCAGCACACAGTAACGTACTCATTTTCGCCAATCTGACTCTGTTATGGGAATGATTGATCTCAACTGAAGCGTTTTGCATGCTGCCAACAATCTGCCGAATTTTGTCGACAGGCGGAAAATATTTGGGAGAGTGTAGGTACTAGTTTATTTCTACTATGGTAAAACCTAGCTGCTATTCTTCGACGTAATACTGCTACAACATAATTATCATTAAACAGAATTTGTAAAATTTCACTATTAAGTACGTATATGGCCACCCTGTACGGTACTAAGTAAACTATGAAAACTGCTGTCAGTATTTTCTAGGAATTTATACTATCGCTTTTTTAGATCATAATTTCGCAAATGGATGGCACCTCACAGCAACAGAGGTCACCACAGAGATTCCCTACACAGCCGACATCTTCCTCAAACAACAGTCCTTTGCGAAAGAAAATGGTAAGCTATCAATATTTGTTTTTGTTTTATTTTAAAATGTATATAGCTTAGGAATTATTTATATAACATTTCAAATTATGTTATACAGGTAATACAAGTTTTCTGAAAATTTAAATTTTAAATTAATTTTGCATTTAGGTAAAAAATATTTTAGACAAGACTTAAAACAGTATTTTTTCTTTGAATTGTTTATGTATCTAGAAAAACAATGTTATTTCTTTCTGCCTACAGGTGGCCAACCCTAATAAGTTAATGCCTGTAGTACTACCACGAGCCTCACCTTCCAATACATTTAAAAACAGTGCCAATGTAAGGACCTACCAAGCTAGCAGAAAGGTAAGTAAGTAAAGCAGGGTAACATCTGAATGTTTGCTTCTTACAAAATTATGTATGAATCAATTTTTCAGTTCAATAATAAATAGTATAAACAACTTGATGGAACTGCGATGGGCAATTGCTCAAATCTCCGTTCCTTGCAAATTTGTTTATGGGTAGAAACCCAATTCAAAAAAGAACTCAAGTATTTCCGAAGGGTGTAGTATAGATACATAGACGATATATTTGCCGTTTTTGATACAAAAATTTGGACACTTTCTTAGAAACATTAAACAATAAATATCATTCCATTAATTTTGCGTACGAAAAGGAGAACAATGGGCAATTACCTTTTCTCGACGCGTTAGTTATTAGAAATAACGATAAATTAGAATTTGATATTTATAGGAAATTTACTAATACTGATAGGTATATAACATCCGACTCATTTCATTGCCGTCAACACAAAATGGCAGCATTTCGTTTCTTAAATCACAGGTTAGTCAATTTTCTATTCAGTAAAGAACGTTTTAACAATGAAATGAATCGGATTAAAAATATAGCTAAAAGTAATGGATATAATGATAATTTTGTACATAATAACAAACATAGAAAAAGACTCCAAGTCTCGGTCTCATTAAATTATAATTTTACAAGAAACGTGACACGTATTTCGCTCTTTCGAGCGTCATCAGACCTACAAACAACAGAGAGAACTTTAGTAAATAATCACACTCACAAATCCTAAAACAATAACTTACAAATAGAATAAAACACACTAAAGCACAACAAAACAAACAACTACTTATACATATTTGATTGACATTAAAATGAGGTTAAGTCTCACGTGAATAAACAAAATAAAATATTAAAAAAAGTATTAAAAAAGATTCATGTCTCTAGGCGGGATCAAACCCGGACCGCCTGAGTGAGACGCCGAAGTAATTACCCACAGACCACTGGACTAGTCGAAGAAAATTACCAAAAACTCTCACTCTATGAATTAATGAATGAAATGAAGGTTGCCTACAATTATTATTACATTAAATTGTTAAATATTAGGGTTGGTTCAAAATTAAAAACATCATTAACGCAAGTGAGAATAGGACTTTTTATAGCTTTGGTTATTTCCATTTTTTCTAGAAGGTCAAGCTTTTCGGACATTCATGTAAAACATCAACGTCAGAAATGGAAAATTCATGACCTGACTCCAACAAATGATTGGCAAAAGCTGAAACAGTCTCAGTTACATCCGTATTTCTGAATTTGTTGACAAGGTTTAAATGTTCTCTCACCCTTGTGGAAATTTTTCGACCTGTTTGTCTCACATAGGTCGTGGAACATTCGCTACAATTTAGTGCATAAACCCCAGATCTGGACAATTTATCGGTTGTGTCCTTTGTCTTTACTAAATGTCTCTTGAGAGTATTTACTGTTTTGAATGAAATATTGACATTTTTAATATTTTTAAAAAATTTAGCCAATTGAAGAAAAATACTTCCGAAAAAAGTAATGCACTTGATAAAATTTGTCTCCTCGCTAAGTTTTGATTGTATGACAGTATAAGACATTTTCTACTTGTTTATAAATTTATAATATAATTTGGTGATGGACTCCAAAGGAAAACCGTTATTCATAGCAATCTGCATTATAATATCACGCTCCTTATTAAACGCTTCTCTTGACAATGGTAAATTACACAACCGATAGAAAAAGGAGTTGAACACGGCGAATTTATGTGTGTAAGGAGAGTTTGAAGCATACTGAATAACTTTATCCGTGGACGATGTTTTCCGGTAAACCTCAAACTCTATTCTACTGTGTTTCTTCGATAGTAAAAGGTCAAGAAACGGTAGTTTTCCTTCATCTTCCATTTCCAATATAAACCCAATTTTAGGATGCAATGAGTTAACGAATTGTAAAAACTCTTCCAACTGTTGTCTGTTGCCATTCCACACAATGCAAATATCATCCAGGTATCTTTTATATGCTGTTAGGAAGGAGGCAAAATAACTATTCATTATCCTGTTTTCCAAATTGTTCATGAAAACCTCACTCAAAAATGGCGACAAACAGGAAGCCATAGCCAGCCCAGACCTTTGCCTATATAACTGTCCATTAAATTTGAAAAAAAATTGGTCTAAAACTAAGGTAAGAAGAGAAGTCAGGCCATCAACCAGTAACTGTGGCAAAGAAGATCTCGCCAATAAATCCCTTACGAACTGAATATAGTCTGCGGGAGGCACACTAGGAAACAAATTCTTGAAATCCAATGAAACTAATAATGCATTGTGCGGAATGGAATATCACCGTTTTTCAGATGATTGGCAAAGTCGATGGAATTCCTGGTAGAATATGTGCTATGAAAACCCGTTACGTCCCTAAGAACTCTATTTAGCCAAGCTGAGAGCTTATAGCATGGGGAATCAATAAATGAAACCACTGGCCTCATGGGCGTGCCATCTTTATGAATCTTTGGCAAGCCATAAAGTAAGGGTGTTTTCTGGTTCATTTTTGAGTGAGGTTTTCATGAACAATTTGGAAAACAGGATAATGAATAGTTATTTTGCCTCCTTCCTAACAGCATATAAAAGATAAGTGGATGATATTTGCACTGTATGGAATGGAAACAGACAACAGTTGGAAGAGTTTTTACAATTCGTTAACTCGTTGCATCCTAAAATTGAGTTTACATTGGAAATGGAAGATAAAGGAAAACTACCGTTTCTTGACCTGTTACTATCGAGGAAACACAGTAGGATAGAGTTTGAGGTTTACCGGAAAACATCGTCCACGGATAATGTTATTCAGTATGCTTCAAACTCTCCTGCCGCGTTCAACTCCTTTTTCTATCGGTTGTGTAATTTACCATTGTCAAGGGAAGCGTTTAATAAGGAGCGTGATATTATAATGCAGATTGCTATGAATAACGGTTTTCCTTTGGAGTCCATCACCAAAAAGTGCATTACTTTTTTCGAAAGTATTTTTCTTCAATTGGCTAAATTTTTTAAAAATATTAAAAATGTCAATATTTCATTCAAAATAGTAAATACTCTCAAGAGACATTTAATAAAGACAAAGGACACAACCGATAAATTGTCCAGATCTGGGGTTTATGCACTAAATTGTAGCGAATGTTCCACGACCTGTGTGAGACAAACAGGTCGAAAAATTTCCGCAAGGGTGAGAGAACATTTAAACCTTGTCTACAAATTCAGAAATATGGATGTAACTGAGACTGTTTCAGCTTTTGCCAATCATTTGTTGGAGTCAGGTCATGAATTTTCCATTTCTGACGTTGATGTTTTACATGAATGTCCCAAAAGCTTGACCTTCTAGAAAAAATGGAAATAACCAAAGCTATAAAAAGTCCTATTCTCACTTGCGTTAACGATGTTTTTAATTTTGAACCAACCCTAATATTTAACAATTTAATGTAATAATAATTGTAGACAACCTTCATTTCATTCATTAATTCATAGAGTGAGAGTTTTTGGTAATTTTCTTCGACTAGTCCGGTGGTCTGTGGGTAATTACTTCAGCATCTTACTCGGGCGGTCCGGGTTTGATCCCGTCTACAGATATGAATCTTTTTTAATCCTTTTTTTATAATATTTTATTTTGTTTATTCGCGTGAGACTTAACCTCATTTTAATGTCAATCAAATATGTATAAGTAGTTGTTTGTTTTGTTGTGCTTTAATGTGTTTTATTCTATTTGTAAGTTATTGTTTTAGGATTTGTGAGTGTGATTATTTATTAAGTTTCTCTCTGTTAGTTTGCTCAAAAGGGCGAAACACGTGTCACGTTTGTTGTAAATTGTAAAATTATAATTTCATGAGACCGAGACTTGGAGTATTTTTCTATGTTTGTTATTAAAACTAGGTCTCTTTGGGAAATATGGACAATTTCTTCGATTTTTTAATTTTGTACATAAATTAGTAAATAGACAAAAGCATAAGAAAATCTTAATAGATGCCACTACTCTTCAAGCTCCTGAGGTTCATAGTAACCCCATATGATCCCAGATATACGAGAGATCTAGAAAAAGTATTTAAAAACGTAGGTATTAGAGCAGCCTACAAAACGGAGAACAGTTTGAAAAATCTCCTTGGAAACCATAAAGACAAAGTCGATTTGAAGGAAAGGGGTGGCATCTATGAAATTAGCTGTAATAATGGCGATCTAAAATATGTTGGGCAAACTAAACGCTCCATAAACATTCGTTTTAAATAACACATGGCACATTTATGATACGGAAGTACAGAAAAGTCAAGTGTTGCCCAACATGCTTTGGAAAACAATCACCGAATAGGAATAAATAATCTTAAGTTAATTAAAAATTGTCTAATAATAGATTATTGGATGCATTTGAGAGTATAGAAATAGTTAAATGTGGTAAAAAAAGCACTAAATAAAGACAGAAGGCCTATTCCCTATAGTCCCCTCTACGGCTTACTTGACAACGGTGCAGTCGGGTGCAACCAAGTGTGACCACATTTACCTATAAATGGTCTCGGTTAGGATAAGTTACTTTAGTTTATATCATCTGCTGATAATGCTAACTTGGTTAGCGAAACGCAGACAAGTTGTGGTGTAGTGTGGTTAAAACTTGTATTTTGATCAAAAGATTATATGTTTTAAAATTGGAATTAGTTGAATTTTGACTGTTTTAATAATTTATATAGAAATATTATCATAAGGTTCATCTCTCTCTCTCTCTCTCTCTCTCTCTCTCTCTCTCTCTCTCTCTCAACATGACAACAATTTTCTTTTGCTTTGTTTAGGCAATCCCAGCCTACTACCAAAAACTGTGTCTATCTCTAAAAAAATGCAAATTACTGGGAGATTCCAAGAGGAAAGTATATACTATTATATATTTTTAAGAAGCTAATTGTGAACCAAATAATATAAAATAAAAATTATAAATATCTTAAAAACTTTTGTTTGGGTCATCTTTCGTTTCACAAAAAAGTAGCACCATGTCGCGAAAACCGGAACCCTCTATCTTCACTAATAAGAGAGATACCCCATAAAAACAACGAAAACGGGACACCCTGTAGAAAGGGTAATACACAATTATACGATTCATCCCTTCAAAGTTGATTTAGTTTAAGGTTTAACATATGAAGATCCTGAACGAAGACTAAATTTCATTGCTGTCGCTTTCACAACAATGGAGTAATTATTGGTCTCAAGAAAACCCCAAGTTGGTGGGGGGAAACACAATTTCAGCAAATGTGATATACAAATGATCGTTTCATTGGACCATATTTTTACCAAGATACGCTAAATGGCGAGAGGTACTTACGTTTTCTCCAGAAAGAACTTATCGAGGAGATTCCTTTAAACGAACCTGCCTCAATGTGGTGACAACAGGTTGGAGTACCTCCCCATATTCACTATGAAGTAACCCAAAATCTCAGTGTAATCTTCCCAGAATGCTGGGTTGGAAGAAATGGTACGTTTCATTGGCTCGCGCGGTCACCAGATATTGTACCTTGGATTTTTTCTGTAGAGATACTTAAAAGATGTTGTTTATATCACATATCGATGTTTTAGATTCACAAAACAGAATCCTAGTTGCTTGCCAAACTGTTACCCCTGCTATGATTAACGCAACATTCACAAGAAACCTTAAAAAATGTTTGCTGTTGTATCGACAATGGTAGAAGTCATTTTGTTAAAGTAATATTTTCTTAGCTCTTTTTAATTCAGAATGTTTTTGTGTAGTTGTATAATTGAACTTGTGTTTAAGTTATATTGAGAACCCAAAAATATTTTCTTAAGACATTTTTTTTGAGTCTCGTACATTAACTAAGATATTCTGTCCAAAAGGTCATGGGACATCAGGTAGAATTACATAGCGCCAATCTAAAAATTGTGTTCCTAATATTTTGTTGTTTTTCCAGAATGGCCAACCCTATAGGTCTAGTTCTTTGCCGTCCTTACAACCCTCAACTAATCCGTCAAAATCGAATAAAGAAAACTTAAAGAAAAGGAAGTAAGTATAACCAATAAGCAAACTAATTTACCACTGCTGGGCCGTAGCCAAAAATATTTTTAGGTAGGGTTTTTATGTATGGGTATCCCATTTTTGGCAATTTTGCCGAAAGAATTTTCATAGCCCTTTTGGTTTTTGAGATACAGGGCATTTTCAGGCAGCCCTCGTATCCCAGCTCTGATGACTATATTTTTAGAGGAGACGTGGATTTCGAGATTTGTTGAAACAATTTTCTGTACCTCTTTTGATACCGAAGATATGGTACCGCAAAGTTGACCAAAAGAGTCAACTTCGATGTAACACGGTTGAGGACGCAATTTTAATTTTTTTACTACGAAACTTTCTGGAACGATGGTTCTTCCGGTCTTACAGAACCTAGTGTTTTGTCTAAGCGTCAGCTAAGGTCACGCACACGACTAATATACGCACCCAGAGTCCACAGGCCCAGATAAACCTACACCAGATGCGAAACTTAGACAAGTAGCGCGTCAATTTTCTTTGGCCTCGTCTTGAGAGACATGTATGGCCCGCACCAAAAACTTTGTTGGATAATAAAAATTATTAATAAATTAAAAATAGCATTACCCGCACCAATTCAAATTTTTTGGAAGCAAAATGTTAGGACTATTTAGGTATTATAATATGTGAATTAGTGGTTTTGTAAGGTCCTTATTTTTGCTTTTGCTGCGATATAAATTTGATTTAATCTTATTTCATTTAAATGAAAAACTAATTATATTGGTGTTTTAAAAAAAAGACATTTTTAACTTTTATCATAAATTACATTTTATCATAAAGGCGCTTTACACAGCTTGTAGATATTGCAAAACATTTACTTGCAAAATGGTTTTGGCAAAACTTGTAATTACAATAACTTTTTTTTAAAAGATCTTCCCTTCCAGCCACTCTAAGCGAACTGTTAAATCTAAAATTATTATATTTTTATACTATAAAAAAACTATAAATTAACTTACTTGGTAAAACATATTTTGCGTGAATTTATTAAACTTACTATCAGGCGTACAAAATTATAAATGTTAATAATAAATTAACTTCCGGTGGTTCGTGGGTTTGGGAGGGGTTTGAAAAGACACAATTATATTCTGTGCAACGTTTCGTAGATTTATTTCTATTTTATCAAGCACTTAGAGAAACAAAGCACATTTGATATAAAAAAATAAAAATATAAATTACAAACACATGTTCCTACCTGAACATTGTTACATCGTGCACCCTTATTCCTAGACTGATTGTACAATTATATACACTTTTGCGTACTTGAACGAAACAAAACTATATCAATATTTCGTATTCTTTTAATGTAAAAAACTCATTTGAGTGTGTTGAACTCTTGGAGACAATAACTTTAACACCTAACCATAAAATTGTATCACTCGATATGGTGTCGTTGTTTACTAATATTCCAAAACAGCGTATATTAGATATTATTGGTAGGCAATAGGGTTTCGTATCTGCTTATGTCAACACACCTAAACAACTACTCTTAGAAATTATTGCTCTTTGCTTTGATTCTAGTTTTTTTGCTTTTAAAAACAACATATATTTACAACTAGACGGAAGCGCAATGGGTAATCCGTAGTCCTACCTTAGCAAACATTTTAGTGAACGACCTAGTGACTACAGTTTTGGGTAAACTGCCTTTTAGGCTACCTTTCTTTTTATACGTGGATGATTCCATCACTGCAGTTCTGGAAAATGAGTATGACTGCGTTCTGGACTGCTTTAATGGATATCACTCCAATATTCAGTTTACAATTGAAATAGAAAAAGAAAAAAAACTTGGCTTTTTAGACGTTGAGGTGATTAGAAATGATGATGGAACTTTGAAAACTAACTGGATTCGCAAACCTACCAGCTCTGGCAGAATTTTATTTCCACTCAAATAATCCTATTTCTCAGAAAATTGGTACTATCACAGGATGCTGCATAGAGCTACAACCCTCAGTCACCCACCCTTCCACAATGACAACATAAAAATTATAAAGAATATTTTAAAACTAAATAACTACCTATCTAACTTTTCAAACATCTGCATTAATAAATTTAAAAAAAAACGGAATTAGAATCCATTAAACAAAAAAAAATTGGACAAAAAGTTTTTTAAGTTTCCATTCATCAATGCTTTGTCACAAAAGACTGAAAGGTGTTTTAATGATGCCATTGTACAACTAGCTTTCTAAAACTACAAAACAACAAACTATTTGTACACCAAAATCGAAGATCGTACAGCATTTGATAAACAATCTAATGTCATTTATAACATCCCTTGTTCTTGCGGAAAACAGTATATAGGACAAACGAAACAATATTTGGGCGACAGAATAAACCAACTTAAAAACGACTGTAAAAACCACAATCAAACAATAAACGATAAAACTGCATTAGCTTCCCATCGCTTTAACACTGGCAGGGTTCGGTAACGACACGTAGAAAATTAATTTTTTTCGTTTATGTAGTAGATTGCGTAGAAAATGTAGAATATATAGAATATTAAGTAGAAAATGTATAAAATCCGAGTACACGTACAATAATTATTTTCTAAATATAAATAATAAAACTTTCTTTCTTGATATTTTTATTAATTATCATAAGTGTTTAAACTGTAAGACTGCACGCACACAGACTTCCAAAATAAAATCGGACGTTAATTTGTGCGTGCCACATTCTGTAACGGTGAACGGCCGGCGCTAACGCCCTATTCGTTGACAGACGACAAAATACACTGATGTCGCCGCGCCGGGCGACATCTTCTGCAACTCCTGGACTTCACAGAAAGTTATTTTAAGAATCACTGTTGTTTTATTGTTCTGTGTAACTAAAAATTGATTGATTAATCGTTGTTATAATATCAAACAATGACTGGGCGACCAAAACATGATTTTTGGGCAAAATACGAATTCCAAAACATAAAGGTAAAAGGAAAAAACGCTTGTTTCTGCAATTACTGTAAGAAAACATTGAAAAATACTGCAAAACAAAGACTTTTTGTACACAGAAATATTTGCAAGACGCCAATAAAATTAAGGGAAGATATACTTCAAATTTCTTCAGAAGAGTCAAATGTAGATGCAGATAGTGACGGTGCGGATAATATACCCTTACGTAAAAGGCTTGGAAATAGGACAAATACAATTTCTCCAATCTCAGAGAAGAGAAATAATACATCTTTTGCAACTCGCTTTGATTGCAATGATCCACAAACACCTGATACCCAGGGTGAGAGTTCCGCTATTCCTTCTACACTTGATTCGTTTTTGAACCGGAAATCAACATCATTGGCATCTACCTCTTCTGTGAGCTCTATGCAAAATAAGGTAGGTAGATGTTTTATTAGCAGCCAAAGTGATTTTCAGTGGCGCCTAGAGAATTATAACCGATTTTAAAACAAGCAAAAGTGAGGCACTACCTTTTTTGTTAGTTCAGTGTTCTGTAAAGTTTCCTGTTGGTAGACGGAATGAGACTCGTTGTTATTAACAATAATTCTATTAAGAACACTGATATGAATAATGTACAGTCCAAGGGCTGGACCGACAAGGTCCACCCTTGCCCTTGCTACCACTTTGGTTAAAAGCTAGCGTATATATCCATATGGGTGAATGCGTGATGTAGGACACCGTTACCAAGCGCGCGATGCAGCGTCAGCGTGCTCATTCTGCTTTTATTATGAATATGAAGTAACTTTAATGCCAACAATTAATACAGGGTGTCACTACACTACACCTTCCCCCTTTTGAAAGAATGATTATACTTGTTGAATCATTCTTACAACAACCTAACACAAAAGTAACCAAAAAAAAAATCGTTATAACTAATCAGCTTTTGACAAAACTTATACATTTAACATACTATTTAAAATGTGACAGGTAATGGCTTTCACTATGCGCACTTGTGAAGGACACTACTGTGTAATGAGTTAATTGATGCTTCAATGAATGGTTTGTTTTTTTTTATTGTTAATATTATATGAGTGTTTCTTGTATAGTTTTGTCAACCAATAAAATATAATAAAATAAATATAAATAAGCAATATAATAATATATAATATAATAATCTATGAATAATAAAATAAAACCAATACGCAATATAGTATATAATAAAATTCCAAGTTAAGTATAGTCAATAATTATACCCAAACACCTACAATAAGCCAAACAATAATTACAAAGTTTATATATATGCATATAGTCGGGTGTGCGCAAAAAGGTAATATAAAATGCAAGTTTTATTATTCAAAATTCATTATGTACCTATTATAAGTTACACATTAAGTGATTAAATTCGACAATTCGAATATTATTGTATTATTGACAAGGAATACAGAGTATATAATTTTTAAAGTCATATCCGAATAGATGCAGTTATTATGTATATTTTGTTCAGGCTCAAATTATTATGTAATATTAGCTTGTAATTACAAAAACAAATTATTACTAGATTGAGATCATTAGATGCTCATTTTTATTGTGTCGTAGGTAGCTTAATCAAAAAAACAAATATTGTCGTTACTTTTACTGATTATAACTAACTTTTTTTTTTTTTATTATTATTATTAATATTATTATTATTGTTATTATTATTATTATTATTATTAGCGCATTTGTAATTCCTTTCTTCAAAGATTTTAAAATCTCTACTACTTATCTTATACTTTACTTACTTTGTCCGTTATTCACTTTATATATTATATTTTCGTATTTTTGCATGCATTTCATTAATATATTTACATTATAGTTTTTTCCAGTTCCCTCGGCGACGTACCTAAGTCAGACGCTGATCGGGATTTCTGGCTTACTATATATATATATTTTTTTTTTTTTTTACAGTCCACTTTAACAGTATCTATTAATACTTTTGACGTCTTGAATTCAATGCTTCGTACGATTTAAAACTAGATTTTTGATATGTATATAAGAAAACCGTTATTAGACTGCGGGTACCCTATTGTGCAATAAGCACTACTTTCATCATTTCTCGTATTATTTTTAGGCACATGCACTCCCTTTCATCAGCCTACATACCTAGCTTAGGTAATGGCGCTAACGCCCAGCTTACCATTAATGAGTGGGAAAGTGCTCCTATTTCTTTTCTTTTTACTTTCTATGCAGACCAGCTAATATCTATACGCGTTTAGAAATTTTATACATTTTCGGGTGATCAGACCAATCCTGTATAATTTCTAACAATTTAAGTATGATATTAA
Source organism: Kuschelorhynchus macadamiae (assembly GCA_030620095.1). Lineage (NCBI taxonomy): Eukaryota > Metazoa > Arthropoda > Insecta > Coleoptera > Curculionidae > Kuschelorhynchus > Kuschelorhynchus macadamiae. The sequence goes on along the minus strand of JAUTXW010000406.1, from coordinate 1,951,698 downwards.
CTGTTGCACATTCCATTTTATATACTCATACATTCTTTAACCATTCTCATCTATTTTGCCATTCCTAACAACAAACTTTTGCTCATCAGCCATTCATTAAAGCCAAGCAATATTTCCTCGAAAAAAAATCTAACAATAATGATCAAGTTTTGTTTTATCAGCGCTAATTTTTTTTTTTGTTAATATTTAGGTAAATACGGCTTAATTTCACAACTTTCTTAAGTAGAAGTAACTTTACACATATACGCTGAGCTACTGTCTAAGTTCTTAGAATTTTAATAAAATAAGCTTTTCGTTGCGTAAGCGTTAATAATTTTCCCTTTTGGTTTATTAATGAATTTACTTATTTATGTCACAGAATTATGGTAAAATTCGACTTCAAATTTTTAATGCTCTAATAATTATTGAATGTATTAGAAATATAATTGAATATGTTTTGTATCTGAATTTTGTGCTAGCCACCTAACGTTTAGCCAGCATAAGCTGCATAATCTGCTCTTATTTATTTTTGTAACCCTATTTAGTTATCTCGGGGTTGTCAAGTATTTTTTTTTTTTTTTGATGGTCATTTTAACATTGTATTTTGTATTTTAAAGTAAACATTAAACATTTATCAAACTACTGCAGAATATAGTTTAGCCTTAGATATGTTTTTGAATGCTAATGAATAACCAAATTATGTGTTTTGTTTTCAGGTTTTTTAATTTATTATTATTATTTTATATACTTCAAAATCAGGATAGCAGATACGCCAAGGGGTTTACTAGCATACGGTCAGATTAGCAAGTTCTCTAGTATGGATATGTTGCCGAAGGAGCAACTGAATGATGTGTGAATTATATTGCTTGCAGCTCAATAATCATGAATTTCATAAATATGACCCAATGCATATGCTGCATATTATTTAATGTATCTTCTGATATTAATTACCAATAATTTCAGATATATAAAAGTAAATCTTATTTATCCTGTACATTTTACCAGAACATTTACGTCATGTTAAGCGTTAGTGTACTTTTATAATCAATAATTATTATAAATTATATTTATTTAACATCCAATATAAGAATAGATTAACACATTAAATAACCTTGTTTAATTGCTGGAATGCAATTAGTTGACAAAATCCACCATCAAAATCACCATATCAGCAGAAAATCTAGGACTGTGTTTGTTGCAACAAGTGTATTTGTAGGCTATGAACCTAATGAGCTCAAGTTTTAATACATAATGAAAAATTTATAAAATTATTAAACTTTCTTGGAAGTTCAAGCATCTAATTTAGCTTTTATTACTATGCAATATTAGTCTTAAAACATTTTATATTTTAACCATTATAAATTAGTAAAAATAATCAACTCGCTAGTCTTTATTTAGCACAATTTCTTCCTTAAAATATATAGAGAACGAAAAATCAACCAAGAATTAGTTATTAAGCTGACGAAATTACAAAAATAAGACGGGGTCGTCGATATTTGATTTATGAAGTGAAAAGGCTTATTTTACCAATGACGTTTTGAATTAAATTTCAATTATCGTAGTTACAAACAAGTGTAATACATATTTAACCTATGAAAACTGACCATTCTTAGTTTGGGTTAGTTATGAATTAAAAGCCCATTTGTCAGTCTATGTGACAACCAAAAATATTTCGTTTTAGTAAGTCATGGTTAAGTAATCGTATCGAAAGTTTAAGCGAGACTCCTGTTCAATCAACCATTTATTATACATTAAACCATGTATTTTTAGTCATTCTTAGATTTCATATTTATATTGATTTTGAACCAATATAAGTCTAAATCAAAATGAAGCAATAATATGACAACTGCAAAGCTAAAGAAAATTTTAGGTAGTTACTTATTTAGAAATTTACTTATTTTGAAGTGGCCAAAAACTTATTTTTCATTTACATTGAGCAATAAATTAAATAATAACTACTTAGTTTAGTAAGACGTGACAACGCATTGTTTTGGAATGCAATAATTGTTTTAGTAGGTAACAAAAACAAAATAAGTAGGTTAGCCTGACTTTGCTTAGTTATTCACATTTTAAATATTACTTTGTTTGCTTATTATTCGCAATTCATCTGATTGATATGTAAAATATCATTTTCTTAGACAAAAGATGTTTAATAAAATAGCGTAATCAATGATAATTACACCAGCGTTATCCATCTACAGCACTAGCCGTTTTCGCATAACTCTACGAACTTTAAAAAAATCATATAGGATAATCAGCATCTAATGTCCAATATGTCTGTTTTATTTATTTATTTATATAAAATATTTTAATATTATTACTTGTCAGATAGCAAGATTAAGATAAACATTATAATTATTAATTAGCACTTGCTTCTAGTTCGTGAATTAAACTTCTTAGGTTTGGTAATACTCATTATTTTTAAAATAAAATATACCTCCTATTAAATATATATACGTTAATATTCGTATTTTTATGCAATATTACACCCTAATCTAAAATTTAACACTACTTAATAAAAAGATTTAAACACGCCCTTATGTTCCAGATGACCATTGAGAATTAATTATTAATTATTCTAGTACCTTATGCCCACACTCGATTTTGCGACTTTTAGTTCCTTATCATATATTTACATACTTTAAAACTCTACAAATTCCAGTAACTTCTACATTTCCATTTCCATATTATATAATTTCTTTTTTGTATCTTGCACCTAAAAAAAGCTAAAAAATAAAAACTCGTTCTGGTCCATATTATGGTGGTCTTCATCATTCAGTTCTTAATTTATCAAATTTGGCCTTGTTATCTAGTGAAGTGCTCTTTGGCCTTCTTTCGCCCATATATACAGTAATATTTCAGCAGGCTGGATCTTTTAAGGCACTTACGGCAGGTTGTCCTTACGGATCGTTTAAGGCAGGGTCGCCATGTAAAGTTTCCTGTTGGTAGACGGAATGAGACTCGTTGTTATTAACAATAATTCTATTAAGAACACTGATATGAATAATGTACAGTCCAAGGGCTGGACCGACAAGGTCCACCCTTGCCCTTACTACCACTTTGGTTAAAAGCTAGCGTATATATCCATATGGGTGAATGCGTGATGTAGGACACCGTTACCAAGCGCGCGATGCAGCGTCAGCGTGCTCATTCTGCTTTTATTATGAATATGAAGTAACTTTAATGCCAACAACTAATACAGGGTGTCACTACACTACAGTTCACTAGTAGGAAAACTGTTTATAAAGTTACAAAAATTTGATATGTTCTCTTAATCATAAAAAAAAGATGCGTTCGTGTGTTTTACTCAGTCTTGGCATAGGGAGCTAGATACTCAAGTAGATATGTTCATAAGTAAAAAAACCTCGGAATACCTACCTATACACTTGAAACTAATAATTTCAGACCGCCCAGTTCAAAAATCAATAGATAGAATGGTTCGTAGGCAGGCAGGGCTCCCATTCTTAAAAACCCGAAAGTAATTAACTTGTAGAATCTAAATTCTCGCTAAAACTGTTCGTAAAATCAACAGATCAGCATTCCCTGCTAAATTTTTTGGTATGTTTCAATTCACTGAGTTTTATTATTACTATTTTTTATTATATATTTTATTATTATATTCATTTAGTTAGAAACTTTTAGATCCATCGTTTGCGCGTAGAAAAGGGATGACGTAACGTGGGCTTTGATTGGCCAACGGGTATTGCTTAGACTATGCCCTTTTATCTCGCTCGCTCGTACGTATTTTGCCAATAGCATATTCTATTTCTCTCTATTTGTTAAAATATCTTTACTTTAATTTTCCGAAATTGCTTGTTGCCTCCTGTGTATTCTGAGTTAAAAAGGAATAGATGCATATCACACGAAAATATTACGAAATAAGGTATAAGGTGCAAGCTAATATTGTTTCATTTAAAATGTTACTTTGGCAATTATTAAAATAAAAATGTGTATTTTTGGGAGGGCATTGCCCATTTGCCAATTGCCCTTATGGTGATAAAGTAGCCACTATTGACTTTTGTAGTAACTGTGGTTGGCCTTTCTTTGACAATTGCACATTGACTTCTTATAAAACAATATATTATTGTTTTCAAATTACGCTAGAAGCCGGCCCCATTAGACATAGCATCATAGAGCCTTCTAAGAAAAAGGCAAAAAAATCTGCCAATATGCCGATTGCGCTCGTAGGATTTTGTGAAAGAATGACATTTATGGAGCAAGGAAATTTGAATATGGCTCTATGTGAGTTTATGTTCGAATGTAATATACCTTTCTCGGTTGTTGAATCTGACCATTTTAAAAAATTTGTTAAACTTTTGCGCCCATCGTATAAGTTACCCACGAGAAAAACATTATCATCAACTTTGCTTTCAAAGGCTACGATAATTGTAAAAAATCTATTAAAAATTTTGATCAAGAATCTGTTATACTTATTGATGGATGGAACAACTCATCAAGTAACTCAAAAAACGTTGTTTGTCTAATTCACAATATTGATGGTGATATAGCATTTTTGGAATCATTTAATTTAACAGGTGAGAAAGAAACTGGGGACAAACTGCAAGAAATTGTTGAAAAATGTGTAGTTTTAGCAAAAGAGGTTTATAACACTAATATATATGCGGTCTGTTCGGACAATGCAAACAATATGAAAAAGATGGGATCTCAAATAAATTTATGATATACTGTAATAGTCATACAGCGAATTTACTAGCAAAAGAATTAGTATCCGAAAATATAGCTGGGAAAGTGCAGTCTGTTTTAAAAGAATTTTCCTCACCTGACCTTGAAAACACTTTATTAAAATCAGGCGGTAAAAGGGTAATTTTAGCTGGGGAAACTCGATGGTGTTCGTTTAGAGTCTCATTTGTAAATTAACTAGAGAACTTGAAGCCAATGCGAACAATAATTGCTGAAGCGACTACTTTTAAACAAAGCATAACAAAACTAGTATCTGACGAACATCTAAATAAGCAAGTTAAAGATAGTGTTACATTATTTGATCCAGTTTGCAATCTTATTAACAAATTACAATGTACTGAAGCCTCAATCGCGGATGCAACAGAAGAATGGATGCTATTAAGCCTTCCTGAAGGTTTTGATGAATATACACCATGTCTTAAAAAACGGCAAAAGATGGCTTTGAATTTGTTTTCACTAGCCGCTAATTACTTGCACCCTGTTTACCGAGGCAAAAAATTAAATGAACAAATTAAAGAATTTAATGATTTTTTAATAGACAATTTAGACACGGAAGGACTGGATGGTCTTCAAGATTTTAAAACAATCGAAATATATTTCGAAAACTAAATGAGAAAAGCATTACAAAAGTTTGAACTTTTTGGGAGTTAGCAAAAAATCATTATCCTTTTCTATCCAGACTGGCGATTAAGCTAAACACAATTCCGGCATCTTCAGCTCAACTAGAAAGACTTTTCCAGTTGGTCGTTTGCTCACTCTCCTATCCGAAACCGGCTCACTGAGGAAAATTCGAAAATGCTAACTTATATTTATTATCATTTGAAGATAATAGACAGTAATCGATCTGAGGACTATTAAAATATTTTTTTTTTCGAAGACTGTAGAAGAAATGTTTGATTTTTATAGTATAAGTTTGTAATTTTTGTCAAAGCTTTGTAGCCTTTATACATGTAATCATTAATAATTATTGTAGGTGGTAGTACTCGTAGTTCTTACTTTTATTATTACTGTTTGGTTTAGGGGTTATAATTTTTTTTGTTCTAAGTCTTACTTTTAAAAATTGTTTCTGATGAAACCTAAAACATAATATTTTTCTAGCTTTTATGACATCATTATCTATTTTTTTAATAATAAATAACAATAATTAGAGATACTGTTAGTAGTTCATTTCTTAGTTTATTCTAAAAACAAAAATCGGCTTTTAATATACAAAAAAAAATGTCTACGTTTGAACATGTAAAAAATGTAGAAAATAAGTTGGTGTAGAAAATTAATTTTCTACGTGTAGAAAATATGGTAGAATATTCAAAATTTTCTACCTACCCAACCCTGAACACTGGTCACACCTTTCCATTCGAAAATACTACCATTCTGGATAGAGAAACTAACTGGTACAAGCATAACATAGGCGAAATGATTTACATATACTTGAATGATACTATCAATCTAAGATCAGACACACAAAATTTAAGTGTTATTTATAGCAATATGTTAGATAAATACAAGGAAAGCAAAAATATTCAAAAAATATATTAGATGTAATAGGAAAACCCCTTATTACTACCACATCCCCTTTTTTTTATATATATATATATTTTTTAATTTTATTTTTATTAATTTTAAAATGTCAAATGGCTACAATGTTAACTCTTGTTCTTTTACTAAATTTTTGTTATATATAACATCCCCTGTTTGTAACATGTAATTTTTCGACCAACCTTCAAAGCGTCAGTGTACTCTAGCCTCGACACAAAGAGTCAAGACTCTTAACTTTAAATAGAACAAAAAATTATAACATCTTTTTGAAAATATACTAAAATCACCATCTCCACAGTTCCTTGACAGAACGCAGTGCGGGAATATTGATATAGTTTTGTTTCGTTTAGGTACGCAAAAGTGTATATAATTTTGGCATTGGCAACGTTGCAAGTAACGATACGTTATTGTTTTCTCGTGTAGCTTTGCTTGTATTTGGGGATACTGCGGGTGTTTATTTTATTTAGTGTACCGGTATTCGTTGCATCTAGTGTCCATAATGCCAGAGAAATGATAGTGAGGAAATATTGTGCGTAATTCTCCATAACTCTCTAAACAACTCTAAACATAGCCAATCTATATCACACGATTTTTCCTTCACGTCAATAACTGCAAGTCTCCTGCAAGTGGACGGAAGTGATAAACACTGTTGCGGTAGTTAACGGAACTTCGTATACATGCTCCTCGAATCGTCTTCTCTTCGATCTAAAGAATGGAGTGCGATATTTGTAAAACAAAACACAAAATAATATTTCCGTGTGATAATTGTAGAGAAAAAGTCTGTAAAGGATGCGGTAACTTAGCGGTGTCTGAAGTCAAAGTCTTAGAGCTTAAAGGAGAAAGAGTCTTAAAATTTGAAAGTACAGGGTGTCCGGATTTGATTGCAAAAGCAGGGTATCTCGCTTATTTTTAAAGATAGAACCTTGCGGTTTTTACGAACCTGAGCTAATTTTTTGTGAAACTCATAAAGCCATAAACAAAATTTTCATAGCCTTCTTCGTTTATGAGATACAGGACGAAATAGAAAATTTTATTATTTAGGTTATCCTTTAACTTAACGCAAAGGGAAAAATTGCTGCTTATGCAGTTTTTTACGCTGGATCCAGTGGCGTAGTCATATTTTTCATTTGAGTTGTTATTTTTTAGATATGACCCAAAGTTGTGTTTTTTTAAATGGGGCACCCTGTATATTTGTCCAGAAATTGATTTGTCCTTTTAAAAGCTTCTCAAAAATATATAATAGTATGGGTCTATTTTAATAAACAACAAAAATCCTAATTTTTATAATTATCATCCCAAATTTTGCAGTAGGCCATGCAAAACGATGCCGTTTTCTTTTGTTTTCTTGGAAGCAAATGACATTTCCCAATTTTGTACGCGTATCTAAAATATAGCGCTAGTTTTTTGTATGTATTTATTTATTGTGTAAAAATATATTTGTATTATTATGGAAGAAAACCAAACTTTCGAACATTATGAAAAGTACGATATGTTAGCTTGTTTTATATTAAGTAATGAAAATGTTGAAGCGGCTTCTGAGATGTATTTTAACAGATAAATAGTTAATTTTTAGGTATGTTGAAATACTATTGCTTAATTTTTATTTAGATATCCAGAAAGGAGGCAACCTAATATATCCACTTTTTATCGGATAAAAAAGAATTTACTTAATCACGGATCATTTATCAAACCTCGTACGAAAACATATAATAAAGAAAATCGGGAGGCTGAGGAAATTACGGTTTTGGCTAATGCAGAAGCTTACCCTGCAAACTCTTGTAGGGCCAGTGAAAAGAGCATAGGGAGTCCAAAAACTAGAGTTCAAGAAATTCTAAAAAAGCACAAATACCACCCATACAAATTTAGACTCGTGCAGCACTTACAGCCAGGGGATGCAGAGCATCGGGTAGTCTTCTGCAATTGGTTTCGAGAAAGATGCGATATGGTTATAGATTTTAAAAGGAAGGTTATATGGTCAGACGAAGCACATTTCAGTAATTCTGGTCTACTCAATAGGCACAATAGTAGCTTCTGGTCCCAGGAAAATCAACACCAAATATTTCCCAGAAGACAGCAGGGCAGGTTTGGTCTAAATGTGTCCTGCTTCATATTAGGAACACATATAAAATTTTATATATTTGAGGGAAATCTAACAGCCAATCGCTATATAGAAATTTTAGAGGCCTGAATTACTTGACGTTGTTCCTCTAGCGCAAATTAACGAAATTTATTTTCAACAGGATGGTGCTCTTGCACACAATTCTGGAATGACGAGATTATTTCTGGACAATAATTTTACCAATCAATGGATCGGAACAAATGGACCTATAAGATGGCCCACTAGGTCCCCAGATCGTCGATTTTAGATTTCTTTCTATGGGGATATCTGGAAAATAGAATTTACAAAGACCACTATGATAATGTCCAAGATTTAGGAAATTCAATAAGAGAAAATTTTCGCTATTTACAAAATCATCCCGTTATTTTGCTTAATTCCCTAAAACGAATACGAAAATTGTGCGAAGCATGCATAGAACAAAATGAAAATCAGTTTGAACAGTTCTTTTGATTTCCTTGATTACTGTAGTTCTTATACGACAGTTGATTTTTGCTGAAAGGCTTGTTACATAATAATTTATTACTGTTTTGTTCTTGTGTTACATAAATCTAGGTAGGTGTTACTTTTTTGGTGCGAAATTATCAATACATATTTTGATAAATAGATTTAACTACATATTTATTTTGATTTATTGTTAGGATGTAGATATTGTTAACGACTTTAAATAAAAGGCAGCATTGTTTTGCATGCCCTACTGCAAAATTTGTGATGATAATTATAAAAATTAGGATTTTTGTTGTTGTTTATTAAAATAGACCCATACTATTATATATTTTTGAGAAGCTTTTAAAAGGACAAATCAATTTCTGGACAAATATACAGGCTGTCCCATTTAAAAAAACACAACTTTGTGTCATATCTAAAAAATAACAACTCAGATGAAAAATATGACTACGCCACTGGATCCAGCGTAAAAAACTGCATAAGCAGCAATTTTTCCCTTTGCGTTAAGCTAAAAGGATAACCGAGATACGAGAGGGGCCCCAAAATGCAAAATTTTCTATTTCGCCCTGTATCTCATAAACGAAGAAGGCTATGAAAATTTTGTTTACGGCTTTATGAGTTTCACAAAAGGTTTCGTGAAACCGCAAGGTTCTACCTTTAAAAATAAGCGAGATACCCTGCTTTTGCAACTAAATCCGGACACCCTGTACAAAGTGCTTAAAATTTGACAAACATTCACTTCTGCAGAATGCCATAAACGATAAAGATAAAATTATACAGGGCAAAGATGAGATAATCTCTCTACTTCGACAAGAAATAGAAGATTTAGAAGCAAAACAAAACCCAAATACTGAACCCTAATACCTTTACAGTGACATAATAAAGAAACCCAATTCTTTTAAAGGGATCAATATACCTAATCTTATAATTAAACCTAAAAAACGGCAAAATGTTGAAAAAACAAAGTCTGACTTAAAAAAAAATGCTGAGTTAAAGATTAGTATAAATGGTATGAGAAGCACAAAAAATGGCTGCATACTTGTAAAATGTCCAAATAAAGCTAAGAGAAGCCGAAACAAGGCTGAGCGACTATGAAATTCAAATTACTAAGATGCGTAAGCCACGTTTTAAAATAATGGGATTTACTGTAAATACTGAGAATGATTTAAAGTACGACTGTTTAGAAACTTATATTCGGGAGCAAAATCAATTTATAGAACCAACTGATGAAATGCAGGTGACCTACATCAAAAAAAAAAAAAAATAAGCACAAGGAGACTTACACTATTTTCGGAGACTGTTGACCAATATTATTCAGTAAATTTATGAGCGGAAAAAAAATTTTCATAAATTGGGAACGTTATCCAATCTATGAGGACATCGGTATACAACGGTGTTTCAACTGTCAGGCTGTCTACCACAAAAACGATGATTGGTCGAACAAGTTAGCATGTAAATATTGTGCGGGTGAACACTCTGTTAAGGAATGTCCAAAAAACCAAAAAAAAAATGTGCTAACTGTGTAAAAGCCAACACAAAATATAATCTGGATTACAATATAAACCACGAAGCAAGTGACTGTCCATGCTATGAATATCTATTAAAAATACTTCGAAATAAAATAGATCAATCAACAAGAGGTGGAGGTACTTCAGAATCTCGAACTGATGGACAATGAATCAAATCAAGCGAGTGTGGACTGTGAAACAGTGAGTAGAAGTATTAAGACAAATAAAAAACTTTTTAATATTATACTTTTTAACATACGCAGTATTAATAAGAATTTTGACCAACTAGTTATTTTTTTACAAGCATATGATTATTTATCCTATGATGTTATTGTATTGAGTGAAACATGGCAGGTAGTCGATGGCTTGTTTAACATTGATGGCTTTAATATGTATTACAATCATGGCAATTATAATCAAAATGATGGCCTCATTATGTATGTTAGGAATAAATTAAATATTGTAAATTTTGAAAACACTAAATATGTTAAATCGGGAGTAACTTTTAGTAGATTAAGCTTTAATATGATTTCGCTCTCTCATTAATAGCCCAACACGAGTAACTCCTCTTACTAACTCTTGTATAGATCACATATTTATCAAACAAAAATTATTATATAATGTAATTAAACAGGTTCCCTATATTCTAAACTCTGACCTTACTGATCACTATCCCGTTTTCCTCCATGTTTATAGTGCATCACCTCAGGGCGTACAGAATGAACAAAAATTTGTTACAAAAAATATTAAAAAAATAAATAATGAAAAAATAAGTCACTTTTTAAATTCTGTAAACTGGGAAACAGTCACGACTAGTAGTAACGTAGAGGTTGCCACTGAAAACTTTATAAAAATCATAGATGCCGCATTTCTACATGCAGAAGAAAGCAAAACAATTAGGTATAAAGAAGTAAAAAAAATAAAACCCTGGATAACATCTGGCATTGTAAAATCAATTAAACAAAGGGAAAAAATGAAAAAACAGCTTAGGCTGAATTACAATGTAGTAAACGAATGACGATACAAGGACTTCAGAAACCGTCTAAATAGACTAATTAATAAATGTAAGTGTGACTTTTACAAAACTTTACAAATATTAAGAAAATCTGAAGTAATAAACGAAGCTACTAACCAAAAACCTAATAAAATAAACAAAATTTAAACATAAAAAATAATGACAACTTATTCTTAAATAACAAGGAACTGGCGAATTTCTGTAATAACTATTTTGTTAATGTGGATATTAATATGTTAAAAGAAATAAAAAATCCTGATCAGCCTTTTCGGTTCGAACACTCAAATCTATCTTCAATGTATCTGCAACCAGTGAATCAAAATGAAATTAATTAACAAATACACTCTTTAATGCAATTGAATCACTGTTTATTAAACATTTTCATATACTTTTAATTATTAACTTAAGCTTCAAAATCTGGGAGAAAGCTTAGTCATTTTAAGGTTACACTTGTCTCGCCTATATATAAATCAGGAGACAAAACATTTATAAACTACCGTCCAATTAGTGTAATTAACAACTTCGCAAAAATATTTGAAAAGTGTTTAAAAGATCGTTTAATAAATTTTATTCTGTCAAACAACATTCTCTGAAAACAACAATTTGGTTTTACAAGTGGTTTGAGCACATGTGATGCAGTTTATGAATTTGCTAATATAATAACCAAGGATTTGGACAGCAGCAGAACGAGTTTGGCGGTGTTCCTGGACCTTGCAAAGGCGTTTGATACGGTGCCTCATAATCAGCTCTTGCATGTACTGAACATGTATGGAGTACGGGGTATTGTGTTGGATGTCTTTGAGAGTTATTTAAGTGACAGAAAACAAATAACACGCAGAGCGATTCATTAGACATACAAATAGGAATACCACGGGGAACCGTTCTGGGTCCAATTCTTTTTATAACCTATATTAACTCCCTTACAAACCTCGTTTTAAAAGATGGAACCTTAATTTCGTACGCAGATGACACTGTTGTGATATTTTCTGGAAAAACATGGGCTCAAACCAGAGACACGGCGCAGTGTGGATTAAAAAGATAAAGAATTGGCTTGATTCATTCAAACTTACCTTTAATACGGATAAGTCTAACTACATAGTATTCTCTATAACATCTGCAAATCGTCCAGAATTTAGTGAAATTGGGCTCGATACACTCCCCATTAAAGAAGTTGAATCCACTAAATATCTCGGTATAGTTATAGATAAACATCTAAAGTGGGACAAACATATTGTAAAATTAACGGCAAATAAGGTATGGTATTATTGTTTGGGGGGGTTTGTGCAAGAATTCGTTAAAACAACTTAATGTTACTCAAAACTATATTTTAAAAATTATTCATAAAAAAAGAAAAAAATATTCAACAACGCTACTTTATTCGGAGGACATATTCAATATTCGTTCATTGTACATATTGTTTATCTGTGTCTATATTCATAGGAACGCAAATTTAAAATCATATAATAACCATACATATGAAACTAGAAGTAGAACAAATAAACTTTTGACAATACTGAATTCAAACAGGAATGTTATTCATCGATTCATAAATTATATGGCTCCTAAATTTTATAATGTCATTCCAAACGGAATTAAGGAAATTGTAAATATTAAACAATTTAGCAAACGATGTCGAAACTTTATTTTCAATAGTATTAATAAGTTCAGTTTTTTTCAATAGTATTATATCTACCGTTATTTTTATTTTTTATTTTGTTTATATTGATTTTTGAGTGTTAAATAAGTCCCTGACAAATTAAACATATGTTTAATTAGTTCGTTTTATATATTTTTGTTTATTTCTATTGCTGAAAAAAAAGCCAAAATGAATACAAGAAAACATATACATTAAAAGGTTCACAAAATAAAAAAGGTAATACAAAACGATAAATAAGTCTTAAGAAACGGTTCATATATGTTTCAACGATTTAAGGGTGTCTCGCGAAACATACTGACAGATCTCCCCCTCTGTTTCAGGGTGATTCAAGTTGAGTGTCCTATTAGAAATATCTGAAGAACCAAAGAATAGGATATTTTGAGAATTTGGCTTTGGCCATAGATGAACATAATATACTCTCGTTATAAAATATTTTAAATTGCGCGGTGTAGCCGCTTCTCCCTCAAACCGGAGACATCATCCGTTTTTTTAAATGAAATGCCCTATATTTTATTAAATTTTTATATTTTTCTAAAAAATCCAAGCACTTATTGAGTTACTTTTCTCATGCCTAAATTTAACTGTTTTCGAGAAAATGGCGCTTGAACAATGACAATTTTGACCCTTTGAAGCTCGGTAAATCTCAAACGAGTTTACTTGCAACGAAATGGATTTCACTTATTTGTCTTAATATTTAATTATCTATCTCCTGACACCAATTTCAGGTTTGGCAGGAGACGTCAAAAATGCATTTCGTTAAATTATGACTTTAAACTAAGAATTTAGTTAAATTTCGACTTTAAACTCAGAATGTTGTTAAATTCTGACTTTAAACTCAGAATTTTGTTAAATTCTGACTTTAAACTCAGAATTTTGTTAAATTACGACTTCAAAGTCAGAATTTAAAAATAAAAAAAAATTGTGGCCCTTATACGCTTCCGTAGATAGGCACTTTCGCATAGGGTGTAGATTTATCTGGGTTACAGGGACAAACAAACATATTACTTATTTGGTGTATCTTTAGGATGGGGCTGTATAAATGATCCTCTATATACTAAATTTTATTTAAGGCGGGCAAATATTCAAATTTAATATACAATTATAGATATCGATACGTTTTGACAATAAATTTTACATACGTATGTTATAATAATGAATTCAACCCAAAAAATTGTCGACTAATAAAAAAGCTCCTGCCGCGATATTAAAACAGATGTTTTTGGTTGCACAAAATGCACCCAGAAATGGCAAGGCCTATTATAAATCTGTTTACATGTTTAGCAAAAAAATATATAATAGAAGAGAAAAAAAACAGATACTACACTGGCAGAGTTTTTACCCATGCAAAAAAAAACGGGAAATTGAAAATCGTTTTCTCTATGAATCTCCTGGTGAGCACCATCACGATTTTTGCTTAATTTTATTTTATATAACGGGGCAAGAGAGAGCAGGCTTACATCTTTGTTATTAAACTTTTAATTGGTAGGTACTACTTTATAACCTCTTCGATAGACAGAAAAACTGTAAAGATGAGCACAGATAGTTAACTAAACAATAGAATATCCGATATACATATACACATACATTCGTATATACATACACACATATACTAATAATATAATATTATAAATATGTCTCGGAAAGGTTACCTTCTCCCTGGATATCTAGTACAAACAAAAATGATTCCTAAGATATTATCCTAACTATCGCGCTTAAAATACGTGCCACACTCTTTCTCTGTTTGATAGCAGAGAGTATGTATTTGTTTTAAGATAATATAAATCTACATTAAGTGGTTGATTGAAAGAGAGGCAGTAAAGTTAGTGTGCAAATCACCGACTGCTCAGGGAGATTGGTTCGTTTTCTATTTATAAGGGCGCCAAGAGTTCTATACCAGTTGACTGTTAACCGCTTTAGATGTTATGAGTACCACTAAGATAAAATTAATTAAAGTTAATAGTAAAAAAAAAGCTTATTCAACAAATAACATTTATTAACAAGTTCAGTACTCCCCAAAATATTTCCAGAAATATGTATCTCCTGTAGGTTATGTTATATAACATATGAAATAAATTGGCCTTAATTGAAGTTTTTTTTTAAATATTACAATTGACTGTGTAATGATCCCATTGTTAATCAGTTTTCGTACCTCATATGCTGAGAGAAAAATCTAAAGTATATTCAAATAAAGATCACTATCCAAATATTAGATCAACTGTGTAAAATGTTTTATAAAAATAGCTAAAGAATCACAAAACAACAAACTAAATGTTCAATAAAACCTGAAAATTAAGTAATACGGATGAGAAAAGAAATTTTCAATCAGCTAATGACAGGTAAAAGTAATAGACTCCAAAATCTATAGATGTTTATAAAGAAAATCTTTAAGTTGTTTTAATTTACCGAACAATTTGATCTAACAGTAAAAATTTATCAAAAGATGCAAAATAATCAAGCAATTAATTAACTTCATTAATTCAAATACAATTAACAATTATAGAATAAAAGAAAAGAGTATTATGTGAATCTAAGAGCAAGCAAATAACAAGAAAAATTTCTATAACTAAGTTTCAAATCCAATCACCAATATTACCTAACAAATTGACACCATTGTTTTATATCAAAATACCTTTCTGAAGCAAGTAAATACAATAAATCATAAATATCATCACATATTCCAGTAGTGTTACCTGTCTATAAAACTTCTTATATACCTTGTATAAGCTAACTAGATCTTATAAGTTAAAATTTCAAGATGTGATCACACTTTACAACAACACTGTATCTTAAAGTATATTATACTATCAAATGTTGGCAGAAACCTATAGACTATTGTGTCATAAACTTATACTGTGATGTTCTGTATCTTAAAGCCTACTATACGGTCAAATGTTGACAAAAACCTATAGATTATTGTGTCCTAAACTTATAATGTGATATTTGAGTATCAGCATGAGTTATAAAGTAAAAATCATCTTATTGACAACACCAATAATCATGGTTTATGCACATCAGCAGTAGTTAGAACTTTATATCAAAAAGTATACTCTACACTCAAAGGAAACAGAAAAAGTCATAAAGTAGATCAGCAATAAACAATAAAGCCAATTCAGCACAAGGGATGTTAAAATTAAGATACTTATCTAAGTGTCTATCAGCTTCGGTGACTTAGATCAGCAGTCTATGATGTAAGTGTCATCGAAGACATTTCCAGCAGGAAAACTGGGTACGTACACACTTAAGTACTAGGTAACAGACTTCTGCTCCACTTACAATGACACATCCAGGTTCAAACCCTGGTTAGGAGAACAGGAACAAGAAGTAGAAGAGGAGGGAGAAGAAGAAAAAAAAACCCTAGAATAGTACAAACGTCTAAGATTTACACCCCAAATAAAAGTATATAGGTCTGTTTAACAACTCAACACCCAGTATATCAAATAAAGAAAATAATTCCAAACAAAAATGTATCAATATTTCCCAGCTTGACTTCATTTAAACCAATTTACCCAAATTACAAAAAATCTTAAGTCATTCTATTATAGAAATTCAAAATATTAGGCTCGTACATGTCTAATATGATACATAATATTATCAACTACAACCCCTTAACATTATATACAAAATATAAGCAACATATCTATTAATTAATACTAATATAGGTACATATAGTGAATAGTAACAAGAATCCACCCTTAAAATCTTGTAAATATCAATACAAAATGTCATTACTCGAGTATAAGTAAACTAATATAAGATGTTACAGACAGAAAATGTAAATCACTGATACAATATTGTTCAATTTTGCCAAATTGGTTAAAGCAGATAGCACGTATTTATAGCTTATAAGGTTGTTTCGGTCTTCAAAGAAATATGAAAATTAATGTGATTTTTATAGATATATAGGCCTCTTTCCTAATTAAAACATACACCTGTAATAGTTGTATTGAAACACACTTATTAAAGAAAACAAATTCTCCCCAATGTATTTACTATTCTTTACTTTATGCGAACTTAAATAACAATTGGCTTATGGAGGTTACAAATAGACCTTTTTGTATTGCAGAAATAAACTTAATAATTATAACAAACATAAGGTATATATACATTCAGCACATATCTTAAGAAAATGAAAAGTACTATTGAATACATTGTTTGCTACACAAATTAAAGGGCAATCAAGAGTGTCCCCATAGCTCTTAATTTCAATAAGTAAAATAACTCTGTGGCCTTGTAGTTACTTTTTAATAAGAGAACTAAGTAACAAAAAAAATAACCCCTTTTTTATATATTAAAAAAAAGACCTTAGTGATAGCCGAGAAACTATATCTAAGCTAGAAGTTAGAACATAACCTATAAAAAATAATATGGCAAAATACAAGCAAATATGTACAGGGAAAATATATCACATTTTAGTGAATATAAAATTGGGTTATTTTATCTTATTTGATGGTAAAGGGTTTCTTATTAGTCATTTCGTAAAGTTTGTCCCATCAAAAAGATATGGTAGGTGGTCAAGTGCAGTTAAATCCTCACAAGAGAGTAATAAAAGGTTCCTCAACCAAAAATATTAAGGTACAACGTAATTAAATACACATAGGAGCCTTTTTAACTAAGTTGCCGACGTAAATCCCAAATGATGGCCTGGATTAAAACAGGATCAATTCGCCAACAAACTTTCACACTTAACCTTCACCTTCCAGAGAGACAAGAAGCTCAACCTACCTCACCACCAGGTCAAGGCAGCAGTAGCGGGATGACAATCCGTCAGTGGTGCCACTTTACTAAAATCAAACTGACCAAATCGGGACAATAGATCAGCCAATCCCTGAGCTGGATCACAGGAAAGAAAAAATATTTAAAGGAGAAGAAAGTAAAATTACTAATTGAATAAAACTAAGGCGCCATCTACACGAAGACTAGTGAATTGCCTCAATATGAAGCGGAAGATTTCGCTAAGCAGAGACCGCGAGCACCTTACTACATCGATAGGAGACTTACAGTACCGGATTAACGGATTTTTATGCATTAAAATGTAGTGACGAAATTAAAAATATTACATACGTTACCTTTGTTAATATAATTTCGAAGCTTCTCGGGGATTTTTATTAGATTGTATGAAACAAATCAACATACCATACTTGTCATAATTTTCGTAGATCGCCATTATTAAAAAAAAAACGTAAATTAAATATAGTATATAGTTCAGTAGAAACAGCAAACGAATAAAATAATTTTATAAATAATCAAAAACTGACAAAACCTCAAAGTTTTTGACATTTTGCTTTTTGTTCCAAACAATTTAGCCTACGACCTTATACTAATTGGACAGAAAAGAAAATTTTAGAAATTCTCAAATGTTGAGTCTGTATTTCAAAATATCTGCATACATGTATATATTTTTGGAAAACCCACATTATTCCTAATAAAAATAATGAATAATATACAGGGTGTCCCATTTAAAAAAAAATAAACTAAGCTCCGATAACTTTTTGACTTTACCCCGTATACTTATTCAGAAAGCGGCACTGAATTCTACGGAAAAAGTCATAGAAGGAACAGTTTTCGCATTTTTTGGTAAGTTATCACATAGCTGGGAGTGGGTGAAAAAGCAACATTTTCAAAAACCAAAAGGGCTATGAAAATTCTACTTTAATTTAAAAATAACTTAACTTTCGGCACTTTTGAGGGGAGATACCTTGTACTAGCAATAAAACCATTTTATTGAACTAAGTTTAAATACCCAATTGTGACATCACTATAATGTGTTTAAATGTACGTCTTTAATTTCCAGATTATCGTTAAGAGGCCTGAGTAACGCCATGGTGACTGCTTCCATAGATTTGTCAGAAGCAGATGACGGTGGCAGTACGTCCGGCGCTTTATCTCAGGAGGTAGTCAATACGCTCAAGAGAAAGGGCGTCAGCATTAACTTTGTAGGGAATAAAACAACTAACGGTAAGGTAACGGAACATTGGAATATTAGCTCATTTATTTGATTACAGCAAATGTTTAAATATAGTTTGCACACAAAGAAAATCGTTGCATGTCATCGATGGTATTAAGTGAGGGAAATGACACTATTAAGTAATATAAGTAGTAATATAACACCTGCAAACAAAATTTCCGGAAAAAATCCAAAAAAAAATCAACTTCTTGAGAAGTTTGTATTAACAAAATGTTGTAAATTATCTAAACTTTTCTCTTCATTTGTTGCAGTTTTAGGTCGCCCTGATCGCCGCCTATCTCTACAATTTCTAGTCTCTTCCAATCGTGGGACAGTTTTTATAACAATGGATTTTGAAATGGGATTTCGGTTAGGAAATGCGTCATTAAACACATTTCTAACTAACCCGATCGCCATACCCTCTCATTATAAGAATAGTAATTATTTCCCATTGGGTTAAAGACTGTTTCTGTTCCGATCTGGTGTTTCAATCAAGGTGTCTCGTTAGCAATGATTGATTATTAGATTTTCTTAAAAAGAAGACATGTGGCAACAACGTCGATAACACGATTGGGTGCATAATATTCCCTTACACTATTTTACCAAATAAGGTTTAGATCGGCCAACAAATTAAAGAGATTTTAAGCGGTTTCCAGACTTTTTACACACCCCGTATTAGGTCGTTTGATGATTTAATATTTTTTATGACATTATTAACAGTGCAATAGATCTATTTATACCTTGTTCTGGGGAGGAACACCTGGAATCTCAGCATAACGAGCTTTATGTAAAACCCTGACTTTAATCAGAATTACCCGGTTTTTAACTGCAGCTTCATTGTACAATCATACAAAGTATTTTTGGAATTTTGTTAATTCTAGGAAAAAATCCAATGATTTACCAAATTAGTTGACCTATGGTGACTGTAATAGTCTGTGATTGTCGGGAGATTTTTGATAAGTTCGTAAAGTATTTCTCAACTTTATAGAGTTGATGATATATGAACAAATGAGATGTCTATTTTAAGTACCTTGGAGCCGAGGCGCAAGTATGGGGTGGTTGGGGGAGGGAGTCACCCCCCACCTCTCAAAGTTGTTCAGGTTGAGAAATTCCATAAGTTGGAAAAAAATAAAGTATGAATAAATTTTGGTTGTATACTTAAATAACGCTCTATATAAATAAATAGCTCAATAACTGTCAAAACCAGACTTATCTGATGAATTCTTGAGAGAGAACTTGCAAAGAGGCCCTAAAAACAGCACTTCAGTATCATTTCATTTTGGAAATATTCCAGAGGTTATTTTGTAGTAATTTTTTTAGTTATTAATGTCTATAGTCATTTTACCCTATTTAGGCCTCATATAATTACCTATTATAGTATTAACTTATTGGTAAAGTGCGGGACACGAAAGAAAACCGGGCGGTCCTTAAAATAAAGGTTCATAGTCTTAAGCAAGCGGAAAAGTCAAATTTGTATACGCAAATAAATTTTATGATATTTTATTTGTTGTAATAGTTTGCCGCTTCACCTGTAAAGTGCGCCAGCTAAGCGGTACGGAAAATTAATTGAGGATTCAGTAAATTTCGCACTGGTCCAGTTGTCATTGGGATGCTCTAGCTATTTCCAGTGGCGCCTATGCATTTCGAGCATCTGTTTTCATTTCTATATAAATGCGTTGCGTTGAATTTGAATAATTATTTCGAAGTAACGATGGCGAGCAAAAGAGGAAAAACATTTCGAAGCGGTGCACGTGAAGTTATTGCGAGCGTTATAGAGGCCTGTACTAGAAAAGCTGAAAATAATAGTTTGACTATTCCAATTCAAAATCGAACAGAACGCGCTGCATTTTATACTGGTGTTTCGGAAAGTAGTGTAAGAAAAATTCAAAGAAAACATAATGATTGCTCATGTTCTACTTCATCTTTAAAATCTCCTGGTAAAACAAGACCACGATTATCATACAAAGATAAAATTGACATTGTGATTTTCAAGTAATTCGACGAACAATAGAGGATTTTTATATAAACTTGAAGAAGGTTCCGACCTGCAAACCCCTACTTCATGCTGTAAAGAACAAAATAGATTTTCCGTACGGGTATAAAACCTTAAATCTACTTTACGATCAAATGGTTTTGTTTGGCGCAAGTGCCAAAATAAACGAAAATCGCTCATTGAGAGATCGAATATTTTTCACTGGCGGTTGAAATATTTATCAAGTGTAAGGCAATATAGGCAAGAAGGACGCAATATTGTGTATCTAGACGAAACCTGGGTAGATAATGATATGACAGTGAACAAATGCTGGCAAAGTGAAAGTGTTACAGGTGTTGTTCAGGGAATCCGCTCTAGTAGTCGCTTTATGCGGTGCTGCTTTAGTTTTTCGCTCGGGACTAACAACTGGAGACTATCATGGACAAATGAATAGAGATAATTTTGAAAAGTGGTTGCTTGTGAAGCTTCCACCTAACATTCCTCCCAAATCAGTCGTGGTAATGGATAGTGCATCTTATCATTCTCACGTAGTAGATAAAGTGCCAACTAAATACTCTACAAAAGCTCATATGATATCGTGGCTTAAATCGAACAATCTTGTATGTGATCCAACATGGAGAAAATATCAATTATATGAAGTAATATCAGCCAACAAGCCAAGAGAAAAAAAGTATAAAATTGACGGTCTTTTACGTCACCTCGGTCATATACCTTTAAGGCTGCCTCCATACGTGTACGACAATATCGGCTGAAAATTGGAAATGTATGTTAAACATGTTCGTTCTATTGAAGATAAATACTGGGAAGTAGATGGCAAAATTGAAACGGTTATTGATGATTTAGTTATCACACTGGGATCTTCAAGTAGTGACGACGAAACACAGCCGTCAACCTCAAAAATGGCTTAGTTTTTTTTTTCATATATTTTGTAAAATTGTTAATAAAATAGCTGTCAATAAACTGCTTCAAAATAATTAATTTTCTGTCCAATACCGGGTGTCAAAAAATATCTAATATTGCAATTAATATTTGAAAAACTACAGAACTCATATTTTTCCAAAATTAACACATCAATGTAGTTATAGTAAGGGAGCCAGCACTGATTCCAGTGAACAAGATTTATCAAAATTTAAACTTATGTAGTTCGACTTTGGGCTATTCGAGTATGCCAAAAAAAACCGTTTGTCTCCGTCTGTCATATTACTTTGTACAGGGAGCGTCATTGTGAAGTACTATACAGAGCGTTTCCTAATTGCGTGCTAGTATTAAAGGGGGTGATTCTTGGACCTTTTTAAGAAAAAAGTTTAATATGAACCTAAAAGTCTTAACTTTGGAGATAAGCTATTATAGATAAATAACTGTGTGAAATTTGATACACGTCTTTTATGCATAACGTCTTTTATGCATAAAGCATTTTTTATTAACAATAAATTTTTGAAATTTCTACCAGTGGCGTGCATATGTAATTAACCTGGGTAAATCCGTATTCTTCTTAATGCATAGAAGACGTGTATCAAATATCATGCAGTTATCTACAATAGCATCAGAATTGTGATGAAAAAAAAAATTTTCTTTTTAAACGTTACCATTGTTGTAAATCGCGTATCAGTATACTGGGTGGTCCGATAATAGTGGACGTAGGCCGTAGCCCAGGAACCGTTAATGACAGAACCCAAGAAAAAATATATTTATAGGTAAATCGATCAAGAAAAATCAAAATTAAATCATTTTAAAATTCGAAAGTTCGCCGTTTTTGCAACACAAAAGAGATATAGAAGTGCGGTACACGAAAGAAAATAGACAAATATAGATAAAGGTTCATTAAGCATAGTTACATTTTTTAATTATCTGAAGTGCGTATAGTCAAAAAGGAGTGCCATATTATTTAAAGAACGACGGGACACCACTGGTTTAAAGAGATTTCTTGGCCGACCTTCCTAAACCGATTGACTCCGCCCGGTTTTCTTTCGTGTCCCGCACTATACTTGATCTGTGTCGGAAATACCCTATTATTATTCTAAATTTATTTCTTATTATTTACCTAGTCTCAAAATCAGAAATATAGGTCTAAAATTTGGGCATTTCGACTCCAAAAGTTTACCTATAGCTTAAAGGTTTGCGAGACTTATTTATTGGACAAACAAGTCAATTAAGTCATGAAGAAGTAAATTAATACCAATTTATCCCAGGTATTGGTGGTTTTATGGGCCTAAAAGTCTAAAAGAAATGAAAAATTATCAGTTGTACTTGAAAATACGTTTTTTGAATGCAAGCATCATAAATGTGCCAAAACAAGTTCGTGTCTACCGCATATACTGCAGGGTTCTATAGAGAACTAAAAAATAAATCAAATTCGGTTACCTCTAGACTAGACAGAACTCTAGAGCAATATTGGCATTGACTAACAGTTAAGTTATTCGACTAATTAGTCATAAAGTCGCCCGAATATCTTAATTTGACTAGTAAATTACTTTTATGATGGTCAATATTAATACTAATTATTGGAAAATAAGACTTATAGGTTAGGGAAAAATATTATATATAATAGATCATGCTTATAGATTAAATGGCAGGGGCGTGCGGTGAAATTTTAAGAAGGGGAAGCAATTTTTAGAAACTTACCTATTTGTAATGTAATTCGATTCTTCGATCATTTTTTGCAAATTTGTCAATGACATCATAAAAACGTCGATGCTCCGACATATTTTGGAGAAGTTTATTTTCAATGGACAACAGCGATGTATGCGAAAGTCTCTCCTGCCCCGTTGACTTCCTCACGAAATTTTTTATACGTTTAAGTGTTAAAAAATTGCGTTCTACTGATGAACTTGTGGCAGGTATTGTTAACACTAATTCACACAATTTCGACACTTCGGTGTAGGCATCTTCCAGCTCCTTGTCTTTTAAAAATTGCATTAGTTCCTTAGCGTTATTTTTTGCGCTAATGTCATCAGTTTCGTAAATCACTTTTAGTTCAGATCGCAGTAACACTCGGTCGAAGAACTGGCCATAATGAAGAAGAGATTTAAACGCATCTTCTGGAAAAGTTTTTCCTTTAAATGCATCAAAATTGCAAAGCTCGAGGAGTTTAAAAATCATTTAAACCGTTAAATCTATAGTTTATTTGTTGCTGAATTTGATCGATTATTTCATAAAAGAGGCGTCTGTATGATGTTTGAACATCTCCCACCTTGTCTGTTGGAAGACGCTTGGCTTGTGGCTCTACATTTAACGTCAACATGGACTTAAAATCATCTACTTTTTTTAGGCAAAAAGCAATATCATTTGTTTTAGTTTGTAATATATTAAAAACATTGTCCGAGAATGGAAATATTTCTGAAAATATGTTCAACAAATAATTAAAATTAAAATCTCCTTTCAAACAGTCCAAAAACCCCCTCGAACTATTTATTGCTTTTGAGTCCCACGTTTCATTATTTTCTATTATATTATCAAATAGTTCAATCAGTGATTCCCGATTTTCAGATACTATTAACACAAGTCTTCCATTGTAGTTCCACCTAGTAGGAGCTACTTTGGGCAATCGTTTGTGGACAAAGGAGCCCAATGCTCGTGTACGTTTTGTTGACCTGGAAAAAAAAGCAGCCATGCCACTTAAAGTAACGAAAAATACTTTACATTCTTTAATGTGATTGATGGGCTAGGATAAAACTAAATTTAATTTATGAGCAAAACAATGGACAAACACAGCACTTGGGAAAGTTTCTCGAACTTTAGGTTGCAGACCCCCTAAGTGTCCTGCCATCACTGCAGCTCCATCATAGCTTTGAGCAACTAATTTTTTCTCTCCTTTAATTTCTTTAGTAACGTTATAAACTACGGTATATAATGCATCTGCTGTACGATTTTCGGACACATTCTTAAAACCTAAAAATCGCTCTTGAATACTTCCGTCTGTTTTAACGTAGCGTATTACTATAGATAATTGGCTAAAATTAGTGATATCAGTTGTTTCATCCAGAACAATAGCAATGAACCGCGCCTCGCCAATCTCCTGCCTAATTCTTTTTAGAATAATGGTTGCAACAGCAGAAATTAAATCATTCTGGATTCGATTCGACGTTCCGCGAAAAACGCTAGACTGCTCTAAATGATTTTTTAAGCAATCATCATATTTAGCCATTAAACTAAGTAAATCTTGAAAATTTCCTCTATTTGAAGAAACCGAGGAAGAAGCCCTTGTTTCGTCATGACCTCTAAATCCCAATTCGTGCTGTCCAAAAAAACAAACAACATCAATAAGTCTTCTTAATATTTGCCTATTTTTATCGACTAGTTCATTGTGTTGGCGGTGACTAATTTCCAATTGTTTATTAAGAATGTGTTCAATTCTGGTTTTGCCGAAGATTTTTTGTTTTATGACGGCCTGCAAATGCGCTTTGGACATAATGTGTCTTTTTACAGCTTTATGGAAATTGTTTAAATCGGAAAAACCAGTTTTATTCCAGAGACCTTTTTCATTTTCAAAAAGTAAACATTACCAACAAAATAATTTACTTATATTTTCACACCCTGTTAGCCATTTAAATTGTTCGTATAGTTTTTCTGGATAAAAATGTCTAATACAGTTTTTCATTTTTGTGGTTAAATTTTTCATAAGCGGTTTTGCCCTTCCTTTGGAAATTATTTGAAGCTTATCAGCAAAGTTTAATGTTGAAAATTCCTTTATTATTAAGACGCACACCACACATTCACACACACTATTCTTACTAAATTCTCCAACATTTTCAACGTTATTACCGACAGCCGAAGTTGACGGTATTTGCATATCCACGTCCATATTATTGTCTTCCATATCGCACCATGCACAACCCGACATACGTATCACACAACACACGTATAGCCGTTCAAACAAAGAACCTACTCCAACGATAGCTTCCGCCCCCACTTAAAGCACGCGACTGAAATGCAAAAATTGCAAACACAGGAAGTCAAGTTCTATTCCATTTTCTATTGTCGCTCGGTCGGAGTCAAGGCCGCATTTATTATGGGCTTGATAATTAAGATAATATCTTAGCATTTTTAATATAAACTAAATTAATGGTTTCCTATTTCAAAAATTACATTTTAGAAGATGTTTTGTAATTTTTTTTTGGGGAAGCACTGCTTCCCTTGCTTCCATGGACTGCACGCCCCTGCCTATTAGGTCAAATCTTCTGAACAAAGAACGTCCAAGTTTACAAAATGGATGCGGTTCGTCAAAGAATTTTTTTTTCGAAAATATATCTTGAATAACAAAATTTTAATGAAAAATATACTTAACAATAAGAATAATTATAATGCAGTCGCTATTTCTGACACTAATTTATTATATTTTCTGATATGTCTTTAATTTTTTTTCCAATAATCGGATTTTTAAAAGCGCATGCATTTTTTTGAAAGTATTGTACCTACATTTAACGAAAAAGTTTTAGTCGCAATAGAATTTCATTTGTTATTTAACATCAAATACCAAAATACGAATATACCAATAAATAAATATAAAAGTGTACTAATCCTCCATAAAAGTTGAAACATCAAACATCAAAGATAAGACTGACAGGTGGCGCGGGCGTTACATTATTTTATTCGTTAAACTAACTATAGATGCCATAATAATTTTAATATATATCTAGAACTGTCGAAGGAAAAATAACACAGAAATTAGTTATTTTTAACGAAAATTGAACCATGAAATTGGTTAAAATTAGGTTAATTTTATTTTGACTTCACACTTAAGTCGTGTGAACCAGTGGCGACTCGTGACTTTTCGACAGGGTAAGACGATGTATAGATCTCTAAGGGAAATAAAAATGTTTGAATATTTCATAAATAAATTTCATCCTCGGACTGATATACTCTTTTTAAAAGTATACCATTTTTCATCACGGGATTTTTTACAAAAATTAAAAAAGATTTGCAAAATATAGTCAAAATAGGTTTGAACTCATAATGAATGTCTAATTACTTACATAATTATAGGTCAATAGTTTCAATACTTTTCGTTTTTTATTGATAAAGCATTGACGTTATCAATAAAAGAACAGTCATACCCATGTCGCGGTGCGCTGTTATCCGATAAGTCACTTTTTGTAAATTAGATTAATTCGTCTTTCTTTTAATGGCGCAAATTTGTCAATGATTTTGTCATCAAACTCACCAGTACTTTTAGAAAGAGATACTAATAATTCTTTTTCTATTGACTTTATTGACAGGACTGAGAGTCTGTCCTGAGATATAGTATATCGTAAAAAGGTCTTGATTTGTTTTAAGCCTAAGAAATCTCTTCCAGCCTGTACACTTGTTACAGGGATTGTCAAAATTAACGTCGTAAGTCGATATACTTCAGAGAACACTGAAATTATTTCTAAACTACAGAGTTGTTTACTAAGTTCAGGAATATTGCACACATAGAAAAGAGTTCTCAAACTGAGGGAATTGAAGTCAATCCAAGAGCAAATTGACTTTCATATGTGGAAAAGAAATATTACTTTGAGGGGAGAGAAGTATTTCTTCACCTTAATGGATTCAAAGCAAAAAACCCATCTAGAATTGACCAATTCAATAACTTCAATCCAATTTTCCTTGACATCATTTCAAGAACAGAATCACGTCAATAAGAAGTAGTCCAATTTTTGATTTAAGACAAAAACTGAAATAATCGATCGGAGATTTTGAATTGAGCGAACTAGTTTCTTAGTTTTAGATACTATGTTCTTTATTTGAGAGATTTATTTCTTCACCTAAGAAAGCTGTCTCTTTAATCCGAGATAAGCAGTTACTCGTATCCAGATAATATTCTCTTTTTGAGAGATCTGTTTCTTTACAAGAAAGCTCCTTTTGTTCATTACGTGAATATATTATTGTTGTTCTAAATATTAGTATCTCAAATTGAGAGATACAGTGACTTACCTATGTGAATGCGACTTTGATTGACACCATGATGAGAACTTTTTTTTCTCAACCCATGGATCTCACGTTCTTTTATTAAGATAAATATATTGTTCTATTGAGAATATATTTCCTCATTTCATTCAAGTATAGGTTGAAATTATTTGAAATTAAAAACATTCGTATAGAAGATAAAACCTTTATTCTACAAATAAAAGAATTGACAAATAAAACATTTGAGTATAAATAGGTAAAAGTATAGGAAGAAAACATTCAGGACTCATACATTCATGCGTTCAACTTTTTTCTTATTTGGTGCTTTTATTGTGTGAATTAGTTTCGAAACACCCAGAAATATTATTATAGTTGTTAGTAGTATACTTAAATACCCACATTGTTAAGTCCTAACACTGGAACCTGTGGTGGACGATAGATCAAAATACAAGAGTTCTAACCACACTACACCACAACTTGTTACGTTCTGGACACTGGCGGTGGGTATATACCCAACGGGTAGGTAAATGAAATTTGGGTATATACCCAAAAGGTGTAGGGCAGGGGTGCTCAAACTTGAACTGCTGGCGATCTACCTCAATATTTTTAGACTACTTACGATCGATTCTGAGAGGCTGCAAGTATGTGTGATGCAGGGTTATACATACACGATACATACACCCTACCTATCTACCTACCTACCTAGGTAGGGTGTACCGTAGCATATATAGATATTAGCTTTCCCCACAATATACATTATTTTAGTCAAGGTTTGGGTTAGGTTTAGTTAGGTTCTTCTCTACAATATCAATGAAAAAACTCATAGTTATTCAAAATTGCGAGTTTATTGGTTGTTACAAAACAAAAGAGTTACATATGGCGTTAAACTTAACTAAGGAGTGACTTTGGATGTTGAATCGTGGCACTGCATGTCCTCAGCATACTTTTCATAAGATGGTACGTAACCACTGAGTGCTAATCGCAAGCATGATGACATATGATCGTCAGTTAGTCGATTGCGATATTTTGATTTAATTATCTTCATTTCAGAAAATGCAGACTCGCACAAGTAAGTTGACCCAAACATTGCTGTCAGTTGAAGGGCGATTTGCCTTAGATTCGGATATTTATCTTCAGATATAAAACACCAGAAATTTGTTTCAGATGCTGTAGCTTTGAGATGTATATCTGATATAATCTGCACCAACTCATTTTCAACAGAACACGAGTTCATGTTAAACTGACTTGCTATTTCAGTAGCTAATTCCTCAATGTTTTTACATGAAAAAGGATAACTCATAAATGATGCTACATTTGCAAATTTACTACAATCATAAAAACGCATTTCGAATTGTCCCAAAATATTTGATAATTCAGCCTCATACGTATCATAATTCAACTGAGGAATCCTTGCTTTCAAAGACGGAAAATGTTTCAGATCCTTTCTTTTTGATTTGATCTATCATAAGTTGCAATTTACTTTTGAATGCGTTTACTGCGCTAATCATCTCAACACAGTTTTTCCTTTACCTTAAAGCTCCAAGTTAATGGTGTTTAAGTGCATTGTGATGTCAGTCAAAAATGCCAAATCAGTCAGCCATTTTTCTTTTTTCAACATCTGAGTGTCATCACCTCCTTCGTCTAGAAAAGCTGTTATTTCGGGCAATAATTCTTGAAACCTTTCTAGGAATTTTCCGCGACTCAACCACGTGACGTCCGTGTGAAGAACTAAATCAGTGTGTTCAGCTGACTCCCTATCTTCCAACTGCAACTTAGAGAGCCGCCGTTGCAAGCTACGTGCGCGGATGGAATTGTTGCAATGCCCATAATTTCCTCCGTGTTTAAAACTTTTGAACACAAAACTTGTTGATGTGTAATGCAATGGATTGAAAAAAATGAAGGGAAATCTTCATTAGCTCGACACAATGCCACAAAACCGTTTTTGTTTCCAGTCATTGCTGGTGCTCCATCGCTTGTAATGTACACTAATTTATATATTGGTAGCTTGTAGTTTTTTACAAAATTGAAGAAAACGTCATATATATCTTCGCCACGGGTCTTCCCCTTCAGAGAATTGATTGTCAAGTTCTTCCTTAGCCAACATGTCATTGAATACCATCCGAATAAAAATACACAGCTGGGCAGTGTCTGTCATATCGGTGGATTCGTCGAACTGTAAAGAAAAGTATGTGCAGGGTTGTCCAACGAAGGGTAAACACCTTTATAATTTCTTTATTTTACAAGATATTAAAAAATGGTAAAAACAAAAGTTGTAGGGATTTTAGAGAGGAATAAGGATAATTTATGATAAAAACAATTGAACATCAAATAAAAAAATTACGCGAAAAAATTATGGTTATTTTAAATGGAACACCCTGTATATTATTGCATTTTTGGATTCTCCCGAAAATTCTAAACACTTTTTATATAAGATATTACACCTTTAAACCTAATAGTTTCGGAGCTATGAACAGTTGAAAATCAGTATTTTGGCTAATTTGCATTATTGTAAAACCTATCTAATGAAATAGGTACCATGAGTATACGAAAGTTGGTACTTCAGCTTGTACCATAGTAAGCACCACTATTAACACTTTCGCTGCTGCTGTATTATGGTAAAACGTTACTCATGTGCTAATCGTATTTTTAACAGATATGCATTTATCTGTACATAAAATATGAAAATATGCTATTATACCATATATATACAGGGTGTATACTATTTTTTAACCTGTGACACGGAACCGTGTCATGAGCATATAGCAACAATGTTGTTGTTCTGTGCTGTCGTCCCGGATCCGTGTCATGGGAGATTTTGTTTCTATTAAGGGAAAACCAAATTCAAAACAGTATTTAGTACTTATTTTATTAAAAAAAATTAGTATTTATTTTATTAAAAATATTCACCATTGGAAAAAAGAACAAAATTCAAACATTCATAAAACTAATCAATCCCTTACATTTTGTTGATAAGAACTTAAAAATATAGTATATATCCATGTAACAACAAAACATAAAAAATATTATGTACAAAAGTTATCTGGCATAGTATGAAGTAAAGCACTCTCCTGGGCACAAACCCGGCTTGTCAGTACATTTGTCGCAATGATAAATGGTGCTTTTTCTAATTTTATTTTGGGAACATACCCTACACCTCTTTCTTTTGGTCTCATTTTTCTTGGACAAATCAGGAATCTTTGTCGGATGATGGAGAATATTTTTGTTTCGCCTGGGTTCCGAAGTATTTATTGGTTTCACTCCCAATAATCCCTCTATAACTCTTAGCCGAAAATCATACAACGTCATTTTATTTTGGGAATATTTTCGATGTAGGAAGTAGGCATTTAAAACCATTAGATGGATAATATGGATCCCTAACTTTTTGTACCATCTTAGCGTCTTTCGCTCACACGGATAGTAAGAGGACATTTGATCCTGTCTGTCAACTCCTCCCATAAACCGATTATATTCAAGTATAGGTAATGGCTTGTTGTGGACCCTATTTCTTCTGTCCACATATTCAGTCATTTTATTTTCAAATTCTGTGGAAATGTAAAGCACGTCCCGTCGGTCTTTCCATTTTCCCACCATTATATTTTTAGCATATTGGGCAACAGTTTCACCTTTTCCCAATTTCGCTGAAACGACTGTTTTTGGATTATTTTTTCTATTGGCGCGCAAAGTCCCGGTACAATAAGTTTTTTTTTGTAGTAAAGTCTCTGCCAATGCGCAACTATTGTAAAAGTTGTCCATAAATAGGGAATGTCCACAACCAAATTTGCCTTCCATCAATCTTAAAACAACGTTTTCAGCATGTCCTTTACCTCCTAGGCTATCAGATACGCCAGTGTACACACACACATTTAGAATGAGTCCGTCAGGTTCCGTTAGCATGTACAACTTGATCCCGTACTTGTGGCGTTTATTTTTTATGTACTGCCGAAATACTAAACGGCCTCGCCATAAAACCATGGACTCATCAAGTGCCAGTTCCTTTCCCGGATAATAAATATCAGTCATTTTTTTGTTAAAAAAATCTAAAACTGGTCTTATTTTATACAAGCGATCGTTTACGATTTCGTCCTCTGCAGGGTTTTTTGCAAAATGCAAGCAGCGCATTATGAGAAGGAATCGGTCACGACTCATATAGTTTGAAAAACACTTCATATTAAACAGGGGGTGCACCTTCCAATAGTCTTGAATTCTGTTTAATTTTATGGTTCCTGAATGCAGCACAAGTCCCAAAAATGTAAGAATTTCTGGCAACGATATGTCTTTCCAACGAGTAATTCTAGACTTTTCGGATGTCCCTGCACAAAAAAACAGTTCTTCGGCATACACATTACTTTCCTGGACAATAAGGTTTAGAAACGTATCATCAGCTATCATACGAAAATAACTTATTGGGTTATCATCAGGTAACGGTATTAAAAGTTCATTGTTTTTAGTAAACGGAATTTGGCACATACCTGTTGAAAAGTTGTTCCATGAAAAGATTAGATCATCTTGTTTAGTTGCAGCAGACTGATCATCCGTGGCTTGTACTAAAGGTTCCTCATCTAAAATTAACATAAATACCCTTTACTTTGGCGGGCACAAAAAAATAATATTGTACTTACCCGAATCGGATGCGTTACTATTGTCGATATCATCGCCAGTAGGTACAAAATCTGATGAATCATCGGTGTCAGAATCGCTACATGAACTACTCAGTTTATTTGGATTTTTGCAATAAAACTTCTGTTTTTCAGGCTTCGATGCCTCATCGGTGTCAGAATCGCTACATGAATTATTTACTAACCATTTCAATTCTTTCTTACTCAGTTTATTTGGATTTTTGCAATAAAACTTCTGTTTTTTAGGCTTTGAAGGTCCAGCCTCGCCGTCCGCCATTTTAATCTAAATTAGTTTCAAACCAAGCTAAACATTCAAAAATAACACGCGAATATGAATTTGCAACCCTGTCTCAAGCGCACATCCGCCTCTAGCTGGTGCTTGTCGCGAACTAAACTACAAACAACAAATATCCCGCTAAATTATATACCCAAGGTCAATCTTCGCTGCTGGCACGTCTTGCGTCAATTCCCGAAACGGCGGACGAAAAATGATTTTCTAATGTTTACCCTATATGCTCTCAATATTACGGATGCCCATACCTACGGCTAACTTCTTATTTACCTTTTGAATTTAGTAATACCAGCGACACGGATCCGGGTCGCGAGCATATAGCAACATGTGCGTAGTGACACGGATCCGTGTCGCTAGCATTGAAAGTGTTAATTAAAGTGGCCAAGAGGCCGATTTTTACTTGTTTTTAGCTTAAAAACATATGAATTTAGGAATAACGAAGTGGCAACATATCTGCAATAACTAAACGAGTAGATATTAAATAACGACGGAACAATATTTATTATAAACAAAATATATGTTTCAAAAAAAAACTCGTGGCTGATTTTCCTCATTAAAAAAAGGCTTGTTAACAACTCTCTTCTTATAATCCGCATTCCCGGGCTCGCTGCAGAATCTAACTCCTAATTTCTTTAACGTGTTTAAACTTGGTTATCGTCTATCGAGATACCTGTGCAAATACTGTCGTTTGGTTGCCGGGCAACAAGTTAATCAAAAATTTGTCAAACTTTCGGTAGTTTACTTTTTAAAGAATATTATTTTAGTGAAGTTGTTAGTTGTTAAAGATGAACAGAAACGTCACACGTTATTCCAAAGCCGAAATGATAGATTTGTTAAATATATTGGCGAGGAATGGTTATCAGTTAAGACCGTCCAAACGAGAGTATCTGGACAGATATCCCGATAGACGACTAGACGACAACCAAGTTTAGGAACATTAAAAAAATTAGGAGTTAGATTCCGCGAGGCCGGAAACGTGGATTATAAGAAGAGAGTCGTTGTTAACAAGCCTGTTCTCAATGAGGAAAATCAGCTAAGAGTTCTGCTTTCCATTTATGAGAATTTTACAAAATCACAAAGTCCATCCCTATCGTATTTCATATCACCAAAAGTTACTACCTGGAGATATAGAAAAAAGAGTAGATTTTTGTTCTTGGGCTATAGAGAAAACTTACCAAAACCCTGACTTTTTTAGAAATGTGTTATTCACAGATGAGTCTACGTTTAGGAGTGACCGTACTATGAACCGACGTAATATAAGGTACTACAGTCAACAAAATCCTAATTGGAGAGGGGAAATTATGAAACAAGGAAGATGGTCCGTGAACGTGTGGGGTGGCATTGTAAACGATTATGTTATTGGACCATATTTTTTCCAGGGTAATTTAACTGGTAACATATATTTAAACTTTTTAAGGGAGTCACTGCCGATTTTATTAGAAAATGTGAACATTCAAGTTCGAAACAATATGTGGTTTCAACATGATGGGGCCCCAGCGCATGGCACATGTGATGTCACATACTTTTTAACTGAACGTCATGGATCGAATTGGATAGGTAATAGGGGGAATCCATGGTACGTAAATAATGAAGCCGAAGGACCGATTCTATGGCCCCCTAGGTCTCCGGACCTCAGTCCTTTGGATTACTTTTTATGGGGATTCGTCGACAATTTTGTAAATGCTACGCCTTGTGAAGCTCCAAACGAAATGAAGGAGAGAATACAAGAGGCCTTTAGAGCCGTTAACAACGAAATGTTACGTAACACTCAAGAAAACTTTATAGAACGCATGCAAATGTGCTTAGCCGCTGAAGGAGGCATTTTTGAAAACTAGATTTTTTTCTCATAAGTTTTGTTTCCTTGTTCTTTGATACCTATTTGTTTAGTTATTATAGATTTTGTTTATAATACATATTGTTCCGTCGTTATTTAATACATATTCGTTAAGTTATTATAGGTTTGGTTTATAATAAATATTGTTCCGTCGTTATTTAATATCTACTCGTTTAGTTATTGCAGATATGTTGCCACTTCGTTATTCCTAAATTCATATGTTTTTAAGCTAAAAACAAGTAAAAATCGGCCTCTTGGCCACTTTAATTAAAGTGGTGCTTACTATGGTACAAGCTGAAGTACCAACTTTCGTATACTCATGGTACCTATTTCATTAGATAGGTTTTACAATAATGCAAATTAGCCAAAATACTGATTTTCAACTGTTCATAGCTCCGAAACTATTAGGTTTAAAGGTGTAATATCTTATATAAAAAGTGTTTAGAATTTTCGGGAGAATCCAAAAATGCAATAATATACAGGGTGTTCCATTTAAAATAAGCAAAATAACCATAATTTTTTCGCGTAATTTTTTTATTTGATGTTCAATTGTTTTTATCATAAATTATCCTTATTCCTCTCTAAAATCCCTACAACTTTTGTTTTTACCATTTTTCAATATCTTGTAAAATAAAGAAATTATAAAGGTGTTTACCCTTCGTTGGACAACCCTGTACATTCCATGATATCATTTTTTAGTTTATCTGCCATGTCCTGACTCATGACTTCAATACGCCTTGTGATAGTCGGACGAGGTAACTGAAGTTCTCTAATAGCAGACATGATTTCTGTTTTATTTTTAAAATCTCCAAGTCTCACCCGCTTCAATAAACGCTTCCTTCACAACCGATCCATCTTCGAATGGTTTCTTGTGTTTCGCCAATATATGAGATATTTTAAATGACGCGATCGTAGCAGCTTTTGATTGTTTGACTGGTCTTGTGAACATGGTTTGTTCTTTTTTCAAACAAGATATAGTTTCATCCGCTTCAATAAATGCTTCCTTCACAACCGATCCATCTTCGAATAGTTTCTTGTGTTTCGCCAATATATGAGATATTTTAAATGACGCGATCGTAGCAGCTTTTGATTGTTTGGTCTTGTGAAAATGGTTTGTTCTTTTTTCAAACAAGATATCAAATCACGTACTTTTCGTTTTCTTAATTCACTCTGTGGCGGAAAATCCTTTTTATAGTTTTTATGAACCGTTTTATGATGCCTCTCTAAGTTACCACGCATAAGACAAATGCACTTATCCTTCACCATACAAAACAAAAATTCTTCCTCCCAATCGTTATTAAAATGATACGTTTTAGATTTCTTCGTTGCACTCATTTTGTACTATTTAATAATAAACTTTGTATCGACGTAGTATTGCTTTCAAGTTGCAATTCAGAATGACTCCAATTCCTGCAGGCGCAGCATTTATATCGGCGTGAATGAAAGTCTCGAATGTTCCCGTCAAACGCGCCGCCCGAAATTTCTAGAAAAGCGGCAAGAATAAAAAACGCGGCTTTTCTTTGACAAGTACCGCGCGTTCCTTTGATAAAGCCGCCTTTTGCCGCTAGCAGAGTGTTATTTTATTACGTAATAACTTTTTGTAGTTTAGTTAAGTACCTACTTATTAAAAAAAAATTTCTTCTCGAGATCTACTCAAAAAGCACTCGCGATCGACCGTTTGAGCACCCCTGGTGTAGGGTATATATCGATTGAGAAATTTACTGTAGTTATATACCTGGTATATACCCGGTATTATACCTAGGGTTGCCATCTCTGCAACTAAGTATTATTTATTTTAGATTTTAAACGTAGTTTTCTTACTTTGTGCATCATGTTGTCGTTTCATTACACTCTTATTTTATTCAGAATTAAAATATGTTTTTAATAGTTTTTCATTATACTATTTTCAATTTTAATAGCATTATTTTGTGATTTTTACTTCGATTTATTCAACCACTTTTTTTAATGTCCTAATTTAACAACAAAACGTTAAAATTTGTTAGATTACCTTAAATTAACCAAGTAAGTACACTTGGGTATATACCCGGTATATACCCAACTATATGGGGATATATACCCACTTGGGTATATACCGGGTACAAACCCTTGGGTATATACCCAAATTTCAATATACCCGGTATTTGCCCATCACTGAATACAAGCGATCGGCGTAGCGGCAACAGGTCAAAATAGTTCTCGCAAAAACTGCCAATTCACAAGGAGTTCATAACAGTCTTCTTGGCTCGTCGATTAAATTGAATAGACAAAGACGGGTGTCATAACATGTCGGATTTCTACGTACCACTTTCGTAAATTGAGAGTATTCACCCTCGAAATAAAATAATATTTTTTTCAGAAGACACATGTTCGAGTTAGAAAAGAAAACAAAAAAGTTCTTTTCGAAGTCGCCCGATCTCGAAATGAAATTGCTGGTTCTCAGTTTAAAAACCCTGGCATTTTGATATGCAGGTACTCAAATTAAGCACCTTTTACTTCATTTTGACGTTTAAAGTTTCATTATGGAAACATATCATGAGATATTTTAAATCCCAATCTGAACTTCTCATGTTCTTATGGCAAGAAAAAATATTTTCAAATAAATACTTATTTCTTTATAAGAGATCTTTTTTATGTGTGTGAGTTTGTGAAACTGGTCATCTCGGTAAATTATGCTGATCTCATTTTTGAGGCGGTCTTTGTCGAACAAATTTGGATACATTTTTTCCAACGAATTTAATAGATTGGAAGGAAATTCTGCTGCAGAGTTCTTATACTTTGACTTGTCGAGAAGTTTAATAAATTCCAATTTATGTAAATCCTCAAATCTAATGTTAATTTGGAAAAGTATGCAATTTAAAATTTCATAAAATAAACGTTTATACTTTAGTCAGTTAGATCCAATTCGTTCATATTGCGAGTTTGTCTACCATGTGGCAATCCTGTAAGCATTTTTGCTTTTTCAAATATAGATTTTAAACATGAGAAGCGCAATGTGTGAAAATTTCCCTTGTTGAATGAAGATTCTGATTAGTCTGAAAGCAAGTTCTTGTTTCTCCAGTAATATTATTGTATCTATAAGGTATGTTAAAAGTAAACGATTTTTCCTAACATCTTCATTGCGTAATAGTTTAGATAAGTGGGCATTTTCCATTAGTGCATCTTTATTGTGGTCAAATTTTGAGACAAGTGTACAAAACCTGTATCCTGAAAATTCTTGAAATCAGCATGCCTATCAGAGGTCCATATGTTTTTCAAACTAATAAGCAAGGTCAACAAAATAAATGTTGTTTAAAAAAAAATCCGCAAATGCAGGTATGAGCCTAGTACCACGATAATTTAAATAAATGTTTATATTTAAATGGGGGCACCCATATTATCGTTAGTTTTTCGCAAAATATGACTAAATTAATCTAGTTTTATATTGACAACCTCTGTCAGCGTCAGTTGTAAATGTAGGGTTAAGTTAATGGTTTACTTTAATAATCTATTCGAACTCTCTAGTACAAACTTACTTTTTCATTTAGATTTTTAACAAATAACAATGTTTGTGCAAACCATTAATCAGAGTTGTCTGCTAAGTGATTTAGTAACGTAGTATGTACTGAAGAAGGCCTACGAAATAAAGATTCTTTTATGCTAATCTTAGAGAGCTTCTACCTCAAGTTGAGGTGCTGACTGAAGTAAAACATACACTAAGACATAAAACAATATTGTCTTTTACAGCAAAAAAAAACCAAAATATAATAATGTGCAATATTTAATAACTTTTAAGTAAACTTAAACTTACGATCTTTCCGTTCATAGTTATTTACACATTCATCACAAACACTTTATAATTACAAGCAAAAAACAGGTGAACCAGGCTTAAATACATTTCTCCATATGGCCAATGGCTGAGTACTTCTTGTTTGAATCAATATTCATTTTAATAATCACAAAAACTTAATAAAATGAGACACTAAAACAACCAACTTCATAACAAAAACCCCACGAAAAGTAAACAAAACGATTTTAGCAGCAATATGTCGGAACCAATCAAAAATTGGCTACTCTATTGTTGCCACTGGCCTTATAAAATCACCGACCGAATCTCGTACCACCGCCCCCTATCTCCGGAACCTCAAATACAAGAGGTAATAGTTTACTTGTAGTAAATAATTACTGTAATTCTTACTTCTAGTTGCAACAGAAGAATAACTACTGGTAATAGCCAGTTTAAAGTAGCAGTAGTAGCAGTAATGGAGTAGTCTGTGCAAAGTTCAAATAGGTACTGATACTTAAAAGTTGTAATTTAGTAAACAGATTAGAAACAGTAACTTTGAATAATTACTATTGTGTCGCGGAAAAGAAATGACGACCTTGGAGTCAATTCCTTAAGTAGTTGCTTGGCAGTAGTTATTATATAATTACTTTACATGGAAAATTACTATAAAGTATTATTCGCAGTAACAAATACATATATAATACTTAAAAAACATATAACCCAAAATGTTTGTTGATATATAGTAGGATTATTAGTAATAAATACGTAAAAACTCTTAAAGAATAATAGTGGAAACAGTTGTAGCTACTTTAGTGCTAGCTGGGATTGGTCTATCTCTGTGAAAAATTTCCATTTTCTCGTCTTCGGAGCGCCTCGAAAATGGTGTTGTCAATATTGCCATGATCGTGCAATGCATTCATAATTAATTCACAGTTAACACCGATCTAATTATTATATGAAAATAGCAAACAACTAAAAATTAGTAATTCCGCACGATCACGAAACAAAAAACCACTTTTCTACGATCACGGCACACGTACTCGAAAAAACTAAACATTAACGCCATTAACCGGGTCCACCCGCCACCGACTTCCTAACATGTTCAGACCACTTGCTAACTTGCAAAGACTCCTAAACGCCCCGAGAAATCTTCAAAAGATAATAATATGCACCGACATACCGACAAAAGTCAAAGCCGAGTAATGGACAAACGTCTTGGCTGAAATATCAATGCACGATTGCCATTTACTAAAAATACTTGAATACCTCTCACTATTTCTAATTCAAATTAAATGTCAATCGGCATCTACGTCTACTACATCCGCGAAAACCAGATCGCCTCAGAAGTTACATAGTTTTACCCAACCAATAAAAACCGCCTTTCGAGAGACGTTTGATTAACAAAATTCGACATTTGAGACAAAGTGCGGGACACGAAAGAAAACCGGGCGGAGTCAAGCGGTTTAGGAAGGTCGGCCAAGAAATCTCTTTAAACAATGGTGTCCCGTCGTTCTTTAAATAATATGGCACTCCATTTGCTTAATGAACCTTCTATATTTGTCTGTTTTCTTTCGTGTACCGCACTTCTATATTTTTTGTGGTGCAAAAACGGCGAATAAATATATATTTTCTTGAGTTCTGTCATTAACGGTTCCCGGGCTACTGCCTACATCCACTATTATTGGACCACCCAGTATAGTGATATACGATTTACAAGTCCAGATTTTACAAGGGCAGCCAGCATCATATCTAGTGAACAGATTTATCAAAATTTTAATTTAAGCAGTTCGACTTTGGGCTACTCGGGTATACCAAAAGTGGCCGTCTGTCTCCGTTTGTCATATTACTTTATACAGGGTCCGTCATTGTGAAATACTATACAGGGCGTTTCCTAATTGCGTGCTGATGTTAAAGGGGGTGTTTT
This sequence comes from Kuschelorhynchus macadamiae, assembly GCA_030620095.1. Classification (NCBI taxonomy): domain Eukaryota; kingdom Metazoa; phylum Arthropoda; class Insecta; order Coleoptera; family Curculionidae; genus Kuschelorhynchus; species Kuschelorhynchus macadamiae. The sequence continues at coordinate 1,911,488 of JAUTXW010000406.1, read as the reverse complement.
TATGTTCTAAAAGTCTTAACTTTTGAGATACAGGATGGTAAAGTTTTTACTCAGGTTAATTACATATACACGCCACTGGTAGAAATTTCAAAAATTGATTGTTAATAAAAAATGCCCTTTTATGCATAAAAGACGTGTATCAAATTTCACACAGTTATTTGTCTATAATATCAGAATTAGGATTTTAAAAAAATGTTTTTTTAAAACCCTGTATCTCCAAAGTTAAGACTTTTAGGTTCATATTAAACTTTTTTCTTAAAAGGGTCCAAGAATCACCCCCTTTAACATTAGGAGGCAATTAGGAAACGCCCTGTATAGTACTTCACAATGACGCCCCCTGTACAAAGTAATATGACAGATGGAGACAAACGGTCACTTTTGGCATACCCGAATAGCCCAAAGTCGAACTCTATAAACTGTAATTTATTTATTATTTTTTTTTAAGTTTTTAATTTATTTATTTTTCATAACAGTATTAACGTACGTACTACAAAACAAAATCCTTTATTATTTACCGCCATAGAAAGGTTTTATTCCAGGAAGTGGGATTTTACCGAATATTTCAACGTTTTAGTAGATCGCCATTTTGTCTTTCGATAGAGGATTTCCACTAAACATTTACCGGTTTATCTCTGTTAAAAGTCAATTGGACCGGTAGTTTCTTGGAACTGAATTTTTAAACACTTCATTAGGCTGACATTTTGTTCCGTCATAATGGTTTTATACAAACATTTTTCCAATTTATCCCTATAACTCACTTCATTTTCCTGCGAATTCTGAAGTCCTTACGATAAGGAGTTTCTTAATAATGGTCTCTTTTTGCATTTTGTAAAGCCGCCATTTTGTTTCGCCATATTGGATTTTTACCAAAATGTAACCATTTCATTCCCATAATATGACCCTTGATTTTTGACCAATATCTGAAGTCAATCGGATAAGTAGTTTTCGAGCTATGCCTCGTACAGACTGAAAGAAATGGCAAAAAAGTTTTTTGGAGTCCAGGGACCCTAAAACGCCAGAATATCACCATAGAAGTTCCTATAGTGGTCAGAGGAAGGGTCTGGATCCTAAATATATATTAGAAGCTATTCTGATAGTTAAAATTTTGATAAATCTTGTTCACTGGAATCAGTGCTGGCTCCCCTACTATAACTACATTGATGTGTTAATTTTGCAAAAAAAGAGTTCTGTTGTTTTTCAAATATTAATTGCAATATTAGATATTTTTTGTAACCCGTATTGAACAGAAAATTAATTATTTTGAAGCAGTTTATCGACAGCTACTTTATGAACAATTTTACAAAATATATGAAAAAAAAACTAAGCCATTTTTGAGGTTGACGACTGTGATTCTAATGGTTCGATTCCTTCTAAATCGTTGTCTTCCTCTGAAAATAATGAGGTTTCGTCGTCACTACTTGAAGATCCCAGTGTGATAACTAAATCATTAATAACCGTTTTAATTTTGTCATCTACTTCCCAGTATTTATCTTCAATAGAACGAACATGTTTAACATACGATTTCCAATTTTCAGCCAATATTGAGTCAATCGCTTCTAATGTTATTTTATTTAAATCTTTAATTGAAAGTTCACCGGTGTTGCGCTCTCGAATATGTTTTTTTACTCCTGCCCATGCAAGTTCAATAGGATTGAGGTCGCACGTGTATGGAGGCAGCCTTAAAGGTGTATGACTGAGGTTACGTAAATCGATTTTATACTTTTTTTCTCTAGGCTTGTTGGTTGATATTACTTCATATAATTGATATTGTCTCTATGTTGGATCACATACAAGATTGTTCGATTTAAGCCACAATGTTATATGAGCTTTTGTAGAGTATTTAGTTGGCACTTTATCTTCTATGTGAGAATGATAAGACGCATTATCCGTTACCACGACTGATTTGGGAGGAATGTTAGGTAGAAGCTTCTCGAGCAACCACTTTTCAAAATTGTCTCTATTCATCTGTCCATGATAGTCTCCAGTTGTTAGTCCCGAGCGAAAAACTAAAGCAGCACCTGGAACAAATCCGGGTTCTGAACCAGCATGAACTATAATAAAGCGACTACTAGAGCGAATGAACAACACCTGTAACACTTTCCCTTTGCCAGCATTTGTTCATCCTCATGTTTCGTCTAGATACACTATATTGCGTCCTTGCCTATATTGCCTTACAGTTGTTAGATTTAGATTTCACCCGCCACACACTGGTCGAATTATGCAAAAACGTGCTATAAATTAATTAAGTTAGTCTTTTTATGTTAAAATAATATTTTATTGTGTAATTAACCTAAAGCAACTGTTTAAATGTTTTACACTTATTTTTAAATTTTATTTTTATACAGGGTGACAAATAAAAAAACTTTATGTGACTTTTAAACGTTACCTTTAATTGTAAAACACTAAACATTAAATAAATGTATCTATGAACTATTGTTGGGACAATCTTAAATTAAACAATAAAAAAAGTTACTAAATTAACCAAAATCTTTTGCAACAATTATACAGGGTGTCAATTTGAAACCTTTCAATCCGAATATTTCTGAAAGTACAAAACTTAGAAAAACACAATTACTAAATGCACCATTATTATGGTTCAATATTTTAAATACTATATTCAATACAGGGTCAAACATAAAGTATAATCATAATAAATAAAACTGTGGTTTTATAAGGTCGCATATGGATCACATACTTCGCAAACAAAATATGGTAATTCTAGTTCCCCTACCTTAGTATAACATTTGTACCAAATTGTGTTTTCATATTTTATTTTTACTTTTAGAAATATTTACATTAAACGTTTTTAAAATGGCATCCTGTATCTAAAATTAAAAGCCTAACTAAAGTTCTTCATCTGAAGAGCTAACTTCATGTAAATTTAAAACATTTTCGTCAACTGTTGGCGAAATTAGTAAAGCTACAGCTTCAGGCAAAAGACTTTTTTTTGATTTAGCAGGTGTTTTGCGTAAACTAGAAATGACAGGGTCGGAAGAGACAAAGAGACGACTAAATATATCTTGTAAATTATCTTTTCTAGAGGTTTTTCTAGAAAAACTTAAACGATAATTTTTAATATCTTTATTCCTCGCCTCCTGTGCCTCCTCCGACAATTGTCCTATAGGAATTTCAAATGCGTCTATTGTCTCTGCTCCGTGCATTAACACCCTGTGTACAGAAGTTGGTAAAGGGTACCAAGAGTACAACCTAGTAAAGAGTCTTGCAGTTTCAATTGCGTACATTTGAAATTTCGGTAAATCTATATAAAACCGAGATGATAGGGTTTGTAATATGATATGAAATCTGTGCACAAGGTTTTTATCGATTTTACAAATTTCAGCAACAACGCTCGCATTTTCAAAAAATTTGCGAGCGGTGTTGTCGTCATTTGAAGAACCAAAACCTGGCTTGGGCTTGTCCACTATTAGTCCTAATCGTGAATGAAATTCTTCTTGAATACGTTTTTTTGAGTTTTGGACTATTTGCTTATCAAGAGCACTTCGAGCTTGCCACTTTTGAATATCGATTTTGTAAGCCAAATGCAGCAATGACTCAAAAAAACGTATCCAAGCATGCAAGGTGGATAAACCGTATTTTAAATAAGCATTATTAATAACGGGTCTCTGGAGAATAGCATCAATATTATTGAATTGTTTGGAGGATGCCCCACATATAAAACATCTTTGGGTGGAATTATTTTCAGTTAAAGCATTTCCCACCTTACTATCAATCATTGTGAGGTACAAGTTGAATGATACACTAATGTGAATATTATTTTCGGGAAAAAAGAACTGAAAAGGAACTAGGTTATTTATTTGTTCATCCATATTTTTTTTTTCGGTCAGTGTTAGTTCTTTGGTTTCCCGAGCGAATTGAATTTTCAGAGGTCGACAATATCTTGTTGACGAAGTCCTGCAATTTTGCCATATTATTACGTCAGATCTGGCACTAAGAGTGAGTTTTATTGGCACTAAAGATGTAAAAAAGATACTGCAGTCTGACAATGACATATCTTGAAACCGTTGCTTATATTCTGCTTGTCCAGATGACCCATCAAACCCCCACTTGCATGTTAAAGTCAAGTTTAGAATATTGTTTTTATTAACCAAAGTTTTAAGTATATCCTGTTGTACATCTATAAGCCTCTTAGTTGTATGATTTAGTAATGATTGAAGTGGAACTTCTGCTACACTTTCGGATACACAAATATTTTCGGGGTAACACTTTTTCTTGGCTTCAAGTACCTTATCATAAGAGGGGTACATAAAACAATTATTATCCTCCGCCTGCTTTTTCAACAATTTGTATTGATATTTAGTAAATTTGCCCTCTATGATAAGTGATACTGCCTTATCTAGACTAAGCTTCATATAAGTATTTTTTTGGTTTAACAGGGAACTGGAATATTCTTTGGCCTTTGATGGCTGTGCATAAATTGATTTAAGTACATTAGATGCCTCTAATTCATGTTCTTTTCGGTATCCCATTTGAGCTGGATAAACTAACTCTTGTGTAGAAAATTTTTCTCGCAATTTTGACGTTTTTAATCGTTTGGTTGTCTCAGGACAAGCTTCAAAATTAAGTAATTTTCGACCTTTGCCAATAGCACTATTCTTTTTAAATTCAACTTTTGTTTTTATCCATTCTTTGTTTTTGTCCAAAAATCTTTGTTTTGTTCTATTTGCAGAAATCCACTTATTTTTAAATTTGTAATAAAATGTATTTAAAACAGTTTTTGCTTCAGGTAATAAGGTACTATAACCAGTGAGGGTCAATATTTTTGTTTGAAGTCGACAAAACTTGGTGTCTAGATTTTTTTCCGGAAAATTTATCATAAATTCAAATAACTCTTTGTAGCTTAGCAATAATACTGGACTACCTGGGCCATTGTCTAAAAGCAATACAAAAATCTAAAAACAGTGCCACGATATATTGGTAGTTATAGCTTCAGAATCTCAGAATCTTCAGAATCTCTAAGGTTCTGTAGATTCAAAACGGTTTTTCACAGCGGCAACTGAATTTCACTTTATATACTATCTTAGTTCTTTATGGGCTCTTTAATGGTACTTACTTTAAAATTATAAAACAATGTAAAATTCTATAAGTAACTTTTAAAAATTTTAAAATGAGAGTAATTTAAAAGCTTATAAAAAGCGAAGATAGCAAAGGGAAATCCGTTTTGCACTGTAAAAACCCGTTTTGAACCTACAGAACCTTAGAGATTCAAAATAGCAAAATTCAGACTGCCATATTGGAAAAACAGTTGAAGATAGAGATAGGGTATCTTAAATTAAATAAAAACATATGCTTCCTATTTAAAATGTAAAAACTCGGTAGCTTAGGGAAAAAACCGTTAATGTGGCAACGTCGCCTATGTCACTATTGGATTCAGCTTAATTTAAAACCCCTGTATGCAAAATTTGATAAATTTAAGTCTAATAATTCCTGAGATATAATAGCCGTCTCGCAACTTTTGACTAACCCTGTATGTATGAACATAGCAAATTAAATAAAAACTCTTAAAAATACTTCTAGTGTATAATTAATATCCGAATGGAAACAACTATATCTCAAAATTGGATTAAAAAATCAAAAAAAGAAAAGTTAGGGTCTTAAAAGTTAACCAATAAGGTGTAAAACATACTTTTTGAATTTTTAGATATTTTTTAATCGGGTATTTTGGGGTAACGTTTTATAAAACATATCATACAAGAAGACATTATAGAGTACCAAAAAAAATATCACTAGCTGGAAATACGTGGAAATTATTACCAAAATGCTTTTTGAATTTTAGCATTTAAGTCAAATTTAAAACGAACTGACATCAAATCTTTCATAATGTCGTATTTCTGTCAAATAAAAACTTTCCAAAACTTATGATAAGTATTTGATGAGAACATACCTGGGTGGCCTTCCTCCATATTATGTCTTATTACTTTTCCTCAAAATCCAGTAACTACGGACATCTAAACTTAAGGCATGAAACGGTTTTATATAAAAACGCAATATAAACATAAAAAATGCCGCCACTTTGACGTTTAATAATTTAATGAAAACGCCATGATGCTTTGACAGAATCATGGCAATTTGATCAATAGTAAGTTAGAAAGCCTACTACGCGTTTTACGTTAAAAAAATAAAAAACGAAAATTTCAATAAATACCGTGTTTTTGCAAAATTCGACCAGTGTGCGCCAGTGAAAAATATTTGGTCTCTCAATGAGCAAATTTCGTTTATTTTGGCACTTGCGCCAAACAAAACCATTTGATCGTAAAACCCGATTTAAGGTTTTATACCCGTACGGAAAATCTATTTTGTTCTTTACAGCACGAAGTAGGGGTTTGCAGGTCGGAACCTTCTTCAAGTTTATATAAAAATCCTCTATTGTTCGTCGAATTACTTGAAAATCACCATCGTCAATTTTATCTTTGTATGATAATCGGGGTCTTTTTTTACCAGGAGATTTTAAAGGTGAAGTAGAACATGAGCGATCATTATGTTCTCTTTGAATTTTTCTTACACTACTTTCCGAAACACCAGCGTAAAATGCAGCGCGTTCTGTTCGATTTTTGAATTGGAATAGCTATTATTTTCAGCTTCTCTAGTACAGGCCTCTATAACGCTCGCAATAACTTCACGTGCACCACTTCGAATTGTTTTTCCTCTTTTGCTCGCCATCGTTACTTCGAAATAATAATTCAATTGCAATAATGTCAAAGCATCATGGCGTTTTCATTAAATTATTAAACGTCAAAGTGGCGGCATTTTTTATGTTTATATTGCGTTTTTATACAAAACCGTTTCATGCCTTAAGTTTAGATGTCCGTAGTTACTGGATTTTGAGGAAAAGTAATAAAAATTCAACGCAACGTATTTATATAGAAATGAACACAAATGTTCGAAATGTATAGGCGCCACTGGAAATAGCTAGAACCTTCTAGCGGTAAGTGCATGGAGACTCTAGGAACATCCCAATTACAAGTGGACCAGTGCGAAATTTACTAAATCGCCGTATAATTGTGAATAGTGATAGAAAAGTGAATAGGAATGCTCGCATACTTTATTAAGAAATGTATGCTTTTAGGATTTAAAGGTGATTTATACATGTTTGATTCTAGTTTCATATTAATTCACAAAATTATTATTTTCACTATGGAATATTGAATTAAGAAGATAAATATGCCATTTTATAGAAATATCCGACTGAGGCGGCGCTTCAGTTGCCTCATCTGACAAGCCGCCCCTGTTGTGAACCTCCAACCGATTGCCCATTTACGTTAAATTTACATAATATAGACGTACATATAGGTACAAAAAATTAATCTAATAACTAAATCGTAGTTTAAATTATTAGTGTATATTTGACCAATTTTGTTAGTTGGGGAGACTTGTTGTTTAACACCATTATTTAAGTACCTACCTAATCTAATAAAAATTAGTTATGTTTTTTCTTTTCTTTCTAATAACCTAATTTCATTTTCTTTTCAGATATAATCAAATTGGATTAACGTCTTTTATGGTGCACTTCCTATCTGTTTTGTATATAATAGTGTAATTTTGTCACGCGAACAAGGACCAAGCGTATGAATAGATTAATAAATTATATTAGAATGTAGTAACGTAAGATTGTAGAAATAGAGCTGTTTCAGGTTTAATTTTTTTATTTTTAGATACTAGTAGTCGATTATAAGAGATTATTTAAGTTAATAAAATTGCAATATCTTTTTTAAGTTTTTGTTCCAATTTCAGACGCTATATTTAGCTATCTTAAAATGTCTATGGGCCAAGGATTACAGGGCCTATTTAAAACCATAATGATAATAATAATAATAAAGGCATTTATGGTTACATTTTTCAAATTTACAAAATATAATAATACCTAATATTATCTTCGTACAAAAGGGAGAGATTTAGGCAAATACGGGTATCTGATGGCTGTTGTGACAATTTTTATTTTCATAAGGAGTCCAAATTTTAGGGTTTTCAGTATGTTTTAGTCCTGTTTATGATCTATTGCAATATTTTAAAACTTGTAATAAGGATATTTTCATGGTAAAACTATATTGAAAGGCTTTTTTTTCGTACTGGCCTTTGGAAAGACCACTTTCCTTTGGTCATGTGTTTCTTAATTATTTTTTTATCTGTTTAGTTAAATTCTAGATTCGTTTTCTTTAACTGTTTTTGAGATATTCGTATTGACAATTGAATTTAAAAAAAAAATTACTTAAGACAAAACGAAGTAAACATTTCTATTTTAGGTTTTTATGATTTTTACTACAGCATCAACTAAGCAAAAATAAAAAGTTTTTTGCTTTTGAAAAATAAATTGTAATGTCAGATTGAACTTAAAAACTGACATAAGAATTATAAAAAAAAATAATATAGGAATGTACAGGTTTTTTTTATATTGTGTGCCCTACCTAGAGGCTTTATTGTAGGAGGTAAATGGGTATCTTCATGCTGATATAAATACACTGGGTAGATACCCAAGAAATTTGGCAAAATTCCGGCTTTACGAGTTAGAATGAACCAAAGTTTTACTAGATAGCAGTGTTAACGGGAATGCATTGCTTTGTATGTCAGTTTTTCTCAATGTTTCGGATGTGTTTAAAGATTAAAGGGTTGAAGAGTTAATTGTCAGGAATCGTGAAAATCTCAAATTTTTAAACGTGTATCTCAGAATATTCTATATTTGGTGATGGCTTAAAAAAGAAGTTAAAAGTAGACAGTTGTATGAAGTTTCATAAATAGACAACTAGACATGTCACAAAAAAATAATTTGATATACGAGGTTTCACTTAATAGATATCGAAAATTTTATGAAGTATGATTAAATAACACAATCTGTATTTTCATACAGACTTTATTTAGACAATTTCATTCCAAAAATATATGATAACTAGGGAAGTTATAAAAATTCCAACGGACATCTTTCTTTGAGTATCACACTTATCACAATTGATTGCAAGATGCGCATTATATAGTTGTTTAAGGAACCAACATTCTTTCTTGGTAGTGGGGACCATTCTTGGTTTAAATTTAACTTGTATTTGAGTCCTTGTAAAGAATACTTTAGGGCTCTCAAATTTGTTACACAAGGATCACAGGAGGCCTGGTCTTATTAACGCGTAGTACTTAATGTCTTCGTAATTACTAAAAAAATGGTGATGTATGTATTTAACCTTGTAAAGGCCCTTTGAAATTCTCTCGTGTGTTCAATTATTTGAAGATGACTGGATCTAACTTCTTTTTTTTGCAAGCTATATGGTGGAATGGACAGTGTCACATTCTATTTGGGAATGACCCTTATCAAGTATTTCTGCATTAGGACCACAGCCCTTGAAATACAATAACGAAGTAAGGCGCTCTACAACAAGTTAATCCTATTTTAGACACAGTAACCATCGCTGTAAAATATTTTGATTTTATTTCGGTTTGGTCAGACAAGATGTAAAACAATTTGCGTCCAAGACAGCCAGAGAAAACAACTGTATATATGCGTTTAAATTATAAAACCCAATTTTTGTTAAAATAGATCTTGCCCTATCTTTCTTACTTAAGTGCTGCTGATTTCAGTATCAGGAATATTTTCGTGTTTGAAACCAAAACATAAATCGCACTAGTCTTTGCGAGGCAGATATCTATGTTTAACGCTTTCATTTCAAACACAACAGACGTGCTACAGATTAGACCACTGTTAACTTCTGATATGGCTTATAGACTTCATCATATGAGCCAAAACACATTTTCCATGTTGCTAGTTGACGAGGGGAGGGTAACTTACGCAGCCGTTCAAGAAACGATTTAATTGCAGATATTTTCTGTTCATTAAAAACCTTCCTATTTGGATATGAAGATGTCTGAGAAGCAGTGCCAGAACTGTGAATATTTTCGCCCAATTTAGTATTGACCATTCTCCTAGGGCCAGAGTTAAAAGAAACATTGATTTGCACACAGGTAGAACCATTATTTTCCTTAAGGTTGTAAAATAAAGAATACCCGACGAGACTTAGCAAAGGTTTTTTGATCTTTCCATCCCATTTCTGACCAAAATGTATTAAAAAAATCCTCTGTTCATCCGTTATTTTCCCACATGGTCGATTATTTTTAGAATTTCTACATTTTTTTTGGAGGTTTCTTCAACTTTCTTTAATTTTTCTAGAGCTCTTGTTGACAACCTCATCCTTTTATCGATTTTTTCTCTTTATATTCTTATCCATCTGTCTGTGGGCTTTGGCTTTCTTCCTCCTCTAAACACTTGGTTCTCCTGTTCCTTTTTTTGCCCACTGATTATTGTCCGTAGTTTCTTCTTAATTTCCTCATCAGACTTTGAAAGTTTGTTGAGTGTCATATTTCTTCTCTTAGGTAATTCGTTAAATTTCTTCTGAATCCCTGATACTTGGACAATAGATTACCCAAGTAGCACTTTTAGTCATGAATACGTCATTGTTATCACAAGTATTTTCATTTTGAAGTAACCGGAACTTGGTGTCGCCACGTTCTGTTTAAGCTGAGACTACGTAGTCAGTACCAAAATGGGGAACAATTTTAGGGTAACTATTTCGTGAATAATATGTAACTGACTTTGACTATTACGTAAACAGAACGGAATAGTGTAGTTTCATTTAAGTAGCCGAATAGTAATAATTTACCCTATTCATCACTTCCTTATTTCTGTCTTTATTTAATCCGTTGTAAAAATATGTATGGTTCGTTTTAATACAATCAAAACAGTTATTGCGACTACAAACACTCAAATTGGGAATATGGTGTAAAGCGTATATAATGCGTTATTGGTATTTGAGGTAGGATACATGCGTTTCACTTAGTTTTCTGGCTATGCTAAGGACCTTAAATTAAAACGCGGGAAATTTCTCTGGTGAATATGCTGATGTCAGTCACAAAAAAATCAGGCGCCTTTAAAATTCGTTAGTTTTCAATACATTTTGGTCAAATATACTGGCCAATTTAAATCTCAAAAATGTAATTTTGGACTTTGGTTTAAATAGTAATAATCATTAAATATCTTATTATAAAGAGTGATTCTTTTTTTAATGTAACGTTTAATTTGTATGCATTTTTAATCATTATTCTCCACAAAAACAAACATCATAGCTAAATATTTATAGGGGAGATGAAAATAAACAATGGCGTTCTATTGGACTTTTAATTTTAGGTTGGCTGCATTTCTTTACTGAGAAAATTACTTAGTGTCTATGACTGCTCCCATACGCTTTTATAGTTTTGGATTCTTTAAATACGCAACTGTCACTTATACCCAATTACAATGAAGTCTTGAACACTAAGGTGGTACTAATAAAGTTATCTACAAAGTTCTTATTAAACCTATACAGTAGCGGTTACAATTTGGGAACATTCCGCCGGTTCTTTAAAATTTAATGCCTTGTGTCGTAGCATGCGGTACTTAAGCCGCTACTATAATTCTGCCATCTATCAGAACCATAACCCTTTGTTTCGTTTTTATTTTTTATTGCCTTAAAATACCGCTTTAGGTTGTTTTGTTCAGGTATGACATAACCAAGTTGTGATATTTTTAATTTTCTATAAAATGTGGCTGAGTGACGAAAGCTACTTTTTTTCCTATGTTATGTGAAGCCATTGTAAACCATTTTAACTTGTTACTCGTAGACGATAACACAAATAATTAATAGCTGTAGACTGACCCACCCGCCAAATTGATGCAAAATTTCTAAAGGTTTAAATGGGGGCACCCATATGGTTAGTTATTCTAATTAATTAATTAATCTACTTTTATATTGACAACCTTGTCGGCGCCAGTTGTAAATGTAGGGTTATTTTAATGTTTTACTTTAATAATCTATTCAAACTATCTAGTACAGCCTTACTTTTTCATTTAGATTTTTAACAAATAACAATGTTTGTGCAAACAATTAATCAGAGTTGTCTGCTAATATTTTCGCGGATTTCGCTGCAACCGGTTAGTTCCTTTGCAGTTTGCTTGACTGTTTTGTGTTATATTTATTTATGGTGTTGTTACAACTTTATTTAGTGTAGGGTTTATTAATTTAAAATATTGATGAATCCGGTCACGGTTTGCATTTTATTGGAAACTGCATTTAATCGATGGAAGGAACAAGATCAGAGTTTTAATCGTCATCCTAGTTTTCGGCGTACAAATGGTTATGTACTAGTTAAATATTACAAAAATTGTTTTGCTGGCCTTGTTTACTAGTTTCCAATAAATATTCAGTGTAGAATGAGGAAGGATTTGCAGGTATGTTAAATATATGAAGGTCTTTACATAAACATGAAGACTTGGCGGAGCATTTAAAATGCGAATTAATGCTAAAAACATTTGTAAAAAATCAAAGCACTATATCTGACACTTTAAAAGAAAATGCTAAACTATATAAAATACATTTTAACGAAAACGTCCGATTAAATAGACTATTTATGTGCTTGGTAATTGACGCAGTTTTGTACCTTGCAAAACAAGAGTTAGTCTTTCGCGGCCATGATGAGAGCAGTGAGTCAATAAATAGGTGGAATTTTAAAAAGCTTTTAGGTTTATTAATATCGAGAAGTTCCCAAGAACTAAAAGATAATCACGAAAAAATTAAAAATGTTTTTACTGGTGACACGAAAGCTATTCAAAACGAAATAATTAAATGCATCTCTGATTATTTAAAAGATCATGTAAGAAATGAAATAATGAACAAACAGTTTTTTTTTCTGTGCAAGTGGATGACACCACTGATATTACGCAAACCTCCCAGTGCTCCATAATTTTAAGATACGTGAATTCAGAACGTTCAGTAGTCGAGAGATCTTAGGATTTTATAATGTCAGCTCAGATAGAACGTCGGAGAATTTATATTATCTATTGAATCAAATTTCGGACCAATTTGGATATAAACATAAATTAATAGGACAATGTTACGAAGTCGCAAGTGTGATGTCTGGCCTGCAAAAAAAAAGAAAAAACGCCGCAGGCTGTATTTGTCCTGATGCAGCAAAGTTTAAAAATATTTCTAAATGTCGAATTTTTCTGCAAGCCTTAGTGGTATTCCCTCATTTTTTCATCACTCAGCCAAACGAACGTATGCTCTTACATCTGCATCTACGAGGCGTATACCAACAATTACAGAAACTCGTTGGTCTTCAAATTCGAAGTTGGTAAATGTGATTGTTCAAGTTGCGTTCTTCAAAAAAAATCGTTTGACATTCGTTTTTGCATATCCAATATAAAACGCTGTCGTGAGGCGCTCTGTAAAAAAAGAAATGAACATTTTTTTAATATCATGTTTGATAAAGCAAATTCTATTACAGAAATAAATCATTACAAACGTGAGCTTGCTAAGCTTTCACCTGAAGAAATTGGGGCTAAGTATAGAACCCTTTTTTATGAAATACTGGACGATATTTTAATGGAAATGACACTAAGCTGTCAAGACTCCGAAAAACTTAGTAATGTAATATGTACTGAAGAAGACCTACAAAATAAAGATTCTTTTATGCTAATGTTAGAGAGCTTCTACCTCAGTGCTGAATAAATTAAAATATACACTAAGACATGAAACAATATTGTCTTTTACAGCAAAATAAAACCAAAATATAATAATGTGCAATATTTAATAACTTTTAAGTAAACTTAAACTTAAGACATTTCCGGTTATAGTCATTTACACATTCATCACAAACACTATAATTACAAGCAAAAAACAGGTGAACCAGGCTTAAATACATTTCTCCATATGGCCAATGGCTGAGAACTTCTTGTTTGAAAAAATATTCATTTCAATAATCACAAAAACTAATAAAATGAGACACTAAAACAACAAACCTCATAAAGAACCGACGCGACGTAGGCAAAAAGTAAACAACGATTTAAGCAGTAATATGGCCGAAATCTATTGTCGCCACTGGCCTTATAAAATCACCGACCGAATCTCGTACCAGCGCCCCCTAACCCCGGAACTAGCCGAATAGCCAGTTTAAAGTAGCAGTAGACAATAACTTTTTCTACTCTACAGCCATTCGTTTTACTTTATAGTAATACGTTATAGGAGTAAATTTGAACGTAATGGAGTAGTCTCTGCAAAGTTCAAGAAGGTAAAAGTTGTAATTAAGTAAACAGTTTAGCAACAGTAAATTTGAATAATTACTATTATGTAACGGAAATTGACGACCTTGGAGTCAATTCCTTAAGTGGTTGCTTGGCAGTAGTTTTTATATAATTACTTTACATGGAAAATTACTATAAAGTATTATTCTCAGTAACAAATACATATATAATACTTAAAACCGTGTAACCCAAAGTGTTTGTTGATATATAGTAGGATTATTAGTAATAAATACGTAAAAACTCTTAAAGAGTAGTAGTGGAAACAGTTGTAGCTACTTTAGTGCTAGCTGAGTAGTCATTCTGAATTTGTGTAAAGCTGGAGAAGCTTGGGTTGGTTTGTAAGACGATTTCTTGGGTTATATCATCTTGGAAAACAAGACTTAAGGTACACTCTACTCTTGTTCATAACTAAGAGAAGATATTTCCTCAAACAATTTTATTTAATATTTTTTAAATTAGGTTCCTTAGTGGAAAAAATGTTTGACCTAGTATCGATACCAGGTCGGCCTTCATGATCCAAGTCAAATAATACCAGTACAATATTATTAGCATTTTCTTTCAGAGCCATTTGCAAAATCAGTGCCGTTCGGAACTGAAATTGAAGAAAATATATATTATAGGGTCATGTCAGAATCTCGTATATAAAACTCAAATTTCCTAATAAGTGCAATACAACAAATTTACTTGGAAAATTATAATACATTTATGATAAAAAATGCTCATAACCTCAAATTATAATACATACCATGGTTTTGTATTATTTGTTCCTAAAAATCTTCAATTTTTAAGCAATATATTGGCAAAAAACAATAGTTGATACAAAAATATACAAGTATTTAATACTTCATCACTAATGTGCGCATAAACTTCAAACTTGATCTAGGCTTTGCATTTAGTACAGAAGCATAGAATAAAATTCATTATTCTCGTAGTTCAAAAACACTAAAAAAATTAGATACGACTATATTTATAATCGGCAACACGAACTCCATATGAGTGTTCCGTTTACTATTAATTGTACATAGTTTCCAATACATCTGCAAAAAGTATACAAAATATCCTAGCGCTCATTTTTTTGCGTTGTTAAAAATAAATAAGTTATTACCACGTACAAACAAAACTACTTTCAAATTGCCGTTTTTTTTTAAAGGACAAGGAAGAATTGTACCTATAACGTGTTAGGATCAGTTACAAGTGTCATGTTAAAAGACAGGAATAAGATCAAATTTTTAGATTCTAGATAGTTATTACTGTTAAAAAGAAAAACTCTTAATCTTATTTTTATGATAACATCCACAAGTTTATCTACGAGTAATAGTTCAAGATATAAAACGGATCTAGAATTTACATAAAAATCAGAAGTATGTGCTATTCATGAATGGCCCTTGTATAAATCAAATAAATTGTCTAAAAAGTGTTCATTTTGTTTTGATATTTATATTTTTATAACTTAATTAGTGTTTTTGCTTGAATTAATAAATATTGAAAAATGTGGGCTTTCTTACGAATATATTTTAAATTAAATTATGATTTTGGGACGATCCTCTATGTATATGTATGTACCTATGTATGTATATATATATATATATATATATATATATATATATATAAAAAAAAAATTTGTCTCGTTTTTATCTACCAGAATTCCAGACGTGTCGAAATTATTGCAATCGCAAAACATTCGTAAAACTGACATGTTTCCAAGGTATGTACTCTGTATAATATTATTGTTGTTTTAAATGTATTTTTGTTTTCATAGTTTGTTTTAAATGTAATGTTTTTTTGAGTGATGTTTTTTCAATAATGTTTTAACCAATTTAAAAATTGAAATACTAACTATGCATGTTTTTATTGTAGAAAATAAATATCTTAAGAAAGCTCAATATAATGAGCGAAACGTCGATTATATATCTATATATATATATATATATATATATATATATATATATATATATATATATATATATATATATATATATATATATATATATATATATATATATATATATATATATATATATATATATATATATATATATATATATATATATATATATATATATATATATATATATATATATATATATACATATAGAGTGTTTCAATAAATCTAATTATTATTGAAGGTTACTTTTATAGTTTGTTTTGTTAGGATTATATTAATTTGTTGTTTTTGTTTAAAAATTTTATAAGCATTCTTTTTTTGGTTATATGGCCGTGTGAAAATTGTTGTGAAATATAAAAATATCATATAAGAACACAAAAAATTACCATATTAAATTAATAAGTGATTAGCATCTAAATTGTGTTTTATTTGTCGATGTAAATAAACATAATGCTCTTGAAATAGGAAACTATTCAGAGGACAGGTTTTATGTGCGGTTTCGGGAACCTATGGGACTTCCAATCAGCTCTGAGTGGAATATCTCCCACTAGAAAAGGTCCAGATGCCTTGAAAGTGAAAAAGTTGGTCTCGCACTCTTAATAAGTGGCCATAATACATAATGCCTCTTAATAGATTTTAAAGACATTAAAAGTTGTTTTAGGATTAGCATAGGATCTAAAATAAGGGATAATTATACAGTGTCCCAGTATAGAGGAACAAAGAGGTGTTAATGACAAAAATTTTGTAGTTGAAATTTGATGTTTTGCAGCCCATTTCCAGTCATACTGAAAAGTTGAGCAGGTCTCGACAAGGATATTTTTTTTTTATTTATGTGTAGGTAAAGTGTATTTTCTAACCTACACCAAGTTGCTTAGAATTGAACATTATGCGTACGTGTCGTCAAATTTTAAAGAGATCGGGCGACTTTAATAATTTCGCTATGTTGCCTATCTAATCTAAATATGGCTGGGATTTAGATTACTTGACTTTCCAAATATGAAAATATTACAAAAGATACATTCTGTTGGAGTAAACATAAATCCCAAAAAGTCATACTTAGATTAAACAGACAAAATGAAATTATTAAAGGCCCCAGTCTCTTCAAATAAGCATAATTTTCAATTCTAAACAAGTTTTCTTATAAAATGTATCAATACTTTACCTACGCAGAAAATAAAAAATGCCTGCTTGGCTTCGAAGCATGAAAGTTTGACTAAATCACTTCCTAACCAAGCAAGCCTAGACTGCAATGCGTCAAATTTCGTCTACAAATGTTTTGATCATTTACACCCCTTTGTTTATACACACTGTATATATATAAAAAGCCAAACTTATTAAAAAAGTTTATTAAAACTTATCACATGGTTGTGGTAGAAAAACATAAAGGACGTTTAAAAAAACACTTACACGCCCGCGCACTCAGGTTACCTTGTTATGATTATCACAAAAATGACAATGAAAGAGTATCGGGTAGAAATTGGCACTTAGTCTCGCGCGTCTTCTTTGGCGACGCTGAAGGGCTCGGGGACGCTTTCTGCGCCTGCATCGGCTATCACGACGTCTTTCAATGGTTTGTCCCTGAAAACAAAAAGAGGATATTATTTACTTTTTACTACGTTTTCATCGAGTATTCAAATCGATTTGAAAACGCACTCTGGGTTGCAAACCGCACGAAAACAGGTATTGAGTTGTAGTAGTTTTGTGTGTTTGTGTGTCAAAACACAGATCGTATGGAGTAATTTATAACCCTTTTTGCTTAAAAAAGAAGCAATTTTCTCAAAATAAAGTAAACATCTAAAAACACATTAAAAAACAAACATCAACGAAAGAAAAATAAGAACTGAATTGACTTTTGGATGACAGTTGAAGGCTAGCAAATGTCAAATTCTGATTTGATTTTAGTCTACGAACATGTAGTATCAATTACACTCTGGAATTACTTCTTTTTATTAAAACTAACAACATTTAAAGGAAATGGACAAACGTGTTTTATTGAAATCCGGAAATTTTCACCTCGTTACTCCTTGGACCACATTTGTCATCCATCTATCTTGTTCCTTTTTCCTACCCCACCTCCCTCCTTAAAAAAGTATTTATCGATTTTTCTATTCCATTCTCTATTTCTATTGACCACCGGTTCTTGTTCTTGAATGGAAGGTCAGTTAACTACAAAACACTAAGCATCTACGTTAGTGCTTTTCAGACGACGTTTTGATTGCAATTTACTAGCGAACATTCTTTCAATCTATTGTATTGAGCTTTAATAATTTTATATAGGTACACATTAAATTGCAAGACACATAGTTTTTGTCAGCTATTTTCTTTGTCTACCTTCCTGCAAGGACTTGCTTTGAGTTTCTCATAGTTCTAGTTTGGTTTGTATTGATTTAATTTTCTTGCCTCTCAATCTATCCTCATGGTCTTTGTTTTGATCTAAACCAATCTGTTACATTAAACAGTAATAAATATATTAGTTTTATTTTTTTTTATTACATCCAATCATTTATGTTGCTTCTCGCAGTTGTTGCAGTTTATTGACATTACACTTTTCTATTATTTATTTCCAATACATTTACTTATTATTAGTAAACAGGCCTTTTAACCAAAGTTTTCAAGTCAATTTTTAATTGCTTATCACACTGGGGTTTCCGATAAGAATTTCTTATTATTTGTTCACAAATTTACAATGTATTTTATATTTAAATTCCTATTTTGTTTAAATGTATTAGAAAAACTTGTCAAATTTCAATATTATCATAACTTTTTTAATAGAATGATGAAACGGATATTCGGTTCCGATTTCATTAAAATAGTGTGTCATGAGCTTTACGAGTACAATCATCACCTTTACGTCTCTTAGCAAAAGAAGACGAAGATGGCGAGTCACTAACGTCACACTGGGGTTTCCGATAAGAATTTCTTATTATTTGTTCACAAATTTACAATGTATTTTATATTTAAATTCCTATTTTGTTTAAATGTATTAGAAAAACTTGTCAAATTTCAATATTATCATAACTTTTTTAATAGAATGATGAAACGGATATTCGGTTCCGATTTCATTAAAATAGTGTGTCATGAGCTTTACGAGTACAATCATCACCTTTACGTCTCTTAGCAAAAGAAGACGAAGATGGCGAGTCACATTCACTGCTAGAACAATCATCATAGGGTATTTTTAAAAACTAAGTAATTTTTCTGCCGAGCTCTTTTAGATTCAATTACCCCCAAAAAGTTTGTCTTAAACCACGGATTCAGAAAAGTTGCAATTAAATAATTTTCATAAAAAAGTGGTTGAAACGCCTTTCTAATTCAGCCCTCAACGAGGCAATACATACCTGCTTTTTTCCTTCTCAACCACGAGAGATTTATATTTGGCACAACAAACACACAGCAAACTTGTAAGTTATTTTTACCACAGATACAACAGTTTTCCTTGACTTTGCTCTTACTAATACAACCAAATATAAAAACAGTTCAGGTTACCCACATTCAAACGCAACAAATTTTAATGTTAACACAAATCAAATGCGTGACTGGATTGCTGGATCTTCACCCCCGCAAGTTCGTCAGCGTTTTGTCTTTGTTGCATGTGAAAATTTCCCTTACATACATTTCATTTGAATATTTTTTTTTAAACAAAAGATGCATTTTTCAAGGTTAACCTGGCTGAACATCCGGCTCATTCACTAGGCCAATGAGGTTTCTGTCGGTGAACCACATCGACCTATCACGCTTAAGAAATCATGTGATTATGTGCAGCAGCAAAATCTAGAATTGAAATTAATCCGATATCTTCTAAACCTAAAAAAACCTACAGCTTTCTCACTTTTCTAGAAGTAATTTTAAGCAGGGCGCGGCGGCGGTTCGATCATAATGGTTAGAGATTGTCTTTTTGACACGTTTAAATCTTGTAGTATGGCTGAGGATGCAGCAATTGAGATGCATAGTGAGGTGTGCGGTGTGACTGTTGGTGATGCATGTATCATCTGCTGTTATCGTCCTCCTAGTGGTGATGTAAATTTATTTTTTAATTCAATAAGTGCGGCCATTTCAAAGGCATTTCAGTTTTACAAATATGTAATATTTGTAGGGGATCTTAATATAGACTACGCCAAACACACCATACAGAAAAGAAAATTGGATGATATTTTTTAATTGTTTTTTGCTAAAAGTTACTACCAATGAACCAACAAGGATCTCGTCAGTCGTAGGCGGGCAGTCTAGCGTTAGTACGATTGATTATGTAACAACTAACATTCCGGACCAATTCTGGAATTGCAGGGTTCTTAACCCTCATATTAGTGATCATTTTGCTCATAAATTTTCATTCAAGCTTGAATTTTGTAGAGATATGGGTAACCTGGATTGTCGCAGAGCTAGTATAAGGGACTTATCTGGCATTAATATTGCGTTGTTTTGTAACATGCTTCAACGACAGGAGTGGACAGATATTGGTGACCCTAATGTTTCGTTGGAAGAAGCTTGGTATAATTATATAGGTTCTATTGTGCACTGCTTAAACTGCTGCTGTCTATACAAAACACAACATTTAAGTAATAAAAATAACAAACAGTCATTTAATCGGTATAATAATAGTCTTTATAAAATAAAAACAGAATTAGATAGGCAACATTATTTGCAAAAACATACCAAAGACGACAATTTAACAATACAATACAAAGATCTTAAAAAACAATATAGGCAGCGAATTAGGTTAAGTAAAGAAACGTTCTATCGCAACAAAACTGAAAACTCCAATAATAAAGTAAAAGATGTCTGGAAAATCGTTAATAAGAAATTAAACAGAGGTAAAGGTAATTCACAACTTATAAAATTAAATCTAAACAATAGCGTTATTTCTGAATCTAACCGTATAGTAACTGAATTTGTAAATCATTTTAGTTCTATTTCGGCTAATAAATTAAAAAATAAGTGTAAAAGTGGACTCAATTAAATCTCTGACTTCTCTTACTAACTCAACTGTACCTGTCTCTGTGAACCAAGTAATAAAAGTAATTTCGAATTTGAAAAACTCAAATGCTGCTGGTTCTGATGATATAAATGTAAAACTTGTTAAGGCCGCCAGGGACTACATTAGTTATCCACTTACATATTTAACAAATGTAAGTTTACACAAAAGAAACGACCGTAACGACATAGAAAATTATCGTCAAATTTAAATTCTTAGCATATTTTCTAAAATGTTAGAGAAAATAATTTATGAGAAAATACTTAATTTTATTAAAAATACAATATTTTAAGTGAGTGTCAGCGTGGTTTTTTACCCAATAAGTCAATCGAATCCTATCGTTTCTTAAACTACGTCTATTCTCTGCTTGACCAGGGAAAATATATTGTGGCTCTCTTCTTTGACCTTTCAATAGCATTTGATACTGTCAATAAAGATATTTTGCTTTTGAAGCTGTACAGCGTGGGTATACGTAGTAAAATGTCTGACTGGATTAATTCCTATTTATCTGGGCGTGAGATGACAGTAAGGCATGTAGGCGTGTGTTCTGAGCCTAGATCTG
The DNA here is from genome assembly GCA_030620095.1 of Kuschelorhynchus macadamiae. NCBI lineage: Eukaryota > Metazoa > Arthropoda > Insecta > Coleoptera > Curculionidae > Kuschelorhynchus > Kuschelorhynchus macadamiae. The sequence goes on along the minus strand of JAUTXW010000406.1, from coordinate 1,889,962 downwards.
TAAATATTGGAGTTCCCCAAGGCTCAGTACTGGGACCATTACTTTTTTTACTATATACCAATGATCTGCCAGAAAATATTAGTACTGGATATGTTACAATGTATGCCGATGATACGATGGTGGTATTAGCTGCAAATACCCCGGAGAAGCTTTCCAGTAGTTTAAAAACCGTTTGATATAGAGATTTGGTGCCATAATAACCATTTAATACTTAACTCCTATAAAACTGTATATATGAATATGTTTGTTCGTAAACCCTTGCCTTTAAATTTTGATAGCCTTAACAACATTAAATTTTCAAATTCTAGCAAATTTCTGGGAACTATAATAGACTCATCCCTAAGCTTTAATAGTCACATCGAGCATGTCTGTGCTAAGCTTAACTCTGCCTACTTTGATGTTCTGAACTTAAAGAATATAGTGTTTATTATTCTTTTGAGATAGTCTTTATTGGACAAAAAAGGATTTTAAGACTGATTTTCTCAAGACAATGGATAGTTGTAAGCCTATATTTACTCAAAAGCGAATTTTAACATTGTCCTGTATATATATTTTTAAGTGTCTAATTTATACAAACAATAACCTTAAATTATTTGTCAAACTGGGAGAGACTAATTCGTACAAGACTAGAAATGAGAATGTCATTAGTGTACCATCTCATAAAAACTCATTCTTTCAGAGATCTCCTCCATATTACAGTTGTCTGACTCTTTATAATAAACTGCCCAAACACTATAAAGTTCTTAGTGGCAACAACTTTAGGAACAAAGCCAGACAATTTTTTATTGATGAAGCTTTCTATTCGGTACAAGAATATTTGCAGTCTTGAGCGTTTCGTTACTGCTTGACACATGATAGTAGTTATTGTAACAGTTTGTCTTGTTTTTCTTATTCCATATTTTTGTGTGAATTGTTCAGTTTTTATATTTTAATTGCGTGTTATGTGTATTTATTTTTCAAAAAAAAAACATTTTTTTTTAAGATGTTTTACATGTACTTTTTTATTTGTGTTTGTTTTTTTTATATATATACTTTTTGACGACCCTTTATACAATAAGGTATTTTATGGTAATATAAACTATTTTATTCTATTCTATTCTACTAAACCCAAGAAATAGAATTATTTTACCTGCTGTCAGTCTTGGTGCTCTCGATTTTCCGGACAATATCCATGCCCTTCAGGATTTTGCCGAAGACGACATGTCTGCCGTCCAGCCAGCTAGTCGGTTTCGTGGTAATGAAGAACTGGGATCCGTTGGTGTCCTTACCCGCGTTCGCCATCGACAACCAACCGGCTCCGTAATGTTTCAGCTTAAAGTTTTCATCGGCGAAACGCTCACCGTAAATAGAGCGACCTGCAAATACAAGTAATATAAGTAATATAATATATATATATATATATATATATATATATATATATATATATATATATAAACATGTATATTAAAAAAAATAAAATACAATAATATCACATACATCAAACATGGTAGAACACTACACTACAATTAAAAATCAAACATACAAAATTCTTTGAGAGAGTAAAAAGGATTTGATAATATTTCTTTCATAATGTGGGTTAGTAATAGAACACATTCGAGAAGACTTTAACGTTCATAATCAGTTTCCTAAACACTACTAAAACCAATCCCCAAGGTAGAGCAGCAGAGGCGTTTGCAATCAGCCAATCCCTTACCCCAACCTCGTCAGATAACCTACCTACTTTCCACGCATACCAACATCTATAAAACCTCTTCTCATCAATCTCCCAGAGCCTTACGTTTTCCATTTCCGGTCCCTTGGGTTCCTTTCACCACGGTCTAATTACTGTTTCCAGACCAATACAACAGGAAGTTGTAGAATCCAAGGCACCTCGTACTATTTGGGACGATAATTTCACTGATTGGGTCGGAATGCGGGACTTCTACTACTATTACTACCTACAGCTTATTAAAATGGGCCCAAAACTCTTAAGTACACATCCATATCTCTATACCCAATTATGAGTAAGGCAATGGAGAAGTATATCAATATGCACTGATCTTTTAAATTACCTTGAAAGGTATAAACTTATCTACGACAGGCAATATGGCTTCCGCCACCAAACGTCCACAGCAGATCTTACCTTCGTAACCCACAAGTGGAACAAGTCCGTCGAATTCCACGGAGAAACCCAAATTATTCTCCTCGACATATCCAAAGCATTTGATCAAGTTTGGCATGATGCACTTTTAAAAGAAACTTCCTGCCTAGTTGCATCACTAGGGCATCGTCGAACTGTAGGCGATTTGTCTCTGTTTTGCAGATACTACCACGGATTTTGTTCTTATGAAATATCATCCATTATGCCCACCTTAGCCACGGAGACACAAGCATCGACCCACATGCATCCTTCCTTAGAGTAAGAATAAAAATAGAGTTCATTATTTACATATTTAGCCACTGCCAAGATTACCTCACAGTACAAGATCGATCGTACGACGATGCCAAGCCTAGCCAGGAACACCAATGTTTATACCAATTTATATTACGGTGAATATGTTTAAACATGATTTTCATACAAAGAATAGTAATGTGTTTCCAGTATTAGTTTCTAAGCATTATAAAAAAAATACGTTTATTGCAAAATAGTAAAATACAAACTAAAATACCCAAAGCCTCAGATCAGATTACACCAGTAACAAGAGTTTTAGTTAGATATGGCAAACCCGATCGACAACTCCACGTATTAGACCATCCCACTTTCATTGACATCCCTTGTCCTTATAGTAAAAAAGTCTACAGTAAAGATTGTTACAGGGTCACATGACCGGCGTGGCTTAAAAACCAATAGCGGGTAGTGGAACTACAATAAATTTTAACATTAAAGAAATCAATTTGCTAAAAAATATTTTATTATATACCAAGCTTTTCTTAGCGTCAGTACTGCATGTGTTGTAATGTATTATTGTGTATTTGTTGATATGGTTCAAATCTTCTAATTATATGTTGCTTTACTTCAAGAAGCAGCGTTCTAAAGGTGCGGTGACATTAGAAGAACATTGATTTTTTAAATATTTAATAAATAAGTTTTATTTACTTTATCTTGGACATTGCGAAACTAGGAGTTTAAATTGACCTAACTATGGTGCGGCAATGTGAGTTTGTAAAAAAATGGCCGTTTGAGTTTGGAATTTTCTTTAATCACTAAGTAAACAGCAAGATTTCCCTTTCCAGGAGACATTTCTAATGGAAGATACACTTATTTTGGGTCACATGACGTATTGACCAATCCGGTTCAGTATAATAGAACATTTATTTTGTTGTGAGAATCCACAGAAGCAAAATGATACAAGAAAGACTCTGAGGTGATTTTTTTAACGATTACAATAGTTTTTCCTATCAGAGAATTAAAATAATTATAGAATATGTATATTTATACTATATCAAAATAGTCAAAGGGAGTCTCACGCTCAAAAAAACGTACTGAGATTTCGAAAATCACTAGATTTTGGATGAAATCTGGGGAAATAATAAAATTTCTGACGATTTCGCGCCTTTTTTTTTTTGTTTTCACTTGAGTTGGGCCAATTTTTTATATAAGTGTTGTCAGGCAAAGGAATTTGAATGGTGATTCTTTGGGTATTAAAAGTAAAAATGTGTTCGTAAACATGTTCTAAACTGGTTAGAATTTAAGATTTAGGATATTGAAAATTAAAAAAAAATCTTTTATTTTTTAAATTTTAGCTTTTAACATGAAAAAACAATATGACAGGGGGCTCGCTTTTTTTACTTTCCTCGCAAGAGGAAAATATTCTATAATAAGAATAACATGTTTTCTCAGTTCCGTCGGTTAGTCTGTATGTCTGTCCGAGACAAAGCTCAACTGCTTGTCCTATTTACTTCAAGTTTTGGTTAAAAATTAAGGGTCATATGATGATGACGTGGTAACATTTTGGTAAAAATCCAATATGGCTGAACAAAATGGCGGTCTATTCAAACGTTAAAAAAATATTACTAAAAAACTGCTTATCCATTTTATTCAAATTTTGCAGAAAAATTAGGTGTGACATGACCATCAACTGATAAGTTTTACTACAAATCCAAAATGGCGGCCTAATAAAATGTTATAAAAGACAACGCAGAAAAATACTACATCGATTATGTTCAAATTTTGCTCAAAAATCATATATTATATAGGGATGAACTGGTAGAAATGTTGAGACAAATTCAAAAAGGAGAAACAAAACGGTGGCCTAATGTTTAAAAATATGTGAAAAAAGTACTTATAAGATTGATTGATTGATGACATCCCCATTTTAAATATTTATTACTAAAAATGTATAAATTGCACACTTAATATCGTTTTTTAATCAAATCTGCATTAATGTTAAAATTCGTTTGCAATCTAGGCACTCCTATACTATCATTTTTTAAATATTTACTAAAAATGTACGATATGTATTCTCAAATCTCGACAAATGTTAAAATTCTGCCGCCATGTTGGCATTACAATCTTGAATTTTTAAAATGTTGACAAAAATTCATGATGTGCAGTCTTAAATACCCCTAAATGCCGAATTTTAATCAAATCTGCAAACATTTTGAAATTATTCTGCTATGTTGGTGCCGCCATTTTTAATTCTCAAATATTGACTAAAATTTCATAACTTTCATTCTTAAATACTTCTAGATACTGATATTTCAGCCGAATCTATACAAATGACAAAATTCGTTCGCCATATTAGCGCCACCATTTTGATTTTTGTTGTGCGTTCTTAAATAATTTCCACAAATGTTAAAATCATCCGTCCGACCTGTTGACATTGTCATTTTGGCACCGCTATTTTGAATTTTTAAACGATGACACTCTTAAATTTTTCTAGGCACCAATTTTCAGTTTAATCTACACAAGTAACAAAATTATATTCGAAAGTGTATGCATTTCAAATTTGAAAATAATCGGTAAAGGGAGTGGTGAAAAAGCCATTTTAAGATTTGAACCAGATATACACACATACAATCAGACGAGTAGGAAGCCAATAAAAGCGCGTTAAAATTATTAATTATAGTTTAAAACTCTAACAATAGTATTCACTAAAGAGGTTTAAATTTATACAAGGTCTAACTTGACAGTTACAGGTTTAAGATGACATTTTTAACAACTGAACAAATAATTTTTCTAAATGTCGCAATTACAAAATGGCAGTGACATAAGGCAAACATAACTAAAAACTAAAATGGAGGCTTAATAGAATATTTAAAAATTCAACCTGAAATAACTAACTACGCCATGATTTCGCGATTTCAAATTGTGTGCCATAAAACTGTGGTTCTAATTCAAGATGGCAGAAAAAAATGGCGGCCAAATGACATTTTAATTCTGAAAAAATAACCCTCTCAGGTTTAACATATTTTCAGGTTTTAGCGTTCCTAGAAAAATATTCAAAAAATATTTTTATCAATTCAGTCGGTTCGTCTTTCTGTCTCTCAGTTCGCGGCATAGCTACAAAACTGCTCATCAAAGTGACTGCAAATGTTGATCAACATATTCAGGGTCATATGGGGATAACATGGTAATATTTTGGTAAAAATCCAAAATGACGGCCTAGTGAAAAGTTAAAAAAATTATTACTAAAACATCTAATTATCCAATTGTCTCAAAGATTAGCATTAAGTGTGATATAAACTGGTAAAGTTGTGGTACGAATTCAAGATGGAGGAACAAAATGACGGCCAAATATATTTTCTTTAATCAAGATAAAAAATCTTATTCAATTGGCTTGTAGTGTAAAAAACTACTTATTGAGTTTATTTTAAACTAGCTAGCCCGAGTTTCCAGTGGAATTATAAGAATATACGGCGCATTCGCCACATGGTCCAGAACTATTATTGAAGAAAAACATATTGGTTTTATAGGAAAAATACGCAATAAAACAATACAAAAAATCGGTAAATTTCTTTAGCCGGAAGTTCCCTCGTTATGATTTTTTTCCATTTGTTAGGAATAGTGAAGTGTGACCCAATTTAGTTCAGTACATATACTGTCTTTTCATTTTTCTTTGTTATACTGGATTCTTACCAATATTTTACCATTTCCTTTTTACCTATGCCACACTTGAGTTTTGGGCATAATAAAATAAATTCAATAAATAGTTTTTATATTGACACATACCTCCATTTTGCTACGTCATATTGAATTCGTACCAGTTTATCCCATTTTCACATCTAATTTTTCTGCAAAATCAATTGAACAAAAATTTTTTACGCTGATTTTTTTAAAAATTGTATTGGGCCGTCATTTTGTTTTGCAATCTTAAATTGAAAGCCATATTATCAGTCTTTACCTACTTCGTTGGTCCGCAGATACTTCCCAGATATTAAGTTTCCAACTGGTTTTCCTTAACGATCCTCTTGTTATGTTAAAGTGGTGTATTATTTGGGGTTAGGTTCCAGTAAAAAAAAACTTTTTTAATATGTCGACGTTTCGCAACTTTATTGTTGCATCCTCAGGACACATAGATTTTATATCCTACATGAAACCCATATTATCAATCTTAACCTACTCCGTTGGTCTGTAGGTATTTCCTAACCCCAAATAATACACCACTCTAACAACAAGAAGACCGTTAACGAAAACCATTTAGAAACTTAATATCTGGGAAATATCTGCGAACCAACGGAGAAGGTAAAGACTGATAATATGGGGTTCATCCAGGATATAAAATCTATATAATAATATGTGTCCTGAGAATGCAACAATAAAGTTTGCGAAACGTAGACAATTTAAAAAATAACTTTAGTTTTTTTAACCGGATCCTAACCCCAAATTATACACCACTCTAACATAAAAACAAAAGGATCGTTAACGAAGACCATTTAGAATTTATATATGTGTCCTGAGGATGCAACAATAAAGTTGCGAAACGTCGAAATTTTAAAAAAGTCTTTTGTTTCTTTACTGCACCCTAATCCCAAATAATACACCACTTTAACATAACAACAAGATCATTAACGAAAACCATAGAAACATAATATCTGGGAAATATCTGCGGACCAACGGAGTAGGTAAAGACGAATAATATGGGGTTCATGCAGGATATAGAAACTATATATAATTCCTGAAGATACAACAATAATGTTACGAAACAAGAGGTTTGGTAACGAAAACCATTTAGAAACTTAATATGTTTGAGTTTCATGCAGGATAGAGGATCTATATGTGTACTGAGGATGCACACATTAAGTTCCGAAACGTCACTATATCAACTATCACTCTAACATTTTTTTTTTTAACATTGTTCAGCCATATTGGATTTTTACCAAAATATTACCAGGTCATCCAGGTCAAAATTTGAAGTCAATCGGGTAAGTAGTATTTAAGCTATGTTGCGAACTGACAGACAGACCGACGGAATTGATAAAACGTGTTTTTTTGGCATCTAGGGACTAAAACGTGAAGATATGTAAAACGTAATACGTAAAACCTGAGAGGATACATTTTTCACCATTACAAACATTTTATTTGGCCGCAATTTTGTTCCGCCATCTTGCATTAGTAACACAGTTTTACTAGTTGAGCCCTATACCATAATTAGTTACGTCACACAATTTGAAATCATTAAATAGTATTTTGTTTTGTTCCTCCATCTTGGATTCGGAACATAATACTTGATGTTTATGCAAAATTTGAAATATATTCGACGAGTAGTTTCCCATAATATTTTTTTAACATTTCACTAGATCGCCAAAATATTACCAGATCATCCTCAAATGACTCTTAATTTTTTGTCAAAATTTTAAGTCAATCGGGTTAGTTTTTAAGCTATGCCGCGACCTGACAGACAGACAGACCGACAGACGGGCCGACAGAATTGATGAAACATATTTTGTGGTATCTAGGAACGCTAAAACCTTTAGATATGTAAAACCTGAGAGGATAATTTTTTTCACGATTACAAAAATTTTATTAGGCACCCATTTTGGTTCACCATCTTGAATTAGTACCACTATTTTGCTAATTGATCCCTATACCACAATTACTTATGACACACAATTTGAAATCAAACCATTAAGCAGTTTTTTCAGGCTGAATTTTAAAATATTTTATTAAGCCGCCATTTTGTTCCGGCATCTTGGATTCGTACCAAAATGTTACCAGTTGATTCAAATATAATACTTCATGTTTTTGCAAAATTTGAGATGAATTGGATAAGTAGTTTTGTAATAATAATTTTTTTAACATTTCACTATGCCGCCATTTTGTTTCGCCACATGGGGTTTTTACCAAAATCTTACCAGGCCATCCCCATATGACCCTCAATTTTTCACCAAAATTTGAAGTCAATCGGGTAAGTAGTTTTTAAGCTATGCCGAGAACTAACAGAGCGACAAACAGACAGAAAGACCGACAGACGGACCGACGGAGTTGATAACATATTTTTTTTGCATCTAGCGGCGCTAAAACGTAAAAGTAAGAGGGTTACTTTTTCACGATTACAATAATTTTATTTGTCCGCCATTTTCTTTCGCCATCTTGAATTAGTACCACTATTTCACTAATTGTTTCCTATACCACAATTACTTACGGCACACAATTTGAAATCAAACTATTAAGCAGTTTTTTCAGGCTGAATTTTTATTAAGCCGCCATTTTGGATTCGTACCAAAATTTTACCATTTGATTCCAACATAATATTTGATGCTTTTGCAAAATTTGAAATAAATTGGTTGAGTAGTTTTTTAATAATAATTTTTTTAAGATTTTACTAAGCCGCCATTTTGTTTCGCCATATCGGATTTTTACCAAAATGTTACCAAGTTACCATACGACCCTTAATTTTTGACGAAAGTTTCAAGTCAATCGGGTAAGTAGTTTTTTAGCTGCGCCGCGAACAGACAGACATACAGAGAAACAGAGTGATTTTTGAGTAAAAATAGTGTTGAAAGTCTCGGTAAACAGGCGATCATTTAAAAGAAATCATGTAAGTTGGTCCAGTACAACAACGAAAGTGTTTTAAATATATAGATTATGCCCAAAAATCCAAGTGTGGCGCATAAGTAGAAAGTGGTAAAATATTGGTAGGAATCCAATGATGGAACAAAATGCCTTCCAATAAAAATGTTTGGAAATATAATATATATGTGATACTTAAAGTTATATATTGAGTAAAGGTGTTGAAAAAGTAACTATTCGTTACTCGAGTACTCGTTACTTGTAGATACCCGGAGTAACGAATACCGATTCAAAAGCGCAGTGATTACTTTGATTACTCTGATTACTAAGGATTTTTTTGGCGTTGCGTACGAATTGTACGATGTGTTAAGAGCTTTGAGGTTCGATGCTACTCGTATCGTATGTTGTCATGTCACCAGCTGCCCGCATGGCGCGATGCGGAAGTATCGTATCGGTACTCCTCGACTGGTATATATTTATTGAGCGATTCCATTAGCAGGGTTGTTCCAAGCGTACTCTTGTACCAAATTTGGCACCATGATACCTCTTTCCACTTTTTGGCACAATTTACTTTATTAACTAAATTAATTTACTTAAAAGTATCACAATATCATAAAAAAATAAAATGATATACGAAATGTAACGACACATCTAATAAATATAATAATAGCCTTTTAAATCACCTTTTTGTGTTACAAGTCAGAACATAGTAGGGGTTTTTACGAAATAGAAATAGTCCCATGGCTTCATAGAGAGACAGTTTATGATTTGAGTGTCGAGTTTGAATAAAGAAAGTGTTTAATTTAAATAATATCGTGAATAGTAGGAGCTGTTAGCAGTGTATTCCTAATCTTTATAAAATTATATCACCACTTGTTCTACGTTATTGTATTGTATGTGAACGGAATAATTCAGTTAAAAGTTGGAACTGTATGAAATCAGTTCATCCATGGAGCCATAAGTACACAATAATGTTATTGTTAGCAGACGTTCGACTTGTTCATGCGGGTGCTTGTAACTTAGATAGGCATGAGCAGGTACATGGTCCTTTTTTAATCTAATCTATAAACAAGGACATGGTTGATGATTATATCTTCTGGTGTAAACTTGGCAGCCAAAAGTTAGCAGTTAAAATGCCGATGGCAGCCGAACAGCCAGTGGTGTCGGATATATTTTGATATTAATAATATTCTGTAAAAGAGTATAATGCATTTTAGTTTGTGAAAATTAGATAATGGAACCTTCCGTTTAATTTTAATATTTTAGTTGATATTAAATAACGGGCCAATACGGTTACTGAACACAGGTTTAGGAAGTTGCTTAAAAATGGGACTATCTTAGTTGGCAACAATTTTTTCTCAATTTTTCGAACAATATACATAAAATTCAAATACATCCATATTTTTGGATACCAGTTTAATATTTATTTAGTAAATAAGTGCTATAATTGTAGTATTATTTTATTTATATCTGTCGTTTATTTTCATGGGTGACATAATCGTCAAAATACAAAATAGTACGTTGTTAAAAAAGAAAACGCTAACGGCAAACTGAGTATGTATGGGATGTATAACCTTAGTCATATCACTACATACAAATCTAATTTGGTACACTTTTACGGAATTTGGTACAATTCAACATAACCGTTTGATACAAACATTTGAGGCTATGGAACAACCCTGTCCATTAGTAGGGGAGGACACATTCATTGTCAACTTATATTATTAATTCTTGGTGTTATTTTTGTCTTAGAAATATTTGGTTTTATTTTGCCACCTTAGTTTATAAAGTACTTTAAATTTCACTTATTGTATTATAAGAGAATAACATGATTTTAAATCTAACTCCTACCTAACCAAACCGTTCTATTAAGTGAAGGTTGTGCTTTGTTCGACCTTCAGAAATGTTGTCGTGGTGTGCTGCCCTGCCGCTATTAATTTAATTTTGAATATGATCATATGCGCACAACACTATTATACATTTTTCGTTTTCCAGACTACAGACGAATAATAAATAATAAAAATAAGCAAAGTTTACTTTTTTTATGATTCCAAGTTTTAAGAAAATATGACTTTATATATTAAATGCAATGTAGGTATACGCGTTGTATATCTGGACCTTATAAAAAATTTATTTAGCGGACATGGATAATTTTTACTTACCTACTTTAGCAACGCAAGTTGTTTAGTTTGAATTCTGGGATTTGCTCAATCGGATCTACTAGACATCCTAGCGTTGTTCTTTATTCTCGGCTGTTTATGCATTTTCATTGAAGCAAACAATATTTTTTGCGGTATAATAATAAACAATTAACGTGTTCTTTAATTATATTTGAACAATTTTTGTTTTCGGTAAGTAAAATACTCTTAATAAACCTAGGTAAATAAATTATATATTTAAAAAAAAATTTACAGGCAATTTTTTTTGTTGTTACACCAATATGTAATTATTTTTTAATATTTTTAGTTAAAAATGGAAGATACATTGAAGCGTAGTGAGAATTGGCTGCATTTTTTCGATTGTTTCCACGGCATTTGCTAGATGTAACATTTGTGGATCCAAGTATTCTTATAAAGGTAGCTCAACTTCTATCTATCTTAGATCCGAGATTTAAATCCAAAGTTTTAAGTTTCGAATACACTTTTAACATGGCAAAGTACCGACTTAAAGTGGATGTAGACCGGATGATAGGCGCAGAACGTCCCAATTTAATTACCATTGATGATAGCGCTCATCCCAATCCAAGAAATATATCGGATTCGGCAGAGGAGGAAAATTTAATATGGGCAGATTTCGACAAAATGTCAAAAAGTCGTAAGGAAATTGATCCAAAAGCCGCAGCCATTTTGGAAGTTAGATCTTTTGTAGCAGAAGATCTTCTGCATAGAAAGGAAAATCCTCTTAAATGGTGGAAATCCAGAGAGTCAATATACCCTCGTTTGTCTAAACTGGCAAAACAATATTTATGCAGAATTGCGACATCTGTACCGTCCGAACGCATCTTTTCCACTGCTGGGCAACTTATTTCAGAAATAAGAAGTCGTTTAAAAGGGGAAAATGTCCAAAGTATGCTTTTTCTTAATTATAATCAAAATTTGTAATTTTTCTTATTTTTTTGTTTTTGTGTATTGTTTTGTTTCCTTTGAATATATTTTAATTGGCGTTTTGAGTTCTAAATTAAAAAAAATTAAGGATGTTGAGCAATGTAGTACTTAGTTTTTTTTTATCACAATATGTATTTATGTACCTATATGTTATTACATTTTCTAATCTTAATTAACAATTTTTAGCGAAATTCATTAATATAAATCATTAAAATGCAACAACGTGAAACATAAAAATAAATTTATATTGTTTGTCATTTAAAATGTTATCACAAGAATCTATTTGGCCAATAAAATAAAATAACAAACTAATTCCAAGGTTAAAAAAAGAACTATATTTAAACAAATTTATCTCTATGTATAAGTAGTAGTCACTAGTCATTAGTCATTCGTATACTTTTCTATAGCAGTAATCAAAGTAACTATATTCAAAGAAGTTTATACGTATAAGTAGTGGTCATAAGTCATTCGTATTCCTTTCAGTACCAGTAATCAAAGTAATCATAGTAACGAATATTATAAATGATTACTTGATACCACAGTAACGATTAGTACCGAATACCCAAAAGTAACGAAAATCAACGTACCTAATATTGAGTCACAATTCACTATTCCTAATAAAATGAAATATTTATAACGAGGGAATTTCCGGGTAAAACAAATTTACCGATTTTTTATAATACAATATGTAAAATGGCTCAAAACCGAGTTCAAATCCTATGACCAAATGTTATTAGGTTCTTTAATTTCAGAACAAGATTAAAATAAATAATGATAACATCCTATTACCAATACACCAATAATGTGTATCTCCCACCACCAATACAAAAAATGGAATACCTGACAAAACTGAGAATTTACCATGGCTTGCGATTCTAATGCACATCACGAAACGCGGCCATGAAAGAGGTTAGGATATTTATGACCATATTAAGAGCTGCAATCTCAATATTCTTAAGTTTTACAGTAACTATTATTAATAATCTAAAAGTCAAACGGTCATAGATATCATTATAGCTGCCTAAAAAATTTCGTTTTGTTTTATTTTATTAACTATGTTTGCTATGGGACCTCTCCGGAAATATCCTAAAAGCTCTCCGAAAGTTTCATCCAAATTGGTCAAAGCATCGCGGAGTAATCCAAAACCATCGTCACCAAAAGTAACTGGGACAAAAATTAATCATTTTACTCTCCTGAACTATTATTCCAAATTAACCTAGAATGGCAATGCCAAAGTTAACCTAGGATGGGAATGGTAAAGTCATTTTTTTTTTAATTTGACACTGTCTTTAGCTTTTGTTTTGAAAGCAATATTTATCTTTATTACATCATGCCGAAGCTAACGGAGAAACAAAAGTCAATAATTTTTACTCGACTTCGGGATAGAAAAAAAGTTAGAGAAGTTGCAGCAGAAGTGCATGTAAGCAAAAACACCGTTTTGTTAGCCAAGCAAAACATTGGAGAATACGGTGGTATCATTGAGACCAAAGGCGTGACGTCCAAAGCTTCAACACCGAATCAAGACCATGAATTGGTGCAGTTCCTTAGAAACAATCCTTTTCAAACAGCAGTAAAGGTTAAAGTAGAAAACATTTCCCAGATTCTGCAAATACCGCAAGAAGAAGGATACGGTTATCAAACCTAAGGAATCGTGCTGCTTCTAATAAAATATTCCTTACAAAATTTAATAAGGAAAGGAGATTGGAATTTGCAAGGGAATATGAAAATCAAGATAATTTCTGGGAGAATAGACAAAACTTTTCAAGCGTGCCATAATGGAACACTGCGCATGTATGGACCCTGTTTGGATGAGGTACGATGAGAGATATACACGGAAAATAAACCAGAGTGGTCGTTTTTTTGTAAACGTTTGTGGTTGGATGGTGTAAGTGGAAGTATCAGGGGTCCAGGAGTGTGTGCAGTGATTGGAGAAGAAAGGCTTAATCCAGATGTTTACTGCAATATATCAGAAAACATTATGTTACCTTCTGTGAGGCCAGTCTTTGGAGACAACTTTGTATTTCAACATGATAATTCAAGAGCTAGAGTAGTGCAAAATATATTGCGAAATCATAATATCGAAACTTTGCCCTGGATTTCAAAAAGTGTGGGGACAAATGACCAGACAAATTTATAAGGAAGGATTTCGGCCTCGTAATCAAGATGATCTTCGACAATCAATCGTTCGAGCTTGGAACGAAATAACCCCTGAATATACAAGACTTGGTCTTAAGCATGCCTCAAAGATGCGCAACGTTATCGAATATAATGGTTCCATGACAAAATATATTAAGTTATTTATTTAAGTTTTAGTTAAAAATTAAAAAGAACTAGGCCTATTTTTTATATTTGTGAAATATATTTCTTAAATTTAGGGCAAAATATTGGTAATCATGAGTTTTATTTCAATTTTAATTTTCAAATTTTGTTTGTCGAAAAGCATAAAAATGTGTGATTGGATTACTTTTCATGAGAGATACTAAAGGTGGGTTTATACAGCAGGCAAAATAAAATAAAAATTAAATTGAGGATTCGGAGGTGGTTTATACAGAAAATAAAAATTAAATAGGAAATAAGCTGCTGCCAAACATACTTTTTGCCAGCTATTCAATTCAATAATTTGACAAATATTTGACAGGAAAAATCATATAACAGTTCAAAAGCTAATATGATACATAAAAAATACATAGGGTCGAAATGATAACCTCCGAATTTTTATGTGGTTAAAAAATGCCAAACTGGCTGAAAATAAGACACTCTAGACAATATTTCGCACATATTTCTTTTGTCTCAAATTTTTGTGGTAACTTATAAACTGGTTTATGCTTCTAAAGTGCGGGACACGAAAGAAAATCGGGCTGTCCTTAAAATAAAGATTCATAGTCTTAAGCAAGCGGAAAAGTAAAATTTGTGTACGCAAATAAATTTTATGTTATTTTATTTGTTGTAATAGTTTGTCGCTTCACCTATAAAATGCGCCAGCTAAGCGGTACGGAAAATCAATCGAGGATTTAGTAAATTTCGCACTGGTCCACTTGTAATTGGGATGTGCCTAGAGTTTCCATGCTAGAAGGTTCTAGCTATTTCCTGTGGCGCCTATACATTCCGAGCGTTTGTTTTCATGTCTATATAAATGCGTTGCGTTGAATTTGAATTATTATTTCGAAGTGGTGCACGTGAAGTTATTGCAAGCGTTATAGAGGCCTGTACTAGAGAAGCTGAAAATAATAGTTTGACTATTGCAATTCAAAATCAAACAGAACGAGCTGCATTTTACACAGGTGTTTCGGAAAGTAGTGCAAGAAAAATTCAAAGAGAACATAATGATCGCTCATGTTCTACTTCACCTTTAAAATCTCCTGGTAAAAAAAGACCCCGATTATCATACAAAGATAAAATTGACGATGGTGATTTTCAAGTAATTCGACGAACAATAGAGGATTTTTATATAAACTTGAAGAAGGTTCCGACCTGCAAACCCCTACCGTGCTGTAAAGAACAAAATAGATTCTCCGTACGGGTATTAAACTTTAAATCGGCTTTTACGATCAAATGGTTTTGTTTGACGCAAGTTCCAAAATAAACGAAAATTGCTCATTGAGAAACCAAACATTTTTCACTGGCCGGTGAAATATCTATCAACTGTAAGGCAATATAGGCAAGAAGAACGCAATATTGTGTATCTAGACGAAACCTGGGTAGATAATGATATGACAGTAAACAAATGCTGGCAAAGTGAAAGTGTTACAGGTGTTCTTCAGAGAATCCGCTCTAGTAGTCGCTTTATTATAGTTCATGCTGGTTCAGAGCCGGATTTGTTTCAAGTGCTGCTTTAGTTTTTCGCTCGGGACTAACAACTGGAGACAATCATGGCCAGATGAATAGAGAGAAATCAGTCGTGGTAATAGATAATGCGTCTTATCATTCTCACGTAGAAGATAAAGTGCCAACTAAAAACTCTACAAAAGCTCATATGATACCGTGGCTTAAATCGAACAATTTTGTATGTGATCCAACATGGAGAAAATATCAAATATATGAAGTAATATCAGCCAACAAGCCTAGAGAAAAAAACTATAAAATTGACAGTCTTTTACGTAACCTCGGTCATACACCTTTAAGGTTGCCTCCATACATGTGCAACCTCAACCCTATTGAACTTGCAGGGACAGGAATAAAAAAATATATTCGAGAGCGCAACACCGGTGAACTTTCAATTAAAGATTTAAATAAAATAACATTAGAAGCGATTGACTCAATATCGGCTGAAAATTGGAAATCGTATGTTAAACATGTTCGTTCTATTGAAGATAAATACTGGGAAGTAGATGGCAAAATTGAAACGGTTATTGATGATTTAGTTATCACACTGGGATCTTCAAGTAGTGACGACGAAACCTCATCATTTTCAGAGGAAGACAACGATTTAGAAGGAATCGAACCATTAGAATCACAGCCGTCAACCGCAAAAATGGCTTAGTTTTTTTTATATATTTTGTAAAATTGTTCATAAAGTAGCCGTCAATAATCTGCTTCAAAATAATTATTTTTCTGTTCAATACCGGGTATCAAAAAATATCTAATATTGCAATTAATATTTGACAGAACTCATATTGTTCCAAAATTAACACATCAATGTGTTATAATAGGGGAGCCAGCACTGATTCTAGTGAACAAGATTTATCAAAATTTTAACTTATGCAGTTCGACTTTGGGCTATTCGGGTATGCCAAAAGTGACCGTTTGTCTCCATCTGTCATATTACTTTGGACAGGTGGCGTCACTGTGATGTACTATACAGGGCGTTTCCTAATTGCGTGCTAATTTTAAAGGGGGGTGATTCTTGGACCTTTTTAAGAAAAAAGTTTAATATGAACCAAAAAGTCTTAACTTTGGATATACAGGGTTTTAAAAAAACATTTTTTTAGAAAAGAAAAGAAAAATCAAAATTAAACCATTTTAAAATTCGAAAGTTCGCCGTTTTTGCAACACAAAAGAGATATAGAAGTGCGGTACACGAAAGAAAACAGACAAATATAGATAAAGGTTCATTAAGCATAGTTACATTTTTTAATTATCTGAAGTGCGTATAGTCAAAAAGGAGTGTCATATTATTTAAAGAACGACGGGACACCACTGGTTTAAAGAGATATCTTGGCCGACCTTCCTAAACCGATTGACTCCGCCCAGTTTTCTTTCGTGTCCCGCACTTTATGTTGCCGATTTTATTTTACTATAACCAACAGCTCTCCTGCTACAGCCGGGAGAATTCAAATCCTATGATTTTTGTTTTGTAAATCTGTACCCCCTACACAAAGAGTCAGTTAAATAAACGAGCTTTAGATATTTAGAAAGTCGAAAAAAATACTATTTTTATACATACACCAGTTACCTATTGTAGGGTTCAGTTAACTTTATTAACTACAATTCCAAACGAAAAAAAATGTTTACCTCCGGTTCCGTCTCCCTTAGTGAAGTCTCCGCCCTGAATCATGAAGTCTCTGATCACCCTGTGGAACTTGCTGCCCTTGAAACCTTCGCCAACCGGTTTCTCAGCCAGCTGCTTAAAGTTTTCTACGGTTTTGGGAACGGTCTTACCAAAGAGGCCAATTTCAATACGACCTATTGCTTCATCGCCAATTGTGATGTCAAACCAAACCTAAAATGAAAAAAAATCTCTTTTTATATCAAATAAATAGCTTTGGGTTATAACTTTTACTTCCCTCTTACGAGAGACGGAGGTAATCACGAAAGCATCACCCTCCGAGAGTTTTACAGATCTTTGCGTTTTAGGGTCCCTAGGCCCCGAAAAAACATGTTCTCTTATTTTCATCCTAACAAAACTTTAATAAAAAAATAAGAATTAAGAAACTACTTATCGAATGGAATTCAAAAGTTCCGCATAAAGCGGATAAACTGGTAAAATTTGGTACGAATTCAAGATGGCGAAACAAAATGACGACCAAATATAAAATGTTAAAAAAAACCTTATTCAATTGATTTTATATTTTACCTAAAAATCAAGACATGCAGAAACTGGCAAAAATATTAGCACGAATCGAATATGGTGGAACAAAATGGCGGCTATTAAGATGTTTGAAAAAACAATATAAAAAATTGGTAAATTTCTTTTACCCATAAATTTGAGATAAATTGGATAAGTAGTTTCTTAATAATAATTTTTTGAACATTTCACTAAGTTGCCATTTTGTTTGGCCATATTGGATTTTTACCAAAATATCACCAGATCATCCTCATATGACCCTTAATTTTTAATTAGAATTTTAAGTCAATCGGGTAAGAAGTTTTTTAGCTACGCCGCGAACTGACGGACGGAGCGACGGAATTGATAAAACGTATTTTTTGGCATTAGGGTCGCTAAAACGTGAAAATATGTAAAACCTGAGGAACTGATTTTTTTTCAGGATTTAAAACATTTTATTAGCCACCATTTTGTTCGGCCATTTTGAATTAGTACCCCAATTTTACTAGTTGACCCCTATACAATTAGTTACGGCACACAATTTGAAATCAATCCAATAAATAGTTTTTTCAGGTTGAATTTTTAAATATTTTATCAAGCCGCCATTTTGTTCCACCATCTTGGATTTCTACCATAATACTTTGATGTTTGTGCAAAATTTGAGATAAATTGGATAAGTAGATTTTTAATAATAATTTTTTTTAACATTTCATTAGGCCGCCATTTTGTTTCGTCGTATTGGACTTTCACCAAAATATTACCAGGTCATCCCCATATGACCCTTAATTTTTGTATCAAAAATTGAAGTCAATCGGGTAAGTAGCCTTTAAGCTTTGCTTCGAACTGACAGACAGACCGACAGACTGACCGACGGAATTGATAAAATATATTTTTTTAGCGTCTAAGGACGCTAAAACGCAAAGATATGTAACACCTGAGAGGGTAATTTTTTCACGATTACAAACATTTTATTTGAATGTCATTTTGAATTAGTAGTACAGTTTTACTAGTTGATCCCTATACCACAATTAATTATGGTACATAATTTGAAATCATTCCAATAAGTAGTTTTTTCAAGTTGAATTTTTAAATATTTTATTAAGCCGCCATTGTTCCGCCATCTTGGATTAGCACCAAAATATTACTAGTTGATTCCAACATAATACTTGATGTTGATTTGAGGTAAATTGGATAAGTAGTTTTTTAATAATATTTTTTTAACATTTGACTAGGCCGCCATTTTGTTTCACCATATTGGATTTTTACCAAAATGTTACCAGGTCGTCCCCATACGACCCTTAATTTTTTATCAAAATTTGAAGTCAATCGGGCAAGTAGTTTTTTAGCTATGCCACGAAAAGGCAGACAGACAGACAGACCATTTTAATAGTAATACTTTTTTTAAAATTTCACTAGGCTGCCATTTTGTTTTTCCATATTGGATTTTTACCAAAATGTTACCAGGTTATCCCCACATAACTCCTAATTTTTGGTCAAAATTTGAAGTCATCGGTTAAGAAGTTTTTCAGATATGCCGCGAACGGACACACAGACAGACCGACGGAATTGAAAAAACATGTTTTTCGGCATTTAGAGACCCTGAAATGTGAAGATCTGAAAAAATCTCGGAGGGTGATTACGATTACAATACTTCCTTTTTACGAGGGAGAAGCAAAAATTGGTAAATTTCCTTTACCTGGAGTTTCCCTCGTTATTAATTGTTTCTTTTGTTAGAAATCGTAAAGTTTATTCCTATTTTGGCATCTAGTTATATCGTTGTCGTTATCATGGCAACCTGTCAAAATAGGCTCCATTGGTCGAAGATATTTAGTGTCTATGTCCCTTACATAACCTATAAAAACACTACACCTACACAAAACACTACTTAAAAAGTCCGGGTAGAGGAAATTTACCGATTTTTACTTCCCTCGTAAAAGAGAAGTATTGTAATCGTGAAAAACTCACCCTCCTCAAGTTTCAGGGTCCCCAGATGCTGAAGAACATGTTTTCTCAGTTCCGTCGGTCTGTCTGTCTGTTAGCGGCAACTACTTACCTGACTGACTTCAAGTCATAAGGACTTGCTAATACTTTAGTAAAAATCATATGGCGAAACAAAATGGCGGCCTAGTGAAGTGTTAAAAAAAGTGTTACTCAAAAACTGCTTACCCAACTATCCTCAAAATGTTTAACAAAAATTATGAGAAAATCAACGGTAAAATTTCGGTTCGAATCCAAAAAGGCCGGCTTAATAAAATATTTAAAAAGTCAGTCTGAAAAAAACTATTTAATGGATTGATTTCAACTTTGCGCAATAATTGATTATGGTATAGAGGTGAACTGGTACGAATTTTAGATGGCGGAAGAAAATGGCAGCCAAATAAGGTGTTTTGATTTTAAAAAAATCACCAGTTTTTAGCGCCCCTAGATGCCAAAAATGAATCAAAGATGGTGGAACAAAATGGCGGTTTAATAAAATATTTAAACATTCAGCCTGAAAAACTACTTAACGAACATTTTCAAATTATGTGCCATAACTAATTGAAGTATAGAGATGAACTAGCAACACTGTGGTATTAATTAAAGATGGAGGCCAAATACATTTTTTGTAATCTAAAAAATCACCCTCTCAGGTTTTACATATCTTCGCGTTTTAGCGTCCCTAAATACCAAACAATATGTTTTATAAATTCCGTTGGTCCATCTGTGGGTGTGCCTGTCAGTTCGCGGCATAGCTCAAAAACTACTCAACATACTGGCTTCAAATTTTAGTCAAAAATTAAAGCTCATGTGGGGATGACCTGGTAATATTTTGGTAAAAATCCAATATGCCGGAACAAAATGGCGGCTTAATAAAATACTTAGAAATTCAGCCTGAAAAAACTACTTAATGAACTGATTTCAAATTATGTGCCATAACTAATTGTAGTATAGAAATGAACTAGTAAAACGTTGGTATTAATTCAAAATGGCGGAACAAAATGGCGGCCAAATAATTTTTTTTTAGTCTGAAAAAATCACCCTAGCTGGTTTTAAATATTTTCGCGTTTTAGCGGCCCTAGATGCCAAAAAATACGTTTTATCATTTCCGTCAGTCCACCTGTCGGTTTGTCAAAATCAAAAAATCTTCTTATTCAACTGACTGTTAATTTTGGAGAAAAATTAAATATGATAGAAGGATAAATTGATGCGAATTCAACATGAAGTAACAAAATCGCGGTGTGTGTCAATGTAAAAACTACTTATTGAATTCATTTTAAATTATGCCCAAAATGAAGTGTAGTATAGGTAGAAACTGGTAAAAAAGTAAAAAACACTAAGATGATTGGATAGACAGTATACCGAGTGACAATGAAACTACTACCCAGGGCGCCATTTCGTTTCCGGTTTCCCCGGAAATAACCGCGACTTCGTTATTTTAGATGGAACACCCTATATATTTTATGTTTTTTGAACTCTCTTAACAATTCTAAACAACTTTTGTATAACATAACATATGTCTAAAATGTATAGTTTTCCAAATAAAGCCACTTAAAAATGTGTCATAATTCCCACTTAATTGTATTTTATGGAAAAACGGAGTAGGCCAGGATAAAAACAATCACGGTTATTTACTCGCAAACCGATTTTTCAAGTTTTGATCAGACCCTGTACCATAACAGGTCAACTCACTGTTTTTCGCTTTGGATAAATATTAACATCATAAAAATAGGGTATCCAATTTTCAATTTTGCCATTGTTTATAAAAGTTAAGTTAATGATAACTTAACCTAGTGTGATAACTACCTATAAACAACGGTTTACTAAAATTAAAATAATCATATTAGCCTTGACAGACGTTGAATTTTGACAAGTAACTTTTATCACTTGTGGGCTTGGCAGATTGTTGCACTTTTTGTATATTCTCGTGTGTCTATTAGTGTAGACTAAAAGTTCTTTGTAATCTCTTTAAAATGGCAAGTTTTACAAGGGCGAAACAAATAGATATGCTTCTCGTTTATGGCGAGTGCTTCCAAAATAAAAGGCAGGCTCAATCACTCTACGCAGAGCAATACCCCGACAGAAACCAACCCTGCTATGCATATTTTCCGTGGCTAGTACAACATTTTAAACCAGTTCCCCAAAATGAAAATGAAGGAAAGTTCGTTATTAGTGAAGAAGCTGAAATAAACTTTCTGGCATGTGTGAATGCTGATTTAAGTATTTCTACTCGTCAAATTGAAAGTGAAGTTGGAGTTAACAGAAAAAGTGCAAGGAACCTTTTGAAGAAACATAAGTACAAGCCCTACAAATACCAAATCCACCAATAGGGTGTTAATGACTTTGCTCGGCGAGTTGAATATTGCCGATGGTTTATGGAAAATTCTAACCATAATAATAACTTTAATAGATTAATATTATTTTCGGATGAATTTCGCTTCACGAATCTGGGAATGTTCATTCTAAATAAATGTTGAAAATCAACATTTATTTAGAGAAGGATCTTTCCAAGAACGCTTTGGTGTTAATGTGTGTCTAGTTATTTTAGGAACGAGAATTGTGGGCTCAATGTTTTTTAATAAGCCCCTTACACCACAAACTTGCTTGAACCTTCTAGAAACCATAGTTTTAACGATTTTTTTGACAATTTACCTCTAGCATAATGCTCAAATTTGTGTAAATTATTTAAATGACAGGTTTGGGGACCAATGGATAGGAACGAATGGATCTGTAAGGTGGCCAGCGCGTTCGCCTGATTTGACATCTCTAGAGTTTTTCTTCTGGGGTCATATCAAAGAATAAGTCTATTTAACTCAACCTGAAAATTTGGACATTTTAAGAAATCGAATTATTAGTTCAATTAATAAAATTAGTATAACTCAAAAAAAAAATGTATTACAGAAAACTGTTGAAAATGAGAGACCTGTATTTCTTTTTTTATTAGTTAATATTAATCATCTCTAGGTATAAAAAAGTTTATTTGTTTTCACCTTATCATATTCGTTTCTTTTTTAAAATTTAAATGAATTAAAAGAGGATTCCTTTGAACAGTAGAATATTTTGAATCCATGGCCAACTTTACCGATGGTGTAATTAAATAAGTGCTAGTAATATTGATTTTCGCTTTAGATAAAAATAGGGTATAAAATTTTCAAGTTTGCAGCGGTCTATGGAAGTTGAATTTATCATATGTGGATAAAGGAAAAAAAAGTAGGATTGGGTAATGAAGGTTTTGTTCCAGTCAGTTGACACGTTATGGTACAGGGTCTATTCAAAACTTGAAAAATCGATTTGCGAAAAACACATTTTTTTTAAACTCGGAACATTTTCCTTTTTGATATTTTGTTGGATGAAGGCTTGATAAAGAGTAAATAACCGTGATTGTTTTTATCCTGGCCTACTCCGTTTTTCCATAAAATACAAATAAATGGGAATTATTTTTTTTAAGTGGCTTTATTTGGAAAACTATACATTTTAAACATAGCTTATGTTATACAAGAGGTGTTTAGAATTGTTAAGAGAGTTCAAAAAATATAAAATATACAGTGTATTCAATTTAAAATAACGAAGTCGCGGTCATTTCCGGGGAAACCGGAAACGATATTCAATTGTTTTTATGTTATGTTCACAATATTCAACCCTAGCAACACACCAAATTCCATATTTTTATCTCCAGCCGTTGTCAAATGGCGCTTTTAAGTGGCTTTGTTGGACATAGGTTATGTTATATAAGAGTTGTTTAGAATTGTTAAGAGAGTTCAAAAAATATAAAATATACAGTGTGTTCCATTTAAAATAATGAAGTCGCGGTCATTTACGGGGAAACCGGAGACGATATTCAATTGTTTTTATGTTACGAATGTTCACAATATTCAACCCTATCAACACACCACATTCCATATTTTTATCTCCAGCCGATGTCAAATGGCGCAATGTGTTTCATTGTCACCCGGTATATGTGTTCCTAAATAACTATGTACTGAACTAAATTGGTTCAAATTTCACTATTCCTAATAAAAGGAAATATCCATAAGGGAGTTCCGGGTAAAGGAAATTTACCGATTTTTTTTTACTTGTGTTTACTCATGATACTGGAGTTTTGTGCAACATTTGGGATAAATTGGACAAGTAGTTGTTTAGTAATATTTTTTTTTAAAATTGTACTAGGCCGCCTATTGGATTTTTACCAAAATGTTATCATTCCATCACTATATGAACCTTAATGTTTGACTTAAATTTGAAGTCAATCGGCTTAGTAGTTCTTTTGCTATGCAGCGAACAGACAGACCGACGGAACTGAGAAAGATGGTTTTCGGGATCCTGAAACGTAAAAATCTCGGAGGGTGACTTCGCTTTTCGAGGGAAGTAAAACAAAATCACTGGAGCTAAAGCGATTTTTCCAAGTAATAAAAACTGATTTTTTTCCTGTTACATTCGGTAAACATTTCCAACAAAATTACAATCTCTTGTTTTATTATCTACGAAAAAATTGATAAGATAATTGTTTTGACCGGGTTCTAGTTAATTTTATTTACGACAAACGGACTAAAGACCTCATTATCTCGCCTTATTTTTACTTTCCTTTCTGTTCAACGTTTTGTGGCGTCCTTAACATTGAAATCTCAAATTCTGACGTCACTTTTTGGCACTGATTCAAAAATTAATAGAAAGAAATCAAATAATTAGGCGTATTCGCTTAATCTTGCAAATATATAATATGCGTTTTCCTTTATTAGTTTTTTTCGAGTCTGAACAGATGTTGGGATGCCTTGGTTAACACACAAAGAAAAATAGTTAAAAATAAGTTGTTTTCTGATAGGATGTTCTTTTTCAAGTGGTAAATGCGTATTACGGACGTAATGCCAATATTTTTAAGACTGCGGAAAATCATACATTTTTAGAGATTTTATTACTCCCTTCGTAAGACAAAAAATATATTCTTACTTTCCTCGTAAAAGGGAAGTATTGTAATCGTGAAAATATCACCCTCCGAGAGTTTTTCAGATCTTTACGTTTCAGGGTCCCTAGATGTGAAAAAACATGTTTTCTCAATTCCGGTCTGTCTGTTCACGGCATAACTACAACCAGTGGCGGCTCGTGGTGAATTATGTTGGGAGGTCAATAACAAATTTAAAAATAGGCAGACTTAAATAAAAATAAATATCTTATCTTTAAATTCTCTTGAAGTTTAGGTGTACTCTTAGTTCTTTAGAATTGGAAAAATGCTGAATGACATGTTCGTTAAAATTGAACGCACATTCCTTTTATAAACGATTTCTCGATACTTAACATTGCTAAAGCGGATACTCTAACTTGGCCCAACTCCTCAACAAAATTTATAAGCCAATATTCACAATACATTACTGTGAATACATTCACAACTCAAACATAGACCACCTTGAAATTGGTTACTTTCGCAAAATTAAGTTCGTAAGCACTTTTTAGTTGTTTATTTTTTTGCACTAGTGACTACCAACATTTTATTTCCTGTATATTTCCGACTCACACAAAATTTTCATCGATTAAAAACGTCCGAAACAATATGGAGTTACAATATCGACCGCGCGACCTCTGAACAATTGAACTTCCACAGGCCAACGTGATGCCGCGACCGATCGATCGAATTATGAGAAAAGACCGGCTGATGAACCAAATCGCGATTTCATATTCCATTTGCTATCGCATTCGGCTGCCGCTAGGTAGCTGTGAAATCTTCGGGTACTTTCGTCAAGTTTTTAAGGTAATCAGGGCAATTCGGACTGCCCAGCCTAGTTTAGTATAGCCTATTTTATTATGCCTACGGAACGCAACCAGTGAAATGTTAAAAAAATTATTACTGAAAAGCTACTTATCCAATTTATCTGAAATTTCGCACAAAAACCAAGTATTACGTAGGAAACAACTGGTAAGATTTTAGTACGAATCCAAGATGGCGAAACAAAATGGCAGCTTAGTAAAATATTTAAAACTACTTAATGAATTGATATCAAACTGGGTGCCATAAATAAGTGTGATATACAGATGAACTAGTAAGACTGTGGTATTAATTCAAGATGGCGAAACAAAATGGCGGCTAAATAAAATATTTCCAATTGTGAAAAAAATCACAATCTCAGGTTTTACATATCTTCACGTTTTAGCGTCCCTAGATGCCAAAAAATATTGTTTCTCAATTCCGTCGGTCCGTCTGTCGGTTTGTCTGTCAGTTTACTGCATACCTTAAAAACTCTTATCAGATTGACTTCACTTTGGTATAAATATAAGATAGCAAAACACATGGCGACCCAATAAAATATTTTAAAAAATCAGCCTTATTATTATTATATATTAACTTATTAAATTAATTTCAAGTTTTATTTAAGCATTAAGTTTGACATAGAGATAAATTGGTAAAGTTGTGGTACGAATTCAAGATTCGAAACAAAAATGAGGCCAAATAAAATTTTTAAAAGATCAACGTAAAAAAATCTTATTCAATTAACTTTAAATTTTGCAGAAAAATTAAATGTGATATAGGGATAAACAAAGACAGTATATATATATATATTATATATATATATATATATATATATATATATATATATATATATATATATATATATATATATATATATATATATATATATATATATATATATATATATATATATATATATATATATATATATATATATATATATATATATATATATATATATATATATATATATATATATATATAATATATATATATAAATATATATATATATATATATATATATATACATATATATATATATATATATATATATATATATATATATATAAATGACGCAGTCGATATTAAAAAAAACTAATTTCTCTCAGTGGCTCATCATTTATTTTTTAAAAACTACATACTGAAATTAAGTTAAAATCATATAAATTAATTTCTTACATTAATTATATTATATTTAGATAACAATAAATATTTAATTAAATTATATGCGATTTTAATATCACAGCTTAAATGATGCATAGCGAACAAAACAGGTCAAAATTTATCATTTCGAAAGTTACTAAGTAGGCGTTGCTTTACATTTTATTGCAATTGTTTTTTGTGTAGTTTGACGTTTAGAATATCCGCCATTTTGTAAAAAATTATGAATTGTAGTGCCTTTTTTCAAACGACGTGGGCCGTTGGCTTTTTGATATAGGATTATGATGTTTAGCAGGAACATTAACAAAAGTATGGGTAGACTTTCAACGTGAACAAAATTTATCGGCGTTGTACAGGGGGTCCTAGATAAGTAGGAGAAATTAAAAAAATTAAAAACATCATATCTTCATTTTTTTAAATGGAATGTATAGTATTTTAATATTTTAGACTATTCGTGATCCAAAACCCTATCTTTCGTTATAAATATGTCCTATACCTATTTGTCATAGTTTCCGAGATTTTGACATTTTTGTATTTATTATTTGGTTTTCAATGGCAATCGCCTTAGAATTTGCTTTATTATCGAATTTACAGAATTTTCCGAAAAATCCAAAAATGTTATAATATATAGGTTGTTCCGTTTAAAATAACAAAGTTGATATCCGAGGGACACTTTTGTATTTTAACTTTTTCTCTGTTATTAAAAATAAAGGAATTAAGGGGTGGCAAATCTCGGTGAATCACCCTGTACATTAATACACAGTAAAAAATGCAAAATTAAAAATTCAGTCTACTATTTTTCTTTATGTAAAAAGGCAAATAAATATTTTAATTAAAGAGACACAACAGAAAAAGAAGTCCTACAATCACTTGATTAAATGTTCAATATGACCATCATTTCTTTCAACACACACTTGTAAAGGAATTGTTAACTCTATTCAGGATGGCGGCATTGATATTTGGACATGCATTTCTAATTCTCATTTCCATATTCTCTATGGTAGTGCGTGGCGTTTGGTAAACTTGCTCTTTAACAAAACCCCACAAGGAAAAATCTAGTTTTGTGAGGTTCGGAGACCTTGCCGGCCATGATACTGGACCTCCCCTACCAACCCATTTATTTTGATAATTCGCGTCTAAAAATTGCTTCACCTGCCTGCTAAAATGTGCCGGAGCGCCATCTAGTTGGAACCACATCCGCCTCACTAAATTCAAAGGTAATTCGTCAATCCACTCCTGCAAACTGTTTTGCAGTAAATTTAGGAAAGTGTCTCCATTAACTCTATTTTCGAAAAAATAAGGTCCAATGATACGGTTACCGATTATACCAGCCCATACATTAAGAGACAATCTATGCTGGTGATCCAAGAGGATAATGAATCTGGGGTTTTCAGAACTATATAGTGGAAATTATGTCGGTTGACGCATCCATTTTTATGAAATGTCGCTTCGTCAGCAAATAGAATGTTATTGAAAAAATCATGTTCTTCTCTATTTTTTGCTAATGCCCAAGTACAAAATTCTCTTGCTCTTGTACCAGTTGAATATGGTATGGGTGAAATTTATGTTTTCTAATTATTCTATTTGCCGTAGATTTAGCAACACCTCTCTCCTTTTCTAACTGCCTACATGAAATATGAGGATTTTCAATTAAAGTTTGCATAACAAGATATTCAGTTTCTTCATTTGAGGATCTTTTCTGCCTTTCCAATTTTTGTTCGTAATCAACACATCCAGTTCTTTCAAATCGTTCTTTGAGTCTGACAAATGATACCTCATGAGGATCACGTTCGGCATTGCTAAACCGTTGCGCATAAACTCTACTTGATAAAAAGCAATTTTGATCACTTGCGCCCAAAACATAAATCATGTTAATCAATTCTTCCCTAGAAAAATTCATTTTGAATCAATTTGAACACCGTTACTACACAAATACAAGAGTTTGACTTTCGCCATGACAACAGTTTCCCCGTTTTCATTTGTTTTTGCTTTAAGATTGTCTAAGGCATCTTCGTACATTAAATTCTAACTAAATGTTGACACTACCTACGCTTTTATAATAGCCAAAATAGTAAATATTTAAGAATAGTTGGTAAAATATCTGTCCTAAGTCTTTAGGTCGCGATTCTTAGCACAATATTATGAGCTGAATTTTTAATTTTGCGTCACTTGTAGTGTATTATAATTAGAAAATTCGATAATAAAGCAAATTCTAAGGCGATTGCCATTGAAAACCGAATAATAAAAACAAAAATGTTAAAATCTCGGAAACTATGACAAATAGGTATAGGACATATTTATAACGAAAGATAGGGTTTTGGGTCACGAATAGTCTAAAATATTAAAATACTATACATTCCATTTAAAAAAATGAAGATATGATGTTTTTAATTTTTTTAATTTCTCCTACTTATCTAGGACCCCCTGTACAACGCCGACAAATTTTGTTCACGTTGAAAGTCAACCCATACTTTTGTTAATGTTCCTGCTAAAAATCATAATTCTATATCAAAAAGCCAACGGCCCACGTCGTTTGAAAAAAGGCACTGCAATTCATAATTTTTTACAAAATGGCGGATATTAGAAAAACTATCAGATTTAGACATAGGACATGTTATACAAAAAATGTGTAGAATCACGAGCAGAATCTAAATATGCAAAAATATACAGGGTGTCCCATAAGAAAAAACACAACTTTGCTTCGCTAAAGATTTTTTAGACACCCTATATATATATTTATATATATATATATATATATATATATATATATATATATATATATATATATATATGTTACTAAATGACTATGTACTGAACCAAATTGGGTCACACTTCAGTATTCTTATAAAAGGAAAGATTTAAACGAGGGAAGTTCCGGGTATGGGAAATTTTCCTATTTTCCTACAAGCGTACCCGGTTTACTCTTTTTCCGCACGCATTTTAGATTAGAATTTTTTTTTCCCACACAATGCGTTGGTACAATTTTCCTTCAATATGCTTTACATCTAGTTCTGTGGTTACCGCCGGTGGACCTCTTTAACAAAACATAAACAGCTGACATCGACAATCAACTAGCAGCACGCTGTAAATTGTACATTTATTATAAATGTGACCAATAATAAACAGTTATTCTGTATAGATTTTTTTTATTAGCTTTGTTTCCCAAAATCAAAACTGGTTTGGAAAACTGTTGATAAAGTGCCAAATATTTTTTTTAATATCATAGAAACCGACATGTAATTGAAAACATAAACACGTCATATTTGTTTATAACTTCGTTGAAGTTGATAGTACAGACGAAGGGTTCAGGTCCTAAAAGAGTCGAAAACAATAGGCGGGATCGCATTTATCTGGATGAAAAGTGGCGTATACCTGAGTGGAGTGTCACTTTCCACACCGGTACATGTCGATATTTATTGAATAACAAAAATGTTTCAATTTCATTCGATTATTTAATTTTTTCAAAACTTTCCGCGGCTTCTCTCAATTGAGGAGAAATACAAAGGATTTCTTCTGAATCGCTCATTGCATTCGAAATAGTAGTTTACCTAACGGAGCGGAAGCGAAGCGGAGTTCGGCCATCAATCGCGTGCGGAAAAGTCACTTTACGCAGGTGTAAGATATACCATTTGTTCGCAAAACGTGCGGAAAAACCCAAAAGTTAAAAAGAATCGTTTATTTATATCAAATACATATTCACAAAATAATTATTATTAACAACGTGAATAGTAAACGTGTAGTTGGTAGCATTTTGTAAATTAATTGCAGAGGCTAAATTTTTTTCCAAGGAACTCGGGGACTTGTAGGTTAGGTTTGGATTTTCTAGTTCTCTTTCACGAGTACTTATTGTTGTAACCGTCGCCCAGGGGCTAACTCTTTGGTTGGAAGAGGTGTGGTGACTAGTGGAAGGGATGTCATTGAAGCTCAATACTTTATTGGGTTGATTCTTTTGAAGACTTGTTGAGCTTTCCAAATAACTTTCTGCCACGGTTGAAGATTTCCAACCTCCTAGGCGTTTGATATTTTGTGATTCCTTCTCCGCAATCTGCAAGCATTGTGGCGGCTGAACGTCGAAAACTGTGGCCTTGGTATTTTTCCAAAGGTGTTTATTCCGATGCATTCATTGTACTGTGCAAGCTCCTCTCTTATAGTTTACTATAAAAAACGCCTATGGGGTGTTTTTTTTTCTTTTCTTAAAAACGCATATTTTCCGACCAATTTTAAATATTCTCCGCTTTCAGCTTCATCAGATAGTACAAAGCTTCTAGAACAGTAATTTTTTGTGTCTCGAATATTTACTAATAAAATATTTCCTATGTCTTCAATACGATCCAATGACATTTTTGTTAACTCTTCTCGGCGACATGCGCCCGCCAAACCAACTATAGCTGCTTTAATATGGAGATATATTTCATCAGGCGCTTCATTTATAAAGCCTGGGTTATACATTGAAAAAGTTGGCGTCTTGCGTCGTCGGTCTGAGCTAAGTGTTTACTCTGGTTCCATAGGCGCCGACTCCATGGGTGCTCTGATACTGAATCTGCCTGTTTTCAATTAAAATTTTGGTAGCTAAGATTGACAAATCACAAATACAAGCCATTATTTAAAAAGTCATACAACAAGTAGTATGTTCACCATTCCTCTATGCACACCATACCCACCTGAGTACTGAATGACAATTATTTTATTATTGACGTTGGGTCTTTGCTATATGCACGATAGACCCCTATTAAGTCGGAGTTGTGCCTTGTTAGGTATTCTCTATTTTCACGCGACGTCATCTGCGGAATTTCGCCTGGAGAAATGTGAGAGAGTAAGGGAAGGGGATAGATCTGTAATGAAACGGAGTGAGAAGGATTTCTACTTCGAGATCGTTTTAAGTCTATGTTTACTCCGTTTACTGTAGTTCGAGGGTCGAGTGAATTTTCTGTGTTTTAATTATGCTAAATAATATGTCGTTTTATAGGTTTTTGGGCATTTCAATTTTAACGCATGTTTAATGTTTTAGTGAAAATAAGAGGTAATAGTAAAAAGGGGAGGGGGTGAAAATTAAAATGAATGTGAAAAATCCAGTAATGTATAATTGTGTATATAGGTTGGTGTGGAAGTAATGATTCCATTGGCAGCGGTTTATTATTTATTACGATACTTTTTACTTTAAGTACTTTCTTACGTGTGCCTGAATTTATTATCAATTTACAGAAACTTAAACAAACTTTGAAATACCGATTTTAAATTTTCGTTTAAGGTATGGACACATTTATCATTCGCCTTCCAAATAAAAGTAAGGTTCCAGAGCCCAAGACGGCGTCTTTTGAACCTGTGCCTTCGCAGCCATCTTTATCTCAAGCTCAAGACAATAATACTGATACGATTGATATCATAGAAAATGAGGGGTTGCCTTCCACATCTAATGTCTCAAACAATCTGCCAATAAAAGCCGGTAAAAGTTCTGGTTCAGGTCGTTGCTTTCAATTAAACTGGAAAAATACGTTCAAATGGATACATTACAAGAAAAATGTATCAAAAGTATTTTGTGAAATATGTCAAAATGCATACCTAAAACATAAAATGCCAATGAATGCCACGTATACAATGCTTTCTTACAAGTCATTTGTTATGGAAGGATTCAACCAATGGAATAAAGCACTAGAGAGATTTCGATATCACGAAAAATCAGAAATGCATAGGCACGCTGTGGAGGCAATGTCTACAATAGACAAAGGCGTAAACGTGACAGCAGCTATGTCGAAAGCAAAAGTTTTGGAAATGAAAACTGCAAAAACTGCGTTCCTAAAAATTATCGGACCCATTAAGTATCTAGCAGGGCAAGGACTTGCATTAAGAGGTCATACAAAAGATGATTCAAACTTCGTTCAGCTTTTATTGCTTCGAACTGAAGATTCTACAGAATTAAAGACATGGATGAACCGAACTAAGTATAAATGGATATCGCATGACATTATTAATGAAATATTGAGTTTACCCGCTGATTATATCCGTAATAAAATTATTGCTAGGATTAAGCCAAATATATTTGCAATTATCGCTGATGAGACTACAGATCTTTCAAAAAAAGAACAACTCTCAGTTTGTTTCAGAACTGTTGACGATAATTTCGAAATATCAAAATATTTTTTTGGACTTTATGAAACGCCTTTGACTAATGCCGAGGCGTTACATAAAGTTTTAAAAGATATATTTATAAGTTATAGCTTAGACATATCTTCAGTACGAGGCCAATGCTATGACGGGGCTGCAAACATGAGTGGAGCTTTATCAGGTCTACAATATATATATATATATATATATATATATATATATATATATATATATATATATATATATATATATATATATATATATATATATATATATATATATATATATATATATTAATATATATATATATATATATATATATATATATATATATATATATATATATATATATATATATATATATATATATATATATATATATATATATATATATATATATATATATATATATATATATATATATATATATATATATATATATATATATATATATATATATATATATATATATATTATATATATATATATATATATATATATATATATATATATATATATATATATATATATATATATATATATATATATATATATATATATATATATATATATATATATATATATATATATATATATATATATATATATATATATATATATATATATATATATATATATATATATATATATATATATATATATATATATATATATATATATATATATATATATATATATATATATATATATATATATATATATATATATATATATATATATATATATATATATATATATATATATATATATATATATATATATATATATATATATATATATATATATATATATATATATATATATATATATATATATATATATATATATATATATATATATATATATATATATATATATATATATATATATATATATATATATATATATATATATATATATATATATATATATATATATATATATATATATATATATATATATACCCTGTATTTTTCATTAGCTCGGAGTTTCTGTTACCGATTTTTATAGATGAAATTTTGTCTTATAATTAATAAAAAAATTTACTTATTTTAAACACGCTTTAAAATTGGAACAAATATTCTATAATTATTTATTTATTGCCTACAAATTTACAAATGTACTAAAAAAGTAAGCAAAAAAATGGTGTCAAATCTATTAAAAAAATTTAAATTAAAATTCACTGGCTAATATTCAGGAGCCACTGGCGAAAGCTCTAAGAATCGATATAAGTAATATACAGAAACTTGTCCATGAAAAAAAAATATAATTTACTTCCGAAGAAGCTTAAGAAATGTACACGAAAAAATCCAAAGGCAAAAGATTTAAGTTACAATGCAAAAATGGATATTCATAACGCAATTTATGATTTATACACGTCAAGGACTGATACAATCCTTCAGAAACATTTTAATATTAGAGACTAAAAAATATCATTATCACTTAAAAAGTCCTCGTCTTCGATTCCGCCAATCGCATATTAATTTCTCCGTATGTTCCACAGATTTCTTCCAGTACTCCGGCGTCATATAATTTAATGAATATTGCCAAACAATTTGCACTTCATCTGATGTAAGACCGTCGTTCACGTGTTTTTTGTAATATGATTTTGCCCCAGCCCATATTAATTCTATTGCGTTAAACTGGCAATGGTATGGCGGCAGTCGTAAATCCTCATGTCCATTTTCCCGTGATATGTCATCTACGGAATATATTGTTGGTTTTTTAATAGATTTTGCCATTAAAAGAAGTTCTAGTTTCAGCATATTGGTAAAGGATTTTGTTTTTGTTTTATTAGCCAGTCATAAATATCACTTTTCTTTCAGGATGAAGTAGGTTGTTTATTTAAGATTCTTGAATGATAAGATGCATTGTCCAGAATGATTAAAGATGGAGCGTCTAAATTTGGAATCAGTTGTTCTTTTAACCACTTTTCAAACAGTTCACAGTTCATATTATCATGGTGTTCATACTTTTGGATATTGAAGAAAACAGTAAACTTCCACCTGGGAGAAATCCTGTTGAAGAACCTGCATGCAAAATTATGAACCGTTTTTCCGTCCCAAATCCTTTTTTCTCTTGACAATTTTTACAGACTCGTCCTGCCAAGATTTCGAACCACTTCCATTAGAAAATATACAAGTCTCGGCTAAAAATACCACTTTTCTAAATTTTGAATTAACATTTCTTTAAAAACTCGCTATATGTGGCAACTCGCATAAAAATCTTCGATTACAGTCCTTTTTATATCGAAAACCCAACATTTTTATTAATTTTGACAACGATTTTAGTCCAATTTCCAATATGCCTCGATTTTTTAAACCTTCTTTTAAAACTTGAAGGGTTACATTGGTGTATATAAATCGTAAATTGCATTACGAACATCCATTTTTACATTGTCACTTAAGTCTTCTGTCTTTGGCTTTTTTGTGTACATTTCTTAATCTTCTTCGGTAGTAAATTATCATGCTTTTTTTCTTGCACAATTTTCTGCACAGTCCCTATACCGATTCCCAGAGCTTTTGCTACTGTCTCCTGGATATTGGCCGGTGAATTTTCATTTTCGTAATATTTTATTAGATTTAATACCATTCTTTTCGCTTTTGGATGCAAAAAACCCGAAAATTGTTTTCTATAACTCATTTGTTCACAGACTTGTCAATCTGACTTTGAAGTGACATCGCTCAAAGATTTTTGCAACTGCTGGTATTTATATGTTTATCCTCTTTTTTCATATGAAAATATCATAGGTCTATCTAATTCATCTTCCGGATTTTATGCGGAGGATATGATAACAAGTAACAAAAGAAAAACAAGAAAACTTAAAAAGTTCGTCGTTGTTAAATCGTATGACCCGCACGATAACACTGCTTTTGACTATAGATATTGCTTTGCGTTAAGTAAACTTCAAGGACAGCGCAAACGGCGACGCAAGACGCAAACGTGTTCAATCTATAACCCAGTATTCATTGAGTTTGATCATACTTTATAACATTGAGTATTTGGACCAAAGTTTTGATGCCTTTAGTTTGACACCAGGTTTTAAACAAAATATATTCTTTCTCATCCCTATAACGGGATTTTGATGGTAGTAGATTGAGGTTTGCAGTTCTAGCTGCTTCCAACACTGACTCTGACAAATCTTCGTCTGAAGAATGCATTAAAAATACTTTTACTCAGGTTTTACTACGACAAAAATCAGCGACAGCAAAACTGGTTTTGATTGACAATGAATGACACGCGTATTTTTACTTTGTGGCGATGGTGATTCAAACTGTCAAATAAAAAAAGCAGGTGTTTATTATTGCTTAACATTGATTTTATAAGGCATAATACGAGAGCCATTTAACAATTTTTTAAAACACCTTTTACATATTTTTTACTATTTTGTTGAAGATTATAGCAGGATTCTAGCAAATTTATGTTCTTAAATCATTTTGCTAACTATCAGCGTACCAATATATTTTTAACTATTTAAAATCAGTAAGTAAGTATATTTCAAAAAAATGGGGTTATTTACTTTTCGGCACTAGTGCGGAAAAGTAGCTCATTCCAAACTAAAATGAGTGCGGAAAAGTGAAGTTTTTCGCACGCTTGTAGAAAAACACTTTTTTGATGACAATCCATCAAAAATGCAACTAATTTAAGTTTGAATGCTTGACTTGTTCAGTATCATAGTAACCACTGTCAAAATGTCAATTTGACTTTTTATTTGTTGATGGTGGCGAAGCTTGTGGTTATACAGGAGTCTTACTTTGTTAATTTCTCAGTTAGTCACAAAAAAACGTTATTAGCATTTAAAAGGTATGGTTGTAAATAAAATAATATACAAACCTCAGTGAAAAGGTTTACTTTTCTCTCGACAGGAATGAAACAATTTCCACCTAGGTATGTAATATACTAATTATTACAGGGAGAACCGGTAGTGTCTAAAATTAGGAGAATATAGTGCCAGAAATTTCCCAGAGGTCTAATTTAAAAATATTATATATTATATTATAGTGTATTGTTTTCTATGTAACTTGAATAAAAAAATTTCTTTAAGCATATATTGTTATATAGCATAATATACTTATACGCTATTCTAAGATAATGTTCAAATGAAAGTCTGGTAAGAAATCCATTAAAAATAAATATTTAAATTAAAAAAACAACCTGGGTCAATCTGACCCATGGCATTAAATTAACATTACTACTCCGAGTCCGACGACCCATGGCAGTTAAGCATTAAAGATATACAAGGTGCTGGTGTTTTATTCTATTTACGACAACAAAGATATTTCTTACTCACTTTTGTTAATTGTCAATTTGTTAGTTCAGATAAAACACTTTCTAAATGTTTAACATTTTTTTTATCTCTTAAAATAAACCTTGCAAGTTGCAGACCTCAATCAAAAAATATAAAAGAAACCCTATACTGTACGCAAACCCTTCCCGCTCTATTTTACAAAAAGTAGATAGAATTCTAATTTAATAGAAACTGAATCATTAGAATACAACAGAAAAAAAAACATTTTTTACATAAACAAAGCTCCAAATTTTCGAGTATGTGGGTCAGGTAATTAATAAACTCATTAAAATTTAGGAAACATC
Source organism: Kuschelorhynchus macadamiae (assembly GCA_030620095.1). Classification (NCBI taxonomy): domain Eukaryota; kingdom Metazoa; phylum Arthropoda; class Insecta; order Coleoptera; family Curculionidae; genus Kuschelorhynchus; species Kuschelorhynchus macadamiae. The sequence goes on along the minus strand of JAUTXW010000406.1, from coordinate 1,852,373 downwards.
CAACAAAAACTTGGCGAATACTGATTTTTATGACGCCATCAGGACTATTCAAAACGAGTATAAAACTGTAAAACTTAAAAACCGATATTCTTCTGGGAAGCAATTAAGTATTGTGCCAAGGTGGCAAAAAATATTAAGAAAAAGACAAAAAACATTTATCTTGAGTGGCCCTGACCACTTCAGCTCGAAAACAAAAGAATGCACCGTAGGAAAACCACTCGACAACAGTTCTAACCTACAACTTACCTTATCAGTGACTTTGGGCCCCTTTTTGCTCACATCTTCGCCCCCGGCGTTCACCAAGGCGAAAAGGGCCAGTAATCCCACGACAAAAAGACACAAATATTTCGTCATCCTTGCCTGACGAAACCAAAACCTCTGCAGTTTATTCACGACTGAAACGGTAACGCTGTCCTTTTTCATTTCACAGACACAGGATTAAAATGCAACGTTGTCGGATCGTGGAAGGCAAGAACATTTTATAGATTAATTTTAATAGAGCGGATTTAACCATCCTTTCGTGACATTCGACAATTAGGAAGTGTAGTATAAATTGTTAGAATTTGCGATAATATAAGAGAAAAGTGTTAAGCTAAAGCAGCTTGTCCAAATTAACGCTGCCAACCATACCAACCCAAAACAAAGGGGAACGTTTTGTGATCCCAATGAGACTAATTAATCATCAATTTCAACTTTCCAGATTCCAGACGAGCACCCTCCACTGCCTGGCAAATTTATATTATTTTGAAGACTTGACAGTGACATTTATTTCGTGGCACCAGTTGCGGTGCTTTGCTTAACTTTCTGAAAATAGCGGAGTATAAACAAGGTTCGTTGAAGTTTTCGTAAGAACATCGTTAGCTTAGTGGTAGAGTTTCGGATTATCGATGCGAATCTCCCTTGTTCGCATCCGTATTTAAACGGATGATTTTCTTATTTTTTTAGTTTTTCTTGAACAAAACTAATAATTAATAAAAATGCAATTATGTTAGGTTACGATTGGCTGTAAAAGAAGCGCGCGGTAGCTCGCTAACGAATCACTATTTAAATGAATAATAAAATTCTGGAAAGGACGAGCTCAACAGAGTGCAAAAAAATATTCCGGAAGATAAAAAGAAAGGTATCTAAACTTGAAGTTCTCATTTTAGTTCTCAATTAACGGACATTACAGAAGTGAATAGGATTTTGAATAGTATATAGAGTTCAAATGCAACAGGAGCAGATGAAAATTTACACTGATGCTTAAATATTGTAGCCTGTTCATCGATATTTATATAACACATAATTAACTGTTTAGAAATATATCAATGGAAAGTATCTATCGAAAAACCGTTGCCGAAGATTAGTAAACCTTCAAGTTCCAATCACCTTCGTATAATAAGCATCTTTCCAGCTTTATCAAAGATTTTTGAGAGGGTACTTATAATCAAATGTATAATTATTTTATTGAAAATAATATAATACCTTAAACTTAATACGGCTTTAGAAGGAACTTTGGTACTTCAATAGCACTATCTAATGTTACCTATGACATAATACGCGCATGTGATAAATAAATGATTACTTTATTAATACTGTTAGATTTTTCAAAAGCGGTCGACACCATTAATCACACATTGCTTGCTGCTAAATTGAGGTACTATGGTTTTTCCGACGACTCTCTTATCTCCTTAAGTTGTACTTATCTGATAGGTTTCAAACAGTTTTCTCTGATAATAAGAGAGAGACTAAAATATTATCTGGAGTACCCCAAGGTTCGATTATGAGCCCTCCATTATTCCTTATCTACACATCCGATATTTTAAAAGCATTAAAATACTGTCGAATACAGGCATAAACCGAAGATTACATAGTGGCTGAATCAAATATAAATAAGGATTTAAAAATATTAAGGGAACTTTCTCAAAACCACAATCTACAATTAAATCCTTCCAAATCATATCTATTGGTCTTTGAAAACAAAAATAAAGTTGATTTTCTTAAAAGGTATATATATAGCTATATAGGAATGGTTCAGAATTAAATTTTGTTGATAGTGCAAAAAGCTTGGGCCTAATAATTGATACCAAGCTGAGATTTAAAGATCATTTCAAGAACATTTTTCAAAAAAACATGTTTCACTTAAAATATTATATTGCATTAGACATATGTTGAATACGAACTTCAGAAAACTGCCTGAGTCCCTTGTATTACCGCATTTTAATTATTTTGATTTCGTATATGGTTTTTGTTTGCATCCAGAAGGTGCAGAACGCCTGCGTACGTTTTGTATATGGCATAGCATAAGGAAATTTGACCATATTTCACACTTATGCGCTGAAATAGGCTGATTGAAAATGAATTCACGCGGAATACTCCATTTTTATAGTTTTTTTTATCAATATTATTAGCAACCCAAATACTCTCCGTTCTTATCGAGAGCAACAAATTTTTCCTAGAAGTATTCATTGCCTTAATATTCGTGATGGAAATAAATTGACTATGCCTCATCATCGGAAATAAAAATACATTTAAGAAACACCTTCTAAATCAACAGTAAAATATTGTCTGTTTATTTTTTTGTGTTCCCCTCTTAGTGAGGAATTATCAAATAAGTATTTTTTAATCTAAAGCAAGTTAATGATTTAATTTGCTATTTATTTTGTACCGCTATACTAATGTTACATAATAAATTATATTCCTGTTAGAGTTTGGTTCAGTTGAATAGCTATTGAAGCTTCTGTGTGATATTAGGGAAAATAATGTACACTACAGAACTTACTCGTGTGAAAGTGATATTTTTCAAAGATAAAAATACTTCCACTTTCAACATTTGTTATGTAAAATATACCATGCAACTGTAATCAAATCAATTACTCAGTTTTTCAACACTAGTGTTGAATATAATTTTTTCAGGTATTATTTTTCAAAAAGTATCAATTGGTGAAATACACTTTTTTAATATTATTATAAAATAAAAATGAAATTGCATTGTGTAATTCATATATAATGCATTTTCTCTAAAACAAACGTATAATATACATATACCAGATAATACTCCCAAAATAAAATGAGTCGTCTCCTGAATTATTTAGTGAACAAATCTGATACCATTTTTTAAAAGTTGGAAAACAGAGAAAAAAGATAACTATAAATTATTGTATTAACTTAATAAAAAATAGTTAACAAAGCAAGTATAAAACATCGAACACGTGAATTTATAGATGATCTAGATCCGCTATACTAATAAGTTAAATATTAATTGTATTTAAAAATTGGCAACACTGTAGGTAGGAAACTAACTGAAGGATGTGGCAGATCAGTTTTACCAAGTGAGAGAGTCTGATACGCTTTATGGGAGTACGAGTAAGAACTAACAAACCAATCGCAAGAAGCCACGAACGACCAGTTTTCAGGACCGGCTTAGTTATCTACCAACGTCTGCGGATAATTTCGGTTTCGCAACGGGCACAGCCAAGGGAACAATCAACTATCGAGGGCGCGCGTATTTTAAATCTGAATTGCAACGAGTTAAATTAGCCTTTAATGACAGTTTGTAACGTTAATGGTGGTTTTATCGACGAAGCTAGGCTAACAAAGCCCGCTTCTCACTATTCGTTCATTCATTGATTCATCCGCATAGTGTGGAAGGTGCCGTTTGTCCGCGTTGGAAGAATAATCAAATAGGCTTTGACTTCAGAGAACCATTCGTCAGGATCTTTTGTTTGTTGTGTATTATCAAACACTGAAATCCATGCGATCGAATTAAATAAAAATTGATGAATCTATTCATATCAATGGACGGACCGAATAGTGAGTAGCGGGCTTAACGAGACAGATGCCCTAACAGTAGGTTTTGCTACAAAAAGTTCTTGTTTTAATTTAGATACACTTTTTTATATCAACTGAAAAAGAAAAGATCTAACGAGGGCTAACTAAAACGCAATCCCATTTTTAAAACACAACTACAGTTTTATTTAAAAAAAATTTTCGTCCGGGTTGAAATTCTTACACATACATAGTACAACGTAGGACGAGAACCCTACCACTTCACCACGAGGCTCACACCGAAAGCTCAATAAAACTTGTTTATACTCCGCCGAATGACGTGTCTTAAGCTTTCTATGTCGCGGTCGGGACTACCTCCAAACGGTATTAGCTGCCTTGTCTAGATCTCCAGTATTTTTTTCTGTATAAATAGTTTATTCCCAATTAACTTTCATTACAGAGAAACTAAATTATTAGTTAAATATAATTATATAAAATAGGTAAAGAAGACTACCACCTAATCTAAATCCTAGATTAAAAATATATAATTAATTATACATGTCTATACAAACTTAAATATAATTATTAACTATATTTCCAATATTTTTTATCTAATAATTTTCTAAATTTATTTCTTCTTAAACTAAACATTTTTTCCAAAATTACTTCTAACTTTTATCATTTGATTTGGTTATATTGTGTAATTTGATGGCAATCTAATGAAGAAATGTTTTTAAAATTAATTACTGAATGTTTATCTTTTAAAACATTTCAAATATTGCAATTCATAAAATATACATTATTACTTCGTTTTGTAATGTTGGAAGAGGACTTAAAGTTGTTATATAAGCGGAGCTATAGGTATTAGCGTCCTTTTTTTGCTAAATGGGGAAACAGGTAAAACAGTTGTTTTTGGTTGTAACTGCTAACTTGATTGAAGTCGAAGAAATTGCCTATATTTCTCAAAGATAGTTAGTTTTAATAACAAACATAGAAAAAGTCTCGGTTTCAGTAAATAAAATTATTAACATGACACGTGTTTCGCCCTTTCGAGCAGCATCATCATCATCATCTACAAACAACAGAAAGAACCTTAGTAAAACTCAACAAAACAATAACTTACAAATAGAATAAAACACACCAAAGTATAATAAAACAAGGTTGAAGGTGAAGGTTGCCTATAATTATTATTACATTAAATCGTTAAATATTAGGGTTGGTTCGAAATTAAAAACATCGTTAACGCAAGTGAGAACAGAGAACAGGATTTTTGATACCTTTGGATATTTCCATTTTTTTCTAGAAGGTCAAGCATTTTCCCCTTCAAGCATTCATATACAACATCAACATCAGTTAGGTTATGACTTTTCTATTTCTATACACACTGGGCATTATTAAATTCAAATTCAAATTTTTTATTTGGTTTCGAGCACTATAAATATAGAAACACGTCAAATAGAAACGTAAATAGACATATGACAAGTACCTAATATAAACTAACAACAGATATATCTAAATATAGATCACAAAACATAGTATATAATTTTTTCCTCGAGTTAAAATTCTGCAGTGCGGTGTCCAACAGAAGAATGAAAAAAAAGGTTTTCAGTTTGTATATTATGATGGGTTATTCCTCCAAAAAGTGAAAAATTCATCTGTGGTGTAAAAAGTCTGTGATAAAAGTAAGCTTTTAATTTTATTTTAGAATTTATTTTGACAATTTATTGCTTTAATGTTATAAGGTAACATATTATAAATTTTACTCCCAGCGTAGATTGGTGATTTTTTATAAATATTTAAGTTATGCTTGTCTAAGCAGAAGTTATTTTTATTTCTTGTATCATACGCATGAAAATTACTGTTAATTTGAATTAGATTTTTATTTCGATGGATATATGATAATAATTTTAAGAGATAAATTGAAGCAACTGTCAAAAGTTTATATGACCTGAATGTCTCTCTGCAAGATGTTTTAAAAGGTATACTAAAAATGATTCTAACAATTCTTTTTTGTATTATAAATACTCTCTCTATACCTGAGGCCTGACCCCACACTACTATGTTATAAGCTATTGCAGAATATATGAAAGCATAATATACATTAATAATAATTGTTGTACGGTCAACATAATTACGGAGACCAGAAATTACGTAAGCTCCCCTATTAAGCTTCTTACAAACATTGTCGATCTGAATGTTCCAATTAAGGTGGCAATCCATAGACAAACCCAAGAAACTAACGCATGAGGAAAGCTCAAGATCATGACCATCGAAGGAAATGCTGATATCACAAGGTTCTCTACGAATAGTTCTTAAGTTCCTGGCTAGAGTTTTGGTATGGTTAATCATTAGCTTATTAGCAAAGCACCATTTAGAAAACTCATTTAGTACAGTGTTGATTTTATTTTTTAAGTGACTTTGTGACATATCGGATACTACGATAGTAGTATCATCATTAGACGCTCAAACACAGACATTGAAGGTTTAAACAGAATCATTAGGGTTATGCTAACAGAAAAGTTCGAAGAATTCAGGCACGTAGCCAGAGGTGTGGCCCAGGAGGTCTCCCCCCCCCTCCGCTCTAATAATATTGTTCCGCAGTAACCGCTAGATAAACACGTAGTTTCAGGTTGACTTGTTAGACTTAATATTCGAGAAAACGGAAAGCTTGCTTGACTTTCCCATTTTTGTCATTTTATTATATTATTATTAGTGCGGGTATGTTACTGACCATCAAAGTGGTATTTATTTCAAATTCTCTGAAGCTAAACTAAAAATATAATTGAAATAAGGATTTTTAATTATAAAAAAGCTAAATCTTCGAATCTTACAAGCAGATTTTAGTTTTTTACTTAGCTCCCCCCCTCGAAATTAATTTCTAGCTTGAACCCACCCTCGAACTGAATTTCTGGCTACGTGCTGTTGAGCTGTTGTAATATTGATCGATCACCGATAATCTAAAAACAAACATATTCTTAAATTAATTCCTAAAATTTGAATAAATCAAATTCAAAAATGTCAGAATAAAGGCAATCGCCTTGTTTGTATTCTCCGTTTCCATGACAACATAATCAATGTGCTGTCCTCCGACGAACGTAGCCTGCGTAGAACGAGTATACGGGGTGCATCATATAAGCACAGAAAATATAGTTCCGATTGAGCTATATTGGACGAAAAAACTGGATAATTAGGCCACCATTTGTTGCGTCATTTTGGATTTTGGCGAAAATATTACCATACGCAGATCATCCCCAATATGACCCTAACTTTCGACGAAAATATGAAGTCAATTGGGTAAGTTTTCCAGCTATGTCGCGAACTGACCGATGGAATTGAGAAATATGTTTTTTGTCATCTAAAGACACTAAACCATAAAGATTCCGGGAGTGTGATTTTCTCTGGAACCCAAACATTTTATTTTACCACCATTTTATTCCGCCATCTTGAATTCGTACCACGATTTTATCAGTATTTCTATATCACACTTAACTCACGCACAAAAATTAAAATTAATCTAATAAGCAGTTTTTTCAGGATAATTTTCGAAATATTTTATTATGCCGCCATTTTGATTCACCATCTTGGATTCGTACCAAACTGTTACCAGTTCATTTTAATATTCGATTTTTGTGCAAAATTTCAGGTAAATTGCACAATTAGTTTTTTTTATTATTTTATTAACATTTCCTTAGGCCGTCTTTTTAACCCTTTAACAACGTATTAAATTGCAGTTTTTGAAAATTCTGTCGTTTCTTTCCAAAATTAAACTCAAATATACCTGGGTATTTCAAAAAAGCATGTTCCAATGTTTAAACGGAAATTCTTTGTAAGAAAATATAACTGCATGAAAGATCATATGAACATCACTATTCGATAAAGTGCGGGACACGGAAGAAAACCGGGCGGAGTCAGTCGGTTTAGGAAAGTCGGCCAAGAAATCTCTTTAAACCAGTGGTGTCCCGTCGTTCTTTAAATAATATTTATATAAAATGTAAACTATGCTTAATGAACCTTTATCTATATTTGTCTGTTTTCTTTCGTGTACCGCACTTCTATATCTCTTTTGTGTTGCAAAAACGGCGAACTTTCGAATTTTAAAATGATTTAATTTTGATTTTTCTTGATCGATTTACCTATAAATATATTTTTTCTTGAGTTCTGTCATTAACGGTTCTCGGGCTACTGCCTACGTCCACTATTATTGGACCACCAGTATCAGATCCAGTGAACGAGATTTATCAAAATTTTAATTTATGCAGTTCGACTTCGGCTACTCAGGTATGCCAAAAGTGCCCGTCTGTCATATTACTTTATACAAGGGCTGTCATTGTGAAGTACTATACAGAGCGTTTCCTAATTGCGTGCTGATGTCAAAGAGGGTGTTTTTATGTCCTAAAAGTCTTAACTTTTGAGATACAGGATGGTAAAGTTTAAAAAGAAAACATTTTTTTTCATCCCAATTCTGATGCTATTGTAGATAACTGGATGAACTTTGATACACGTCTTCTATGCATTAAGGAGCATACGGATTTACCCAGGTTAATTACATATGCACGCCACTGGTAGAAATTTCAAAAATTGATTGTTAATAAAAAATGCCCTTTCATGCATAAAAGACGTGTATCAAATTTCACACAGTTATTTATCTATAATAGCATCAGAATTAGGATTTAAAAAAAAATGTTTTTTTAAAACCCTGTATCTTAAAAGTTAAGACTTTTAGGTTCATATTAAACTTTTTTTTTAAAAAGGTCCAAGAATCACCCCCTTTAACATTAGCACGCAATTAGAAAACGCCCTGTATAGTACTTCACAATGACGCCCCCTGTACAAAGTAATATGACAGACGGAGACAGACGGTCACTTTTGGCATACCCGAATAGCCCAAAGTCGAACTGCATAAGTTAAAATTTTGATAAATCTTGTTCACTGGAATCAGTGCTGGCTCCCCTACTATAACTAAATTGATGTGTTAATTTTGGAAAAATATGAGTTCTGTAGTTTTTCATATATTAATTGCAATATTAGATATTTTTTGACACCCGGTATTGAACAGAAAATTAATTATTTTGAAGCAGTTTATTGACAGCTACTTTATGAACAATTTTACAAAATATATGAAAAAAAATTAAGCCATTTTTCAGGTTGACGGCTGTGATTCTAATGGTACGATTCCTTCTAAATCGTTGTCTTCCTCTGAAAATGATGAGGTTTCGTCGTCACTACTTGAAGATCCCAGTGTGATAACTAAATCATCAATAACCGTTTCTATTTTGCCATCTCTTTCCCAGTATTTATCTTCAATAGAACGAACATGTTTAACATACGATTTCCAATTTTCAGCCGATATTGAGTCAATCGCTTCTAATGTTATTTTATTTAAATCTTTAATTGAAAGTTCACCGGCGTTGCGCCCTCGAATATATTTTTTTACTCCTGCCCATGCAAGTTCAATAAGGTTGAGGTCGCACATGTATGGAGTGAGCCTTAAAGGTGTATGACCGAGGTTACGTAAAATACCGTCAATTTTATACTTTCTTTCTCTAGGCTTGTTGGCTGATATTACTTCATATAATTGATATTTTCGCCATGTTGGATCACATACACAAGATTGTTCGATTTAAGCCACGATATCATATGAGCTTTTGTAGAGTATTTAGTTGGCACTTTTATCTTCTACGTGAGAATGATAAGACGCATTATACATTACCACGACTGATTTGGGAGAAATGTTAGGTAGAAGCTTCTCGAGCAACCACTTTTCAAAATTATCTCTTTTCATCTGTCCATGATAGTCTCCAGTTGTTAGTCCCGAGCGAAAAACTAAAGCAGCACCTGGAACAAATCTGGCTTCTGAACCAGCAAGCGACTACTAGAGCGGATTCCCTGAACAACACCTGTAACACTTTCACTTTGCCAGCATTTGTTCACTGTCATATCATTATCTACCCAGGTTTCGTTTAGATACACAATATTGCGTCCTTCTTGCTTATATTGCCTTACAGTTGATAGATATTTCACCCGCCAGAGAAAAATATTTGGTCTCTCAAGCAGCAATTTTCGTTTATTTTGGCACTTGCGCCAAACAAAACCATTTGATCGTAAAAGCCGATTTAAGGTTTTATACCTGTACGGAAAATCTATTTTGTTTTTTACAGCACGAAGTAGGGGTTTGCAGGTCGAAACCTTCTTCAAGTTTATATAAAAATCCTCTATTGTTCGTCGAATTACTTGAAAATCACCATCGTCAATTTTATCTTTGTATGATAATCGGGGTCTTTTTTTACCAGGAGATTTTAAATGTGAAGTAGAACATGAGCGATCATTATGTTCTCTTTGAATTTTTGTTACACTACTTTCCGAAATACCAGTGTAATTGAATTGGAATAGTCAAACTATTATTTTCAGCTTCTGTAGTACACTGGAAATAGCTAGAACCTTCTAGCGGCAAGTGCATGGAGACTCTAGGCACATCCCAATTACAAGTGGACCAGTGCGAAGGTTCCTAAATCCTCGATTAATTTGCCGTACCGCTTAGCTGGTACACTTTATAGGTGAAGCGGCAAACTATTACAACAAATAAAATAACATAAAATTTATTTGCGTACACAAATTTTTGTTTTCCGCTTGCTTAAGACTATGAACCTTTATTTTAAAGACCGCCCGGTTTTCTTTCGTGTCCCGCACTTTACCTCTTACAACCTTAAATTAACTTATAACAAAAAAGTCATATCATACCACTTGATTTTTTTAGAAAGTCCGTATTATTTGAAGAATTAAGAAAAAACGCCATCTAGTGAGCACTAATAGAATCATTACGGTACAGTTAATAGCTCCACGTGAAGAACAAAAAAAGCGCTTCTTCTGACAACAAGTTCAACGTAATCGGTTCATTCAAAATAGAGATATAAACGTTTGACCTTACCCCACCACTTTATTATTGAAAATTAAAAAAAAAACGATAAATAGCAAAAAGTTGCATAGTTGCCTCAAGAATACAATGCTTATATTTTAGGCAAACCTTAATTAGGGAAATTCAAGAGAAAATCGACATTTTCATTTTCAAGTTGCTGTTACGCACCCTAGCGGCCATTTTTCAAGCTTGAAAATAATATCTAGCTATTTTTCTTGCCCAGATTTACCCATAAATAAATTTTTCCCATAATATTGTAATCAACGGTTACCGAGTTATGGCCGGATACCATTCTTAATTGGACACCCGGTACAAAAAACATATTTAAAGCTTAAATGTGTTTTAAACATGTTTTTTCTAGTTTCAAACATCATCCTCCCCTTGGAGTTAAAAACTTATTTTAAACACATTTCATACGTGTTTACATAGTCTATAAAAAATTATGAGGTATTTTTACCTAAACTGCTAATTATATTTAATAAATTATGGATCTTGGGATTAGACGATGTCAAAATGGAATCACTTTCCGCCTTCGATTGCACGATGCACCTTCAGGGATCTTTAAGTCACGAGATATTCTGTACAAAGGAAAGCGGATGGTTCCTTAGGACACTCTGTATACAGAAAATCAAAGCATACGAACGGATAGCTATATGCAAATTCAGATCATCATCCGGCACAAAAGCAACAAACTGGTAAAATACTTCTGTTCAATGTCGGTTTTGTTAATTTACAAAAATGCATCGTTTAACTTAACCCTAAAGAATTTAAATTTTGATTATACTGGGTTATGGGGAAAGAATGCAAACCCAAGATATTTGTAACATTTTTAATGACAAATATCCTAACAGAAATCCATTAACTAAATCTATCGTAAGTAAAATTAACAAATAATTTCGTAAAACTGGAAAGGTAAAAATTGCTGTACGTTCTGAATGTTTCAATCAGTTTAGAAGAAAATCCGCACCTTTCTATGAGAACATTAGGAAGAGAAAATGACGTCTCACACATGTCTGTAGACCGACTACTGAAAACCAAAAAGTTCCATCCATGCAAAATAACTTTAATGCACGAACTCTCTGAGAAAGATCACGATAGGCGCTTGAAATTATATAAAATCATGATGGAACGTTGCAATACCAATCTAAATTTAGTCAATCAAATTATTTTTTTTACGAAGTAATTTTTTTTTAATGGAAAAGTTAACAGGCATAATCGCCGCTATTGGGCCAGGGAAAATCCACATTGGATACGTGAAAATCAGACCCAATTTCTCAAAAGATGAATGTTTGAGGTGGTAAAAAGGCTGCAAAAATAATCTCGCCAAGATTTTACTAACACAGGCCAGCTCATTATTTTCACAATGGAAATTCCCTTCAAATAATAAAAAAGATATTCGGAAAGCCCTGATACGTATCATTTTTTATTAGCCTAGTTAGAACCTTTTATATTGGCAGGGTAGCCTACTTTAAATATTTTGGTGTGTTAATTGGGGATCAAGATAAGCGGTGGGCTCCCCATGTGTGCTGTGTTAGTTGTAGTGTATCATTGGTGCAGTGGATGAAGGGAAAGAGAAAAAGTATGCCTTTTGCAGTTCCAATGGTATGGCGAGGACCCACAAATCATTCTGACGATATTATTTTTTGTTTTAAAAGATTGAAGTTTATTCCAAAAAGGGAAAGCACAATACAGAATATCCAAATTTGCAATCTGCCCTACGACCTGTTCCTCATAATGCAAATTTGCCAGTGCCGATTGCGCCTTTAAATTGGCAAGCTATTGATATGGGAGATAACGAAGAGATAACGCATCATCAGGCAGCTCAGAAAAACAGTGCAGCGATCCCACTTTTACCACAGGTCCCAGTTCCGGCGAGTCACAGTTGATCGTTCAAAGTGAATTAAATGATTTAGTACGTGATTTGGGGTTATCCAAGCAACAGTCAGAACTTCTGAGTTCCCGTCTTAAGGAATGGAACCTATTGGCCAAAGAAACAAAAATTACGAATTTCAGAAAAAGAAATGCTATGTTTTCTGAATTCTACAGTATGGAAAATTCTTTGTGCGCGTGTACTGATATAGACAGTTTAATGCAGGAACTTGATATTGAACATTCTCCCCGTGAGTGGCGCTTCTTCTTAGACTCATCTAAATATAGCTTAAAAGCTGTGTTATTGCATCATGGAAATCTAAAACCCTCTATACAAGTTGCCCATTCAGTTGCAATGAAAGAAAATTATGAAAATATGCGCACGATTTTGGATAAATTAAACTACAATAGATATAAATGGCAGATATGTGGGGACTTAAAAGTTATATCGATTTTAGTGGGACTTCAGGGAGGATTTACAAAATATTGCTGTTTTCTTTGTTTATGGGACAGTCGTGCAATAAATCAGCATTATGTAACAAAAATTTGGCCAGAAAGAAGTGAATTTCAACCGGGATCTCAAAATGTTAAATTTATAACTCTTGTTGATTCCAAAAATGTCCTTTTGCCTCCTCTTCACATTAAACTTGGGCTGATGAAAAACTTTGTGAAGGCTTTGAATAAAGATGGTGATGGATTTAAATACCTAAGACAAGTCTTTCCTCAGTTCAGTGATGCTGAATTAAAAGAAAGCATTTTTATTGCGCCACAAATCAGAAAATTGCTGGACGATGTCAATTTTATGGAAAAAGCTTACCAGGCAGGAACTCAGAGCATGGAATTCATTTGTTAATGTAGTAAGAGAATTTTTAGGCAACAATATGGATAAAAATTATGAACAATTATTAAATGACCTCTTAGATGCCTATAAAGCGCTTAGTGCCAAAATTACATTAAAAATTCCCATATGTCATTTTTTCCTAAAAATTTGGGAGCTGTTAGTGACGAGCAGGGTGAAAGGTTTCACCAAGATGACCAGAACAATGGAAATTCGGTACCAAGGACGATGGGATCCAGCCATGATGGGTGAATACTGTTGGTTTTTGAAGAGAGAAGATAGGACACCTCATAAACGGAAAAAATAAAGTTTAATTAGTGTTTTAAGTTAATATTTTTCTCGTTTGCTTTTCTCTTAGATGTATGGTATGTTTAATAGGCGAAAACTGTAAACATAGTTAATAAACAGGGTTAAGAATTTTCTGAAATCAAGTATTTAAACTTGATTTTAGGTAATGGTGCACCAAATGATGAAATATGGTTTCAGCAGGATGGTGCTCCACAGAATTTTGCTTGGAATGTTCGAGAATAATTAGACAGTTTTTTTATGGAAGATGGATTGGACGTAGGGGTACAATAGAGTTTGTTGGGATACCTTAAAAATGTGGAGTATAAAACTAAGCCCAATGACATCGAGGATTTAAAGGAGAGAATAGAAATCGAATGTCAAAGTCAAAGTAGCTTTATTGTCATCAATATTGCAATTGTTGACAAAGCCTTGTGAGTAATATAATTAAAATTAACTAAACTATGACTACATTAATAATTATGTCATTAAACTAGAGTCATTTTCAATTTTAAACAAATAAAACAAAAAAATATAACATTTTCAATAGGTACTACATTAAATTGCTTGTAAAAAACGTAACATACAAAAACAGACACAATAAATGTCAAAGTAATACTAACTAGAAATACAGAAAAAGGAACTACATTAAATTGTCAGAATAAAATTCATTTAAGGTATAATATGACTTTTTCGTTAGGAGGTTTTTAGTTTTCTTTCTGAAAGCTTTCTCATTACCAAACCTCCATATACTTAAGGGTAAGTGGGTAAACATTTCTTTGCCACTACAGAAAAATGATTTTTTAATGTATTCGTACTTAGGAATAGGCAAACATAGTGTATGAGAATGGCGCATGTTATAGTGATTAGATACAAACAATTCATTATTATACTTTTTATGGACCAGATAGACAGATTCTAAAATAAATAAACAGCACAAAGTCAAAATTAAATGCTTTATAAATAAAGGACGACAAGAATCGCGTGCTTTTACACCAGACATAAATCTTAATGCTCTCTTCTGTAACAAAAAGACTGTATTAAACAAATAGTTAGAACATGAGCCCCAAAAGCAAATGCCATACCGAAAGTGAGTCTCAACCAAAGCAAAGTAAGAGTTGCGAGCTACAGATGGATCTAGGTTGTTAGAGATAATCCGCAGTGCATAACAACTAGAGGAAATTTTATTGCATAAATTGTTGATATGAGTTTCAAACTTCAACTCTTTGTCTATAGACAAACCCAAAAATTTTGTCGAGCTAGGCATTGCAATTGGGGCATCATGCAGACATACATTCTCAACATTACATCTAAAATTAAGTATATTAGTCTTGGATACATTGAAAGCTAAAAAGTTAGCATCACACCATAGTATTATTTTAATTAAGTCATCATTTACATTATCTGCAAGACCCTTCAAGCTTGTACCATGCCAAAGAATTGTGGTGTCGTCTGCAAAAATGGTGAATTTATCTGATATGCCAAGGCGAGGGAGGTAATTGACATAAATAAGAAACAGCAAAGGGCCAAGAACCGATCCCTGAGGGACGCCCGAGTTCAGGACACGCTCAGCCGAGTTGTTCCCATTAAATGTAACTGACTGCACATGCCCCGCGAGATATGAACGAAGCCAATTGCGCATGGTTCCCCTAAAACCGTACTCTGTCAGTTTCCACAGCAGTATAGACGCAATCAAAAGCTTTTGGCAAATCACAAAACACTGCAGCTCCAGAATTTAAATTTATATAAAGATGTTCCAGGAAATCAAAGATAGCATCACTCGTTCCCCTTGACGCCTGAAACCCAAACTGTTGAAGACTGCTATGCTATGCTATGCTATGCTATGTCTACTTAAAAAAGATATCATTCTCACCTTAACAAGTTTTTCCACCACCTTTGCCATTGTGGGTAGAAGTGCAATTTGCCAAAAGTTCCAGTAATCCTCACAATCCCCGCTCTTAAAAAGATGGAGAATTAGGGCTTTTTTCAGGCAAGGTGGAAAAACTCCTGAGATTAAGGAGGCATTGCCTCAGCCAATAATGTAGACGAATCGAGGAGGCTTTAATGTATTAAACTTTCCCACAGTATTTGGTCTACTGTCAGGAAGTAAATGGACAACATTTTAAATACCTTAGTTTTATTAATTTTTTGTTTGTTGTATTAGGTATTTCTTTTTTGTATTTTATTGTTTCCGTTGTTTTTTACAACCTACTTTTAAAGTTGAGACGCTGTTTTCTCTTGCTAGTGTTTTGAGAGCAAAATGAGAAATTATTGTGCTTTCCAGTTTGCCAGAACCTACAGCATCTTTTACCTTTCCAGTTTCACGAATTTTTTTGCTAGTTTTACTTACGATACATTTTGGATGGTTATTAGAG
This sequence comes from Kuschelorhynchus macadamiae, assembly GCA_030620095.1. Classification (NCBI taxonomy): domain Eukaryota; kingdom Metazoa; phylum Arthropoda; class Insecta; order Coleoptera; family Curculionidae; genus Kuschelorhynchus; species Kuschelorhynchus macadamiae. Next base: position 1,836,346 of record JAUTXW010000406.1, on the reverse strand, counting down.
TTCTGTTAGGATATTTGTCATTAAAAATGTAACAAACATCTTGCAGGTTTTGCATTCTATCCCCATAACGCAGTATAATTAAAATTTCAATTCTTTAGTTTTAAGTTAAACGATGCATATTTGTATATCAACAAAACTGACCTTGTCAAACATATCAGGTAACCTTTTGTGTGCAGGTATTTTAATCAAAGGTAATACATTAAATTATGGTTGTTGACTAAATGTGTGGGTAAAAATTGACATTTGAAAGCATCGTTTGTGCATGTGCAAATTCGACGATTCCGGTAACACATTTTTCAGATGATTCACTTATCGGCCAGAAAGCAATATCCGAATTGTTTAATTTTTTTACAGTAGCCAATCCCGGTTTGTCGATGTTTTGTCGTGGCAGAGCATTTTGTACTCCCGTCGAAGATGTTTTTTGTTGAAATAAAGGATCTGTTTTAACTGTTAAAACGACTTCTTTAGCCTTTAATTTATAAATGATATTCTCTGCTCGCGAACAGGGCTTCTTTAGCTGCAATCCTATGTTTACAGACCTGGATTTTAACTAATTTGTCCCATGTAAATACATATAACCTCACTTGATTTGCTTCCACAACATTTGCAATATTTGCATAAAACTCTATCGTCAGCCGATTGCTGTTTGCCATCGCCCGCCATTTTGCTTGTCCTGTCTTGTTACTATAAAATTGTCAGAACAGACGTTCAGCACGTCAGCCATACTGAACTACTATTAAATTTCATGTGTCATGTGTGCTTCAAAATGAACTGTGTAAGATTTGGGAGTTAAAGTTATTCCACATTCTCCTTCCAAGTCCACATTTTCTTTATTTTCCAACTTTAAACGGAAATGTTGCAGAATTGGAACACAAAATAGAAAGAGAAACATTTTCGCGAGTTCGTCACCAACACACATCCTCTTTCCTAAAAATAATTAAAATATATAAAATTCCCTTGATAAATTACGTAAATATACGTTAATACTGGAACAGTTCCTAAATCAATAATTTATTATTTAATTAATTTCAGTAAAGTGATTTTTTAATCGGATGTCATATTTCATTTTAATTTTTTTAATCGCTAGTATATCTGAAATGTCATATATGTCCTTACCGTTTTGGAATGGAATAAAATATTCATTTATACAAAATCTTCCTTCGTCGTTTATAAAATTGTAGGGATTAAATAATTGTGGGTCTTTGTATTGCGTTCCATTCATGTGTATTGCCCATTGCAAAGGTATTATCATGGATCCTTTTGGAATAATGTATCCATCTATTTCAATATCTACTAATGCACCATGTGGAATTCCTTAAATGATAAAAATATTACTTACTTTTTTGATGATTGATGCAGTATCATGAGGTGGTTAGAATAACGTTAGAAGTCAATAGGAAACAGTTCAGGGATGTAGGGATTTCTACCTTTAAAGATTATTATCAGACTTAAAACTATTGATCATGACCTCCTGTGGTCCTCAGGTGGTCATGATCAAACGAAATAATAATAATAATAGGGTCGGGATAACTCTAAATAATGTTCATAGTTTTGATTAAGGGGGAACTGCACGCAGTAATGTGGATCATTTGCAAGCCTTCCGCCGCTGCAATATTATGTTAAAACTATAAGAGATATATATTAGCTTCAATGTGATTTTAATAGGTAAATATGTCTAGTTGGGCGCTAAATGCGAATTTTTATGAATAAATCAAATCTAGAGTTATAAAATAAAAGTAGATTTATCCAATTTCGACCATTTTTTGATCACTTTTTGACGCACATGCCTTCGCATATAATTTTTTTTCCACAAAATGGCTCTTTACGGCCTTACATTGATCCTTTGTCTACGTAACTGCAAAATTTGAAATGGTAAATCGTACTTATGTCCTTGTATTTCTGCAGCGCGTGAACCCTTTCGAACCCATTTTTAACCGAAAAGTAATTTAAATTACCTATACATAACACATTTTTTTGAGGTCGGGCGTGCAGGAAGTTTTTTTTAATGCGTAGGTACCTTTTCATCTTACTTTCAACTCGACTAGACCTTGTCGCTGGTTTTTCACTTTTTGCGTGCAGTTCTCCCTTAATGAGGCATGTTAGGAAAAAAAACACGTTTACTTTAAATAAACATATGCTAATACTTAATTATTAATTAAAATCAAACTCACATAAATCTATATAAAAAAAGGCAAAACTTGTATAATATGTAGGTATATCATAATTAAAACTTGTCATCTTCTACATCCCATCCAACTAAGAGAAAGATTGCTGAAATACATGACGCTTATAATACTAATTCACAGAAATTAATTTTAAAGATATTGCAAAAATTTCAAAGTTTATTGGGAAGAATGGATATGGCCAAATATTTGAAATATTTTAAAGGAATTATATTTAATTCTAATTGTCCTGTGAAAAAGCTTTAAAAAAATATAACCAAAGTTGGCAAAATACGTAGCTGATTGACAGTCTCCATTTTATATTAGTCCAAGGGCTATAGTGATGGTTTACCACATTTACAGCCTAATGGCTCATGAACTATTAATTACTCATGTGCTGTCAATCAGCTAAAACTTTGGTTGTGTCTTTTTTAAGACTCAATTAGGCACTCCAACGATCTGTCAGTGTCATGTCATTTTTGGGTTGTCGTAGGACAAACAAACTGATTTAGCCAACGAGGCTTAAATATTGGTTTGATAAGTCCCACAATAAATTGGTCAGATACCTGTGGTAGGACAAGCAGCTGTTCTCTTGGACTGGCTAATTGGCAATTACATTTAAGACAAAAGTTTACTATTTTATCATTGGTCAAATTGCGCAATTAGATGTAATTTTTAAACAAACCCTAGGTTGTCAACCTATGCTGTCGTAGGACATGACAGATTGTTGTACTGCCCTATCATATCATGACTTCTAACATCAGCATTATTAATTTTAAGGCTTATACTTTTGCAAATTAAATTGCAAGTATTTCATAATGCTTACAGTTTCTAAACAAAATAAAAGATTTCTCATGAAGATTTGTATTTGAATAATTCAACCTCATACAAATCTTGCTATACATCAACCTAAGAATTCCAAAAGAGATTCTTGATGCACTAAAATTATTTTTCTTTTGTCAATAAAACGTGCTTTTACTGATCTGAAATTACTGAATTTTTCGGTAAAATTGTCAAAAAGTGTCTTTTTACTTCCCTCGTAAAAGAAGTATTGTAATCGTGAAAAAATCAATCTCCAAGATGTTTTCAGATCTTCACGTTACAGGGTCCCTAGATAACGAAAAACATGTTTTCTCAATTCCATCGGTCTGTCTGTCTGTCCGTTCGCGGCGTAGCTAAAAAACTAGTTACCCGATTGACTTGAAATTTTGGTCAAAAATTAAGGGTCATATGGGGATGACCTGGTAACATTTTGGTAAAAATCCAATATGGTGAAACAAAATGTCGGCTTGGTGAAATTATTATTAAAAAACTCCTCATCCAATTTATCTCAAATTTTGCAAATACATAAAGTATTTTGTTGGAATCAACTGATAACATTTAGGTACGAATCCAAGATGGCGGAACAAAATGGCGACTTAATAAAATATTTAAAAATTCAGCCTGAAAAAAGTGCTTAATGATTTAATTTCAAATTGTATACCATAACTAATTGTGGTATAAGGATCAACTAGTAAAATAGTGGTATTAATTCAATATGGCCGAACAAAATGGCGGCCAAATAAAATGTTTGTAATCGTGAAAATTTTTACACATTTTTACGTTTTAGCGTCCCTAGATGCCAAAATATATGTTTTATAAACTCCGTCGGTCCGTCTGTCTGTCTGTCTGTCAGTTCGCGGCATAGCTTAAAGACTACTAACTCGACTAACTTCAAATTTTGGCATTTTAGGCCATATGGGGATGGCCTGGTAGGATTTTGATAAAAATCAAATATGGCGAAACAAAATGGGCGCTTAGTGAAATATCAAAAAAATATTATTACAAAACTACTCATCTAATTGATCTCAAATTTTGCAAAAACATCAAGTATTAAATTGGAATCAACTGGTTAAATTTTGGTACGAATCCAAGATGGCGGAACAAAATGGCGGCTTAATAAAATATATAAAAATCCAGCCTAAAAAAACCGCTTAATGGTTTGATTTGAAATTGTGTGCCATAACAAATTGTGGTACAGGGATCAACTAGTAAAATCGTGGTACTAATTCAAGATGGCCGAACAAAATGGCGGTCAAATAAAATGTTTTTAAGCGTGAAAAAAGTCACCCTCTCACTTTTACACATCTTTACGTTTGAACGTCGCTAAATGCCAAAAAATATTGTTTTATCAACTCCGTCGGTCCGTCTGTCGGTCTTTCTGTCTGTCTGTCAGTTCGCAGCATAGCTTAAAGACTACTTACCCGATTGACTTCAAATTATGGTCAAAAATTAAGGGTCTTATGGGGATGGCCTGGTAAGATTTTAGTAAAAATCTAATATGGCGAAACAAAATGGCGGCCTAGCGAAATGTGAAGAAAAAATATTATGAAAAAGCTACTTGTCGAATTTATTTCAAATTTTGCATAAACATCAATTATCATGTTGGAATCAACTGGTAAAATTTTGATACGAATCCAAGATGGCGGTACAAAATAAAAAACTAGAAACTACTTAATGATTGCAAATTGTGTGCCATAACTAATTGTGGTATAGTGCTTAACTAGTAAAACTAGTTACTAATTCAAGATGGCGGAACAAAATTGCGGACGAATAACAATTTTGTAATCGTGAAAAATTCACCCTCTAGATTTTACATACACTATCGGACATAAGTATTTCAACAAATTAAAAAATCAAAAATTTGCATGGTATATAGCGAACACACGAGCGCCTGCTGTAAACATCACAACATTATTTTTCGAGTTGGCGGTGATCATATCTGACATAACAAAGCACTATTCCATCGGGAATTACGATTTAATAATTTGACGTTAAGTAGTTTGCTGTTTTTTAAGCGTCAAAAGTATTGCAACAAACATATTTTATTGTATTTGTGTAGTAGTTTTGAGAGTAAATCTTAGTCTGCAACGTAGAATTTGTTGACGCCAGTTCAGAAAAGGAAATGGGAAAAGGAACTGCTTTGCTCGAAGGTTTTCGTTAATTCCCAGTACAGTTTCACAAATAATCTCATATTTTAATGAAAAACATCATTTGGATTCTATTGCCAACTCAGGTAGACCAAGAAAAACAAATTTACGCGCAGACAGGTTGATAAAACGCATTTCTGAAAACAATCCGTGGAAGTCAGGTCCTCAGATCAAAGCCGAAATACCTCATGTAAATATTTATTACCGAACTATTCAAAATAGGTTAGTACAGGTACGGTTATACAGTAGAACACCAGCAAAAAAACCCTTAATTTCTGCTAGAAATAAAGCTGCTAGGCTTGCATTCGCACGAAGGCAAGAGAATGGGAAATGCCCTTACCGTTCATTTTTCAGCATGACAATGATCCCAAACCAATCATGTGCAAGAGTGGTTCAGGCAGAACAATATTAGAGTTTTAGAGTGGCCTGCGCAATTCCCGGACTTGAACCCGATAGAAAACCTATGGGAAGAAGTAGAACGACGAATACGAACAGAATTGTTTCCTAACAAACAAGCACCGATAATAAAATATCAGAAGTTTGGAGAAACCTGCCACTTCATATCTTAGAAAATTTAATCAACTCCATGTCCAGAAGATGTGCCAAAATTATAGCCAACAACGGGTATCCTATTGGTTATTAAACTCGTGAATAATAATAAATATTATTATTGTTATTTTAGAGTATTTTATAATATTGTTCGTTCTTTGTTTATTTAATTAGTTGACCTTAATAAAAAATGTTGCAATATTTTTGTCGCCATTTTTTTAACAAATTACCCTCAGAATTATTTCCTGAATATACTGCTTTAAATCCTGCTTCAAAAAAGTTTTCATTTCATTGTCACAGCCTAGTCTATCAAGGAAACGACTCTAAAAGTATAAAGCACCATGAACACTTTCTATTATTTACGTCCGATAGTGTATATTCACGTTTTAACGTCCCTAGATGCCAAAAAACATGTTTTATCAAATCCGTCGGTCAGTCTGTCAGTTCGCGGCATAGCTTAAATACTACTTATCCGATTGACTTCAAATTTTGAACAAAAATTAAGGGTCATATGAGGATGACTTGGTAATATTTTGGTAAAAATCCAATATGGCTGAACAATGTTAAAACATTTTTGTTAGAGTGGTGTATTATTTGGGGTTAAGATCCAGAAAAAAACAAGTCTTTTTTTTAAATTATCGACGTTTCGGAACTTAATTTGTGCATCCGCAGGACACATATAGGTCATATATCCTGCAGGAAACCCATATTATTAGTCTTTACCTACTCCGTAGATCCGCAGAATATTTCCTAGATATTACGTTTCTAAATAGTTTTCGTTAACAAACCTCTTGTTACAGTGGTGTATTATTTGGGGTTAGGGTCCAGTAAAAAACAAATGTCTATTTTGTAGGTAGTCGACGTTTCGCAATTTATTTGTTGCATCCTCAGGACACATATAGTTTCTATATCCTGAATGAACCCCATATTATCAGTCTTTACTTACTCCGTTCGTCCGCAGATATTTCCCAGATGTTATGTTTCCATGGTTTTCGTTAACGATCCTCTTGTGGTTATGTTGAGTGGTGTATTATTTGGGGTTAGGGTCCAGTAAAGAAACAAAAGGCTTTTTTAAATTGTCGATGTTTGTTTTTCTGCATAAAACCCATATTATCAGATTCAACCTACTACGTTGATCTGCAGATATTTCCAGATATTAAGTTTCCAAATGATTTTCGTAAACGATCCTCTTATTTTTATATTAGAGTGATATATTATTTGGGGTTAGGATGCAGTAATAAAAACAAAAGTCTTCGCAACTTTATTGTTGCATTTTCAGGACATATAGATTGTATATCCTGCGTGAAACCCATATTATCAGTCTTTACCTACTCCGTTGCAGATATTTCCCACATATTAAGTTTCTAAATGGGTTTCTCTAACGATCTTCTTGTTGTTAGAGTGGTGTATTATTTGGAGTTAAGAAATATCTGCCGACCAACGGTAAAGACTGATAATATGGGTTTCATGTAGGATATTAAATCTGTGTTCTGAGGATGCAACTATAAAGTTGCGAAACGTAGACATTTAAAAAAAAAAAAGGCTTTTGTTTTTTTACTGGATCCTAACCCCAAATAATACACCACTTTAACATAACAAGAAGAGGTCGATAACGAAAACCAGTTAGAAACTTAATACCTGAGAAGTATCTGCGGACCAACGGAGTAGGTAAAGACTGATAATATGGGTTTCAATTTAAGGTGACGAAACAAAATGGCGGACAAATAAAATTTTTATAAAATCAATGTAAAAAAATCTTGTTCAATTGATTTTGCAGAAAAATTAGATGTTGAAATGGCATAAACTGGTACGAATTCAATATGATGTAGCAAAATGGCGGTATGTGTCAATGTAAAAACTACTTATTAAATTTATTTTATTATGCCCAAAAGTCAAGTGTGGCATAGGTAGAAAGAAAATGGTAAAATATTGGTATGAATCCAATACAATGTAACAAACAAAAATGAAAAGACAGAATGTGTAACACATATATACTATGACTATGTTCTGAACTAAATCGGGTCACACTTCACTATTCCTAACAAATGGAAAAAAAAGGTAACGAGGGAACATAGAACGGAAGCTTTCACGGCTATGGTCAATTAAGAAATCATGGTTCTTGGGATTAGACCGTGTCAAATTGGAATCACTATCCGACGTTTCGCCTTCGATTGCACGAGGCATCTTCAGGGATCTTTACTACACGAGATCTGAACACTGAATGGTAAGTAAGTGGTAGTAAAGATCCCTGAAGATGCCTCGTGAAATTGAAAGCGAAACGTCGGATAGTGATTCCAATTTGACACGGTCTAATCCGAAGAACCATGATTTCTTAATAACGAGGGAAGTTCCGGGTAAAGAAATTTACCGATTTTTTCTCTTATTGATAGGAAGAAACAAAATCCAGTAAAATTATTTTATGCAGCTAAAAGATCAAAACTTTTAAAACATCTAGGTCACCACTGTAACATCTCATCACCTCACGATTTTCCTGACGGAATATCTATTGGCTTTTAGGTTTCCACAACAACCTCTTAAATACCTACACAATTAAATCAAACAGTATCAAAATTAACTTGGAATGTAGTTCAAAGTTTGAGACCGAATACCCCAGTTTCCAGTTTGGGAGAAACATTTTTAATTAACATTACATAGAATGAAAGCTATTACAGCTGTGGTCAATTAAAAATCATGGTTCTTGGGAATAGACCTTGTCAGAATGAAATAACTTTCCGACGTCTCGCCTTCGATTGCACGAGGCATCTTCAGGGATCTTTACCTAATGAAACACTGAATATTCAATCTTGGAGCTATTTTTTTTATTGAATTTGTCTATTTTTATACAGGGTGTCCTAAATTCAGCGGCAAACATTCACATTTTCAAAGCCGCTAAAGTCCGTTTTTTTAAACGGGACACACTATAACTTTATGCACTATCAAATGTAGAATTTAATTTTCTATCGAACTGTATTAAGGTTCCCTATACCTATTCGTAACCATTTTCGAAATAATTAAATTTTTATTAAACTATCATATGTATTTGCTAATGCTTTTCTATTCAACAGAAAATTGAAAAGGATTGAAACGAAATTTTTTCGTTTCGGAAAAGTTAAAACTATAAAAAATGTAATAAATTGTTTACATTATTTTTAACCATATCTACTAAGTTCGAGACTGTTCTAAACTTGTTTTAGTGAACTTAAAAATTATAGCAATCTAACAATCAACAATAAATAAATAAAATAATAAAATTCAATTATAACAAATGTTCTATACGCTGTCCGTTCATTTGAAGACACATTTCAATTCTTCTTTGTACAGTTGCTGTGGCCCGTTGAATTTGTCCGTTTTCTAATTCGGCAAAAGCTGTTCGTATCCTGGCCAGTAAATCTTGTTGGTTATTTACTGGGGAAGCATAGACTTTACCTTATAATAAAAGTCTAGGGGTGTTAAATCAGGCGATCGCGGGGGCCATCTCCAAGAGCCATTGGGACCAATCCAGCGATCTTCAAAAATACGAGATAATTGGAGATAAACTGCAGCGGAATTATGTGCTGGTGCCCCATCTAATTGATACCAATAATTTTGCAGCTCACCAATAGGAATTTCTTCTATAAATTCAGAAACCGTCCCTCGTAGAATTTCCAAATACTTATCACTGTTTAAATTGTCTTATAAATACAGTACCGCACCTAATCATTTAATACTATACCGAAAACATTGAAGCTAAACCTCGCGTAAAGCGGGTGGATTTACTGCTGCCCAGAAATGTTCGTTTTTTCTATTTGTTATTCCTTCTCTAGAAAATTTCGCTTCATCGGTCCAAAATATTTTTGAAAGGAATTTTCAAAAACATGAATTCGCAAAATTCTACTCGTCGGACGTCATCACCAGGTCTCAAGGCTTGCACGTTTTGGAAGGAATAAGAGTGCATATGATGTTCGCTCAAGATTCTTTGGACAGATGAAGAAGAAATTCCCAAATCGTTTTCTGCAGACGGTACTGAACTTTGCGGGTTTGCGTGGAAATAAACTAATGTGTTTATTACGTTATCCTCGGCATTTGTCACTGGTTTCGGAACATTTTTTGTAACTTTAACCTTGCCAAAATGCAAAAAGTTCGTTTCAACCCTCTTGAATTTTGACTTGTTCATTGGCGACAAATCAGGGCGGCGTTCATTAAACACACAACACGTTCTCTCCAAAATTTTATAACATTCTCCATGAATATAAAATAGATTGAGAATATCAGCGTTTGAGTATTCTTCCATTTCGATTTAGAACATTTAGTTAATCACTGACAGCTTTCGATAAATAACGCATACTAATCATCTGTCATATTGGATATTGGATCTCAATTGTTTTTCCATGGCTCACCATTGGAACATGTAAACATTTAAGCAAATACATACGATATTTTTATAAAACCCAATTATTTCGAAAATGGTTACGAATAGGTATAGGGAACCTTAATACAGTTCGATAGAAAATGAAATTCTACATTTGATAGTGCATAAAGTTATAGTGTGTCCTGTTTAAAAAAACGGACTATAGCGGCTTTGAAAATGTGAATGTTTGCCGCTGAATTTAGGACACCCTGTATAAAAATAGACAAATTCAATAAAAAAAATAGAAACCTAAGATTATTTACCGATCGTCTGCAAAATATGAAGATTATATCTTCAAAACTTACAAAAATATGAGATTTTAAAATTTGGTACCCCGAAGGCTCATTTTCGGTTCAAGGTCAAGTATCTTAAGAACGCTTGAACCTAGGTATAGGACATGCTACATAAAATAGCATTAACATTCTCCGTAAAATCCAAAAATATCATAAAATACAGGGTGTTCCATTTAAAATAAGCAAGTTGATACCAACTTCCGGTTAAACCGGAAGTGACAGGAAGTTGAAAATATCTCAGAAAAGAAGTACTCCTTGACCTTACCTTAATCCCAAAATTTGAAATTTTTATCTAAATGGCATCATCAAACTTTTAACGAACGGGTTGCGTGAATAACCCTGTATGTCTGAGAATTTAGCCACACATGCTGGTATTTATTCATAAAATTAAAAGAGTTTATAATTTTTTATAAAATTAAATCTTACCAACTGGTACAACGGATCTAATGCGCTGAGTTTCTGCAATACAAGCCTCTGTAAGAGGTAAAGTGCCAATATCATCCACTGAAGGTTGTTTACCGTTTAAAACTGATTGTATTTCCAGTCTGACATCCGTTTGAATATCCTCATTCAAAGCTAAATACAAAATCAACCACCTAAAATTATAATAGAATTTTTATCTACCCAATAGTTTCCAATGACCACACTTATTTATCTCTTATGAAAAACTGGCTTTGGTGAAGTTGGCTGATTTTTTATATGTTTATGTTTATATGACTAATTTTTCACACACAAAGTATTAAACTTTGCCCAAATCCCATATAAAATAGACAGGGAAAACTTTTTTCAACATATTTACGTATCTACAATACTATATTTTTTGTTTTGGTAATTGTTATGTTTGTGGCAGTTTATATCTAGTGTTTTGTTTTTGGTTAGTTTTCTTGTTTTCTTGCATTTATGTGTAATTAACTAGTGATAAAGTGTAACATTAAATAAAAAAAAATAAAGAAATAAAATAAAACATAACGTTTTGTAAAAGAGGT